>JAVLUZ010000245.1:3760867-3778132 GCA_036768485.1 Mermis nigrescens | reverse complement strand
TTTGGCCATTTACCCCATCCTGGCCCCCAGAATTTGGGTGCTGCCCATCTAGTTTGGGAACTGTACTTAGCAGCATAAGTACCCTAGAGGTTCAAAAATTTCAAAGGTTGAAACATGCCGACAAATGCAAAAAACACCGTTTTTATCGTTTCTCATTAAGTTCTACCCACAGTCATCAAAAAATCTCAAAAAAGATGAAAAAATATAATTTAATTCCGTGTTCTTCTGAATGTTAGAGCACTTTTTGTCATAGACGTACAGGGTCAGTAGAGGGGCTAAAACCTCAGAAATCGAGATAGTAAATATAGTGTTCGTGCTTTCTTGCTAGTCGAATGACGAATATGGCGAAAATAGCCGAATATGGTCGAATGAATGACGAATATGGGCGAAAATTATGAACACGTTATAGCTTTATTTATATCACTTTTAGTGGTAAGAATATGAAAATTAATCAATATGGTCGAGAAGGTTGAATTTCTAAGGCCATTTTAACACAAGTTTGGGACTTTGAGAGCTGTTTGATAAAGATAAAACGATAATGTTTGATAAACAAGGCAAATAAGAATTTATAATGTTTTTATTTAATAATAATTTAATGATAAATAGCTTTATTAATAAGACAAAATACTGTTTGCATAAATCAGACCCTTAAAATGAAACAAATTGTTCCACCAGCTCAAACTCGCTTGACAGTAGGTCCCAGTATGTCTGATTTCTGGAGAAGGTTAACGCCCTTTAATTTTTTTCCAAAATTTGCAAAAAAGCACCTAAAAATGGCCAACATAGGGATCCCCACCCCAACCCCTCTCCTATCTGCATGTATGCACTGTGTAGGATTGCCCTTCAGAGCGGACTGGTGGACCCCGAAAATCGGTTTTCGGCATACATGTAACGGCTCGAAATTTGGGGTCCCGGCCATTTTTAGGGGGGGGGTAAATGACCTTCAATTACTGGCCAAAAACGCCTAAAAACGGTCCAAAAATTGGGGGTGGTCATCTACGGCTTTGGATGGGAGGGAACGTCCGACTTTGGGTGGGGATCCCCCATACCCCTGTTACACGTATGGTTTTTGGTTTAAAATTTATAATATTAGTCCCGTTGAAGGGGCTACAAGCCGTTTAGCGAAACGAAGCTAGAGATTCCTTTAGAATGGGAATCATGGCTGAAAAAACGTCGCGATAGCGTACCCACTCAGGAGGAAATCGACCATAATTACCACCAAATGCTATTGGTGAAAGAAAGGGCGGTCAAATTGGATGAAAGGGCTAAATTAGATAGGATCAGTAAACAGAAGGAGGAGGAATTGGACCTTCCATCCCAAAATGACTCGAAATCCAGTTTGCCGGGCGTAAAATCAAAATACGACCGGGGCCATTCGAATCAAACCGTTTCGGGCGAAAAACCGGCCTTCCCCAAATATTCCGAATACGAATTGAATCCCGGAGACAAATATTCGCATATCAAAAAACCTTGATGATTCGATAATAGTGGCGTCTAATTTTTTGTTTTCTCTCATGCGTTATCTTTTTTTCAATATCGTGCTAATAAAATATTTATTGTGCTATTTACATCATGTGCGCTACTTATGACTTAATAATATTCAGACATGCATAGCATAAGAATTTAAGAAGGGGGGCGAAAATTTTTTCTAATATGCCTTTTTGGGACCAGAAACGCGAAATACGCGTCAAAAACATCTTTTTGGCTTTCTGGCAATGCTCTACCATTCTGAAGCGTAAAATCGTAAAAAAATGAGAATAAATTTTCGAATAAATTTAATGGGGCTGAAAAACTCACTAGGTCATGTAGAGTCGCTCGTATTGTAACTTTTATGAGCTACTGCGTTACTGTTCTCCGTAAGCGAATAGAGTCGAGATTCTGGGGGTCTGGAAATTTTGAACGGCAGAAAATGGCTGAAAATTTCTTGATAAAGGCATAATCACGATACGACTCTTAAGCCGTATTTATACTTCACGCAGGATCGCGTCGCAGGATTAAATGGCGTGACTTTTTCTAAAAATAGCACATCCTGCGAAAATCGTGCGAATTGACGCATCGCGCCGTCCGTTTATACTTCCTGCGAAAAATCGTGCGATAATCGACAAAATTCTTCGCATCGCGTCTTCGATTTATACTTGCTCCGATTTCTCGCAAACTCGACTATCCTGCGATAAATCGTGCGATTTTTTCTGCGAATCTTGCGAATCATCGCACGATTTTTTTGCGCACATTTTTGCTCATTTTCATCCTCGCCTGACCTCATTACAAATTCAAAGCATTGTTGCGTGACATAAATGATTTAAGTAGGTACGAATGAAGAAATTTAAAATCGATATCTGTTAGAAGTAGTAGTAGTAGTGCAAAAACATGGAGAACGACGAGGAAGTTGTTGACTTTGCTCTTGCTTATTATGTTCTGAATCGGAGATTTAAACAGAGAATTCGGCGATGGTACGTTCGACCAGTCAATATCAGTCGGCCTCTAAAGAGTCAATATCATGATCTAGTATCAGAATTGAGGAGAAAAGACCCTGAAATGTATTTTAATTACTTCCAGATGTCATCAGAAAGATTCGATCAATTATTGCAGCTTATCGGAAATCGAATCGAACGAAAACCTACTCACGCTATTCCGATCGGCCCACAGGAAAGGCTCGCTATAACCTTACGGTAAACTTGCAAAAATAATAACACTACATTTTCTTGAAATTTCTCTCGTTGGCATTAATTTAAATTTCGTCGGTCATTCTCATAGTATATCATGCAAAAACAATTTTTGCACGAATTACAAAACAGGTAACGATGAGTTTTGGAAAGTCTTGCATTAATTTTTTATGGTGGCATGCGTGCAAGTAAATGGTTACTGTTTGTGTTTATACTCGTATTAAGACATTTGTCGAAATATCTAATCGTGTGTTTATTTTAAAATTATTTGTTATAATATTTTATTTATGTACGTAAAACATATCTTTTGATGAATTAATTTAGAGGTAAATGACACGACCGCGCATGCACCTGCCGCGCATGCACGTCGACCCGCGTCGATCGGCGTTGTACATGTCAAATTTGACAGTTCAATAGAAATGTGCGCAAAAAAAGGACGCGAATTCGCTTCCGAGCCCAATTTTGCGAATTCGCGTCGGACGTCAACTTGTTACTAAAATTAGTAATTTTTGACTTTTTTCGCGGAGATGAACGCGATGAAGTATAAACTGAAATGCGATTCATCGCACGACGAAATTTCTTGCCTGCGCGAATTATTAAGCGATGCGAACTTCGCAGGAAGTATAAATCGAAAAATCGTATCGCGGACAATCCTGCGATTCGCGCGAACAATTATTCGCGCGATAGTATAAATCGAATTCGCGTGCTTTGCCCGATCCTGCGACTGCGATATTTCGCAAGTTCGGCGCGATGCGTGAAGTATAAACCAGGCTTTAGATGCATTAGCATCAAAAATAGCGAGAAATGTCAAAAATTTGAAAATTTTTCTCTTTCTAGAAGTATTTTTTTACGCAGTGCGCATTTCCTTAAATTTTGTGTATGAATTGTGATATGTTTGCAAAACTCTTAAAGTCTTTTTAGGACCCAGTCTCATCGAACCTTGACAAGTGTGACAAAGAAAAAATCAAACAAAAGTCGAATAAATCGATCAAAATATAGTCAAAACATGAGTATGTGGCGCGAAGCGCCAAAACTTTGACTTTTTTGAGCAGATAGCTGAAAATGCTTAACAAAGCACTTTTCCTACGGTTTTTTTACTAATTTTTAGAAACTTTCGAAAAGTCGCGAAATTGGGGGGCGTGCGAAAAAATTTACCTTTTCTAACCCTTCCCCAAGATGGTGCATGCTTATCATTTGTCAAACTACATAGCGAAAAAAATCGTTTTGACATGTAAAATTTACTAAATATACTAGTAAGCCGTTCCACCAAATGACGAATAAAAAATTAAATTGTCGAAACTAGTGAAATTTCGACAAGTTAAAATCGAATAGTTGTTTGCCTTGACTATTGTTATTTTGCTGTTTTTGTGCAAAAAATCTAGATCTTGGATATAAATCAGTTCAACATTGATGATGCGATATAATATACTTGGGTACCCCTAACACCTGTGCACCCCCCTACAGCTATAACGGGACACTTCTGGAAGTGCGGTTTTTTTAAAGAAAGATAATAAAAAAATTCCGCTGCCCGTGTTTTTTTGTTTTCTTGAAACTAAAAACTGACTGTGTAAAAAGGTGTAAAAATTTTCGTGTAACGTTAGGACAAATTTTGGGACCTTTTTGTCACGGCATGTGGACAACTGAGTATTGATGACTCGAACAATTGAACAGCAAAGGATTATAGAGGGATGCATTCTACAGAACGGCATTTTTTTGTTTTTTGAAATTCGCATTAGTTCTCGAATGGCAGTGTAAAAGAGTGCGAAAATCTGGGGGTGAAAAAACACTTTTTGGGCGAGTTTCAACCTGCTTATGTCTGATACCAACTCCGGTTATGAGTTTTTTAAAATGTTTTCTGACAAATGTAGAGCGGATCAAGGGCTACACATTCTGCATATAAGCAAGTCTTCTACGCTTTATGGTGAGTTAGATCCTGGGGTTTTAAAGTTTACACTCTAGTGGCTGGTGTAAAAACGGATTTTGAGTAAGATTTCTCTGCCAAATTTTTCCGCTTATGAGTCAGTGTAAATTGAAGACAGCAGTAATAAAGTGCCTCTCAAGGGCTACACATCGCAGCAAACCGTATTTAAAAAATGCAATATTGAGTTATTTATGGGGGTGTAAAGTTCGAAATCAGAGGTAAAAAATGGGGCGAAAAAAAACACGTTTTTCCAGTTTGATTAATAAATCATACCAAATAATTTTTGCAACACAATTTTGGCACACGGGAATGTACTACGATTTAAAAGCTAGAAATTGTATCAAACCGAATTTCTTTAAACTCAATGGGGAGTTCGGTACGGAATTTTAAAGTTTACAGTGTTCTAAATGATGGAAAATACGTGTTTGTTGCGTTTTTGTTCGCCACTTTCTCCGTCCAGAAGTCGGGATAAGTCCAATAGAATAAAAATAAAGTGCTTTATATCAGGTGCATGTCAAAGCAAATTGTCTATACATTAGTATTTAGCGAGTGTAAAGTCAAAAAATTTGGTGTTTTAAAAATGCGTTTCTGTCTTGTTTTTTTTCTGCCTGCTTCTCCGGTTAGTCAGGGGCACGTTTATCAAGTCTAGAAATGGACCAGGAACCAAATTTGATATGCCAGTCTGGCGCATATGTTTACACTCTACAGTGTTGTAAAGTGGTTTACACCTATTGTTAGTTTGCCCATAGAACATTATGGAGACTTAATTTTCATAAATATTAATCGTAATATCGGAACAATATCAAACTTACGAATCTGACCAAAATCTTCTTTACACTAGGTGTTTACATGAAGTTTACTACATATGTATCTTCGTTTTGAGCATTCCAGAAACCTAATTTTTTCCTGGAGTCTAGAAATTTTCAAAGAATCAAATGTGCGACGTCACGTAGGCGCGTTTGTTGACATCCAACAGTGATGTACAGTAGTTAACACTCATTGTTTGTTGTCCTCGAACCATTGTAGACATGCAATTTTTTCATAAATGTTGGTAATAATATCCGAGTAATATCAGATTTACAAATCGAAATAAAATCCTCTTTACACTAGGCGGTTGTGTAAAGTTTACTGCATGTTAGCCTTTGTTCTAGAGTATTGCAAAAAGCGAAATTTTTCCTGAGATCTAACAATTTACAGGGAATGAAGTATAGGACGTCAGCTGGGTGCCTTTGTTTACACTCAACAGTGATGTAAAGTGATTTGCATCTGTCTATTTGTCCTTAAACCGTTATGGAGATGTAATTTTTTCATGAATGTTGATCGTAATATCCGAGTAATATCGAATTTACAAAATCCGACTAAAATCTTCTTTACACTCGTTGCTAGTTTAAAGTTTACACTATATAATAAGCTCCATTCTAGAGCCTCACGGTAACTTATTTTTTCCCTAAAGTCGTAAAATATATGGAAACAGATGTGATACGTCTGCTAGGGGCGCACATGAGAGAGTAGTGTAAATTGATTAACACCTAATGTTAATTTGTTCTTAGAACATTATAGAGGTTTCGTTTCTTAATAAATGCTGATCCTTATATCAGAGCAATATCAAAATTATTAATTCCACTAAAATTCTTTACACTCTTGTGTAAAATTTAAAATGTAAATTGAGTTTAGCTCTAGAAAGTTTTGGAAGCATTTATCTTTACAGGATGTTCTGCGTAACATAAGAATTACTAATCAGAATGTTTGTTTCTTCTACAACTAGCAGTTTTGTAAGTTTTAAACCATTCAATTATTAGAAGAACCGCACATTCAATAAATCTAGTATTGTATTTCCAAATCTTGCTAAATAAAAGTAGGGTACTAGCAAAGAAAAATGCTCGATGAAACAAAAAAGGGAATATACTTGGTATGAGAATTATCGAGGATGTAAAAGGAGGGGACTAGGAAAAATCTCCTATGTTATATGCCAAAAATCTGCAAAATATGTTAAAAACCAGACTTTCTCTAAACAATGCAAAAAATCGAAGTATATTCTGCGGCCTCAATAGAAATAAACTATTTACTAAAAAATTGGTTGAAAAAAGCAGCGAATTAGCAATGCAGTAGCTACGCGAATTGAATGAAATAGTACATATCGATGCATTAAAGACAATCGATGATATTGTTGGTCAAAGCAGTAAGGAAACACGGAAGCTGACGTGCAACAGACCTTATGTAGATACTCTTTTACACATGTCTACAACAATTGTTTACTAAACTTTTACATTTTCAAAAGGCCGCAGAATATACTTAGATTTTTGCATTGTTTAGAGAAAGTCTGGTTTAAATATTTTGCGATTTTCGGCATATAACATAAGAGATTTTTTCTAGTCCCCTCCTTTTACATCCTCGATAATTCTCAATCCCAAGTATATTCCCCTTTTTGTTCCATCGGAGCATTTTTCTTTGGTAGTATATCTTATGCTCATAAGCGCTTCACTCAAAATATTACGAGGTTTGTGTCGGACAAGTCCTTAATTTTGACAAAACTTGTCAAAATTACTAGTTTGACGAGTAAGTGGTGGAGACTTTACTTTTTACGACTTGTCATGACAAGACATATCACGTGTCACTTATCATTTTTGTTGGAACCGAGGCCCAGAAGGTTTTGCACATTACAAAGAGACCTTAAAAACTGTTTGTATATCTGTGGGGGTAAGAAGGTCCTACGTATTTTAAGAATCCCATAATAGACTAAAACATACAATGGACAGTCTGGCCAATACATAGATGCACAGCAAAGGCGATCTGGGGGTCAGCTAGTGAGCTTTTTGGCCAAAGTGCCTTCTAAAAAGCGATGTAAGTGCTACAAATAGCGTTCTAGTCGATTTCAAGCACTTGGAAAATGTTCTATTTTTAATTATTTTTGGATTTCATTTTCCTTGGAAAATTTCCCGTATTCCATTCTGGAGGAAATCCCCTCCTCCAACTTGGATATCTGGTCTGGAGGGTTCAGCCGGTCTGCGGGTCAGCCAAAGATCTATTTTGAGCAAAATGACGCTAAAATAACGTAAAAACTGTAAATTTACAGCTTCCGGCCAATTTAAGTCGTTTTGCAAGAAAAGATACTTTTCATTCATTTTTATTCTTCATTTGGTCTAATTTTTTTATTCTTCCATTTTGGGGGGACTAGACCTACACAATATGCATGTTTGGGCCTAATTAAGCACGCTGTGCATCCGTAGCATTCGGCGATTTTTTGTGACAGTTGAGTTGATAGTGCCCGACGGGAAAAACGAATCCGATGACCAAATCATAATAAATAAAGTTCGCCATAGAAAAATAAGGTTTTTCGTTCGAAAATCGGTAACGAATTGAAGTAGCGAAATATTGGTCATACAAGATAAAACATCTAACCACATTCTTCTATCAAGCAGTTCTGATATCGTTTTTGAAACATTGTTTAAAATTAAATAATGTAACGAGACAATTTTTGGGTTTGATCCTTATGTATTTAAAATTTGAATTGAACAATATAACGGATAGTAATTTCGAAATCATTTGATTGAAAAGAATGTATTGCGGGCTTAATCTTTTAACAGATAAATATATAATAGTTAATTCAAATCAGATTCGTTGAAAGTAAAGAATATGCAATTCTCAGCGTACGTATTCTTCGGGTGAATGCTGCCGGATTTGACCCCTCACCAGAATTTTCGATTTTGCAAAAAATCTTACAAAATGAGTTGTATACGCGTATTTAGCGCTTTTGGTTCAAAGTGTCAAATATTCAGCGCTTGGCGTCATATATTCCTTTTTTGACTATATGTTTTTTCAATTTGCTTGAATTCCTAAAAATGTTTTCAACTTTTTTACATTCTTGTGTGTTCAGAAGAACGAGCATGGTTAGAAATGTCAAAAAATATTTTTGACGCGTATCTACCATTATTTTAAGCCTAAAGCATTTTCTCCATTTTTTTGAGACTGACCTCAGAATTCCCATATTAAGCTTAAAGTCCCCGGTAAAGGCTAGTTTTTTTAGAATCTAAGCGTACATAGGTATAAAATTGAGTTTTTATCATCATTGAACTGATTCATACTTTTTTTCCGAGACGCAAAGTTATTTGTCAAAAATGTCGCATTTTCGACGTTTCTCGCCTTTCACTATATTCATGAATTTTATACAAATAAATCTCAGTACCTGTCGTTCTAATAATTTCGTAGAGGTTAATTCAATTCTAGATTATTTTTAAATAAAATTTTGGATTTTAAAATTTTTGGAGGCTTCTCAATGGATTCAACAACACGCAAGCGTGACCCTCAAAAACCAATATGTAGACTTTACCCTAAACATGTCATGGCTCAAAGTTTGGGTGGGGGGTTCTGAGTATTGGAAGAGGTAAATGACTTCAGGTTTTGCCAACGGCAAAAAATACGTAAAAACGGCCAAAAAATTAAAATTTTTTCGAAAATTTGGGGAATTGATCAAAAATATCCGGCCTAGAGGGGTTGCTGAGACCGGCACTGAATATGGACTCCCCAATTTTGACGTTTTTCGTGATTTTGCCCCTTCAGCCAGACCCCCCAGACTTTGTTCGCTGCCCATGTATAGATTCGACTATTTTTGAGGAGCGCTGCGAAAGGACCAACACGAAATTTATGATTATTCTCTGCCGCCGCCTTTACTCTAACTTAGCCCGGAAGCAGTTTTACAAAGAGGTTACTGTGGTCAGTAATGCGACTGAAAATAAGGACGAAATCTATCGACGAGTCCCAGCTCCCGATATGCTTAGACAGCAAATTCGTATGAGATGCGTTGCGTTCCGATGCGAAGCCTTGGCTATGGCCGTGGCTCAGGAAGTGGCGTTCTCTCGAAGAATATCCATTCTCGGGGTAATCTCCTTCGACTTCAATTTTGTCAACTCTGAATCAACAAACTTGATTTATTTGATTTTAAATTTTTAAATTGAAATTTTCTAAATTTTCAAATGAAAAAGCTTGTTTTTGGCCCTGCCGTTACAAGCATACATCGTCTTTAGGGTAGGAGTGCCTGGAAAGTTTTCATCCCCGAGAAATTTTCGCACCCGTACCCAAAACATGCAACAAGAATGAGAGACCCCCTCCCCTTCACCCAAAGTTGATCGTCCCTCATTCTCCCCCAAAAGCCGAAAAATTTTTTGCCACTTCTCTAATTTTGGAGGTAATTGAATTTGTGGCCGTTTATAGGTATGTTTGGCCGTTTTTGCTCGTAAATTGAATGTCGTTCCCTCCCTTCCCCTAAAAATAGCTTCGAGCCGTTGATTATCGTAGTATTAATAGTATTTAGGCACATCGAAGTAGTTTTTCTATTGTCTTGCTCTCGCTATTTATTTACTCATTGTATTTCCTCGTGATTATCTATATATTTCTAATGAATATTCTTTTTATTATTAATATTTAATTATTATTATTATCATATTTATAGTATCTATAATTTAATTCGTTTATTTATTTATTTTAATATTTATTCATTTATTTATTTGTTTTTATTTTTTTCTAATGAGGGGCAGTCAGTCTAGCCGCCTAGACTGGTGCCGCTAGGTGCAGTGAAAGTCAAGAGGACTAAATGCACGAAACTGTAGCAACCTATTATCTCTCTGATGACCTCGTCTGTTTATATGATTTTTTATGTTTTTTGCGTAAGTTTTTCGTATTTAATCCTGCCTACTTTTTCTGCTTCATTTAGACTTTTACGCCTCATAAAATTCGTAATTTCTCATAATATGATTTTGATGTACACTTGTGCTAACACGTCCTTTTTGTTTCTTGCTTGCTAATAGCATGCTGCTTTTATCTCTGTCTTTTTTCTTTTTATTTAGTATTTTCTTTTTTTACTCATGAATTTTTTTCTCCATATTTTCCTTCTTCTTTCTCGTTTCTATCTCGTATTGATGACTTCTTACTATTTTATACAAGTTTTCGCTCCCCAGAATTCGCGATTTTCGAAAATTTCGTAGATAATGTGCTGTTTTAGCGTTTTTCAATATCTGTTTGCTCAAAGCATCAAATTTTCCTTGCTTAGCGCCAAGACTCATTCTATGACTATGTTTTCTTCAATTTATTCGAACTTTTTTATTTTTTTATTTTTTAATGTTTTTTGCTCTAGAAAGATGGAGCATTGTCAGAAACGCCAAAAAACGATCTATTTAACATATTCGCCGTATTTTACGCCTAAGAAGGCACTTGAAAATTTCAACCACCTCCCTCCCCAGGAATTCCCATGCTGTGCATGTGTGGTTTGTATATGTAGATGCTCAATACGATCAGCACAAGATGAATCAGTCCGGTTCGGGAAGGTCAGCTGGAGACTTAATTGAACTACGAAGTGGCTTGAAAATTATCCGTTGGAATACGAGCATGCATGCACATGGGGGTACATACATGATCTTGGGAGGTTTGCGGGGGGTTTCACCCCGCACAGAATCATTTTCACCCCCCGCAAAAAATTTTTCACCCCTCCCCAGAATTGGCGATTTTTCAAAAGTTTCCTAAACTTACCTGAAAATTGGTAGAAAAAGTGTCTTTTTAAGGGTTTTGGCTATCTATTTGCTCAAAATCGTCAAATTTTCGGCGCTTCGCGCCATATATTCATGTTTTATGCGATATATTGGTCAATTTATTCGACTTTTTTCAAAATTTTTTTCATGATTTCATGCTCTAGAAGGATAGAAGTATCGTCAGAAACGCCAAAAAAACGATGTTTTTTAACGCGTACCGGCCATTTTTGGGCCCAAAGAAGGCACTTTAAGGTTTTCACACCCCCCCCAGAATTCCCATACTGTGCATGTATGAGGGGTATCACCTTGAGGGTCAGCCGGACAAGTACTGTCCGGCGATTTTAGCCCGATGAAACGTTTTTTGCATCATTTTCGAGGTCAGAAGCAGTAAACACGTCAGAATTTTTCTAGCGCTCGCGCCAGATTAATACTTCTAAGCACTGTTTATTGAAAAAGCACTCAAAATTGATAAATTTGTGCATTTTTTAGTGTTTAAAGTGCTATAATGCAGTCAAAATGGACTACAAATGCTTTTAAAATGCGATATTACCACGAAAAAACGTTTTATAGGCTATTTTAACCATTTTGATCGTTAAACAGCAAAATCGTGAACGTTAAATTTACTGTTTCGGACTTTGGGATTTCACCCCCCCCTCTCCTGCCAACCCTGCCCTTGTGCACCTATGAATACGAGTAGTGTATAAAGGGCCTTATTCAGCTTTTTTTGTATTTCAATTTTTTCCAACCTACTTAGAAGTTTTTTTCTGAATTTTTCATTATTCGCCCGTTGCTTGTTGTAACAAATTTTTCATAACCTAATTAGTGGTTCAGAAATCCAATATAAAAAACAGTTCAAAAGATAAACAAAAACAAAAAATAGTCAAAATATTAAATTGTAGGTACACAGTACTATATACGTGATGGACTTCTAACGCAATGAGCTTAGATAAGCCTTCTCGTCTACAAGGCACGTATCTCAGGGGAGAATGGGGGGAAGGGTAGTCAGAAACCCCCCCCCACCAAAAAAATCAGAAAAATCGGAAAAATATGACTTTTTAAACGTTATTTTGTGTTATTTTTGGCCTTTTGGGCTTAGTCCCCAAATTAATGTTGCTTCCTTAGAGGACGGCCAGCTACGTGCATTAATCCAGTCACTTTTTTATTTATTTATTTATTTATTATATTTTTATTTTCTTTAAGACATGCACCTGACTGGACTTTGCATAACTTGCACGGACAATCCGTTGAACGAAACTAAGCACGATGTCGTTCAGAACGTAATGCGTTATTTGGACAACGACACTCTGCTTTACTTCCACGAGGAACCTGAAAGTCTAAATCAGCTGCAGCTTACCAACTGGACTCCTATTCTTCATTGGATTAGAGTAGGCTAATAATGATTAAAATGTATTGATTAAATTAATTTTAAAAATTAAAACAAATTTTTGCCAATAAGCTTCACTCATCAGCACAGGTGGGTGTGGGGTTATGCACCACACCTGGACAGTGAAGGAGAAGTTTTGGACAGTGAATTCCCCCTCCGTGGCAATTGCTCCAAATTCAATTTTTGTTTTTTTCGCCGTTTTTGAAATTGCCAAATGGACGTGCTCTGCCGAAACAGTTGAAAGCGTGGATTTTCTCGCCTCCTCACACGACTTTTAAGGCAATTTGACTCAAAAATCTGCCATTCCCAAATTTTGGTGCTGCCCGCGTATGGTATGCACTCCCCCCTAGCCAGAAGGCCGAATACCCCCTGAAACCAAATGCCTCCACAGAATTCAATTTTTGAAAAATTTTCCGTTTTTTCGCAATTTTTTGATGCCAATGGATAGTGCTCGATGAAAAAGCGTTCAAAAATGGTGTTTTCGCCATACACATTTTTGAGACCATTTTTTGACCTCTGAAAAATCATGCAGCCCCAGAACTTTGGTGCCGCCCACCTATTGTCATCAGCATCAAAAGGCGTTGGAAAAGGCTGATATTTTTTGGAGATGTTTTGTCGGCCATGTTCTGCACTTTCAATTCGTAGTTTTAATCAGTCAGGAAGGATATTTCTGATCGTGCTCGGGCAGCGGTTCTTGTTTACGGCTGTTTCCCTCTCATACAATTATTTGGCTGAAAATTCATTTGTTCGGAAGTTAAGGTCACTTTTGGCCAAAAATTAAACTTCAGCTCCAGAAATGGTCGATCGAACTGTCCAGAATTTTGAGCCGTTATACATATCCATGCATGTAACGGTTCAAAGTGAATTCATCCGGGTCATGAGTCAGAGAAAGATTGGTAAATGACCTCCGATTTTGGCCAAAAAACGCCTAAAACGGCCAAAAAATGTCAATTTTTCCTAAAATCGGGGAGGGTAAAAAATTATCTGGCTTGGGGGTGAAGGGACGGCCAACTTTGGGTAGGGAGCATGGGTGGGCAGCACGAATATTCTGGGGGAGTGGTAAAAGATTTTCAAAGTCAAAGAATTGTCTTAAAAATGGTGGTATATTGTACAAAAACACCATTTTTCAACGTTTCTCCTCGAGCACAATACTCGTGGCATCAAAAAAGTGGGGAAAAACAAGAAATTTCAATTTTATTTTGGGGTTGTTTTGCTTTCTGTGGGGGTATTCGGCCTTACCCCTCCCCCCTTCCTTCACGCCCACGTGTGGAAGGGAGGAGATCCCATCCCCATACCCACAGCTATGTAAGTATCTTGTTGTTTTATCCAAATTTATTTATTATTGACATTTTCATGCCATCATTAACATATAACTGTCGATGATTTAAAAAATAATTTTTGAAATAATTTGAATCATTTTTTTATTTTTATCGTAAATACGAATCGAAATCATACGATCGTTCTAGCCATTTAATTTATAATTACAATCATAATTTAATCCGAGATTTTTTAATCTTAAAAATAGGCAATTTTGTCGTTATTTCATTAAAAGAGTGAATTGCATACGCGCGCGACTCATTATCGACTAAATAAAAAATAAAATTCATCCTTTCCGGATACAATTTTTCCCAAATGTGTGCGTTTTTATTTAATTCAGAAGAAGAATAACTTTATAAAATTTGATTAAATTCTACGCAATAACGCTTTTTGATGTCGTACACATGTGGGATTTTAACAATTGAAAGAGAAATTAGCTCCTTCTGCACAAGATTGTGAAACATTTGATCATCCAAAAAACCCACCAGAATTACAATTTTTTACTTTTTTCGACTTCTTTCGTTCTTTTTCTTCATTTCACCGGATAGAGCTGTATGAGAAAAATCGAAAAAATGATTTTTTTTCTACTGCCAATTTCTCGGGACTTTTTGGTGTTTTAAATTATTTCCGCCTCAAATAAACAATTCCTTCGCATCCACTTTAGCCGCAGCATGAAATTCTCGGTTGAAATTGTAAGGTGCCTTTTTGGGTCCGGGAATGGTAGTTACGCGGCAAAAACGTCGTTTTTCAGCTTTTCCGACGATGCTCTATCTTTCTAGAGCATGAAGAATGAACAAAATTTCGAAAAAATTCGAAAACGTAACAAATTAGCTTAAAAATATAGCCAAAACATGAGTATGATGGCGCGAAGCGCCGAAATAGTTAGCTAAAAACGCTTAAAAAATATCTTTTCGGCAATTTCAGAAAAACTTTTGGGATTTTAAAAAATCGACAATTCTGGGGCTGAAACAATTTGGGAGGTCAAAATTTTTCCAAAATTTTTTTTTCTATAAATTTTTATTGAAATTTTTCCCCTCCCCTAGATCATGTATGTTCGCGTCTGTCGATATATATACAATTTACGCTAACACGAAACTTACAGGAACACTACGACGTTGGTTAAGACGAGCCAATCGTTGGCCGATCGCGCGTTCGGCGAAACTCGCCGAAAATTGACTAATCATTTAGCGAGCTACGATTTTTGGCCGCTGCAGGGTTTCAAGTACGCCACAGATAATCTAAAAAGCCTGATTTTTGACTTTGGCTTCCGTCCAGTGTCACGTGACCGTCGATGAGCCGTCCAATTGGCCAGTTGGAACAAAATTATCAAACTGCGGTTTTGGGGGTCGCGTGGAATGGGCGCACGACGTCGATTTTCACGAACTACGCTGCCGATTATCGGCAGCCGCCCTTTTCGTTCGACTTTTGACCTCTAAATACGATTTCAAAACGCGTTTGACCGCTTAATTCGCCCGATCCAATTGTTAAATTTTACCCAATTTTAGCATCGCTTTCAGCCGACTTTACAATTTGCATCGACGTATATAAAATCGACAAATCGTCGACGAGAACGATATACAAAAGATGATCGTTTTTGTCGACGGAACGATAATATACCTGATGACGACGGCGATATATATAAGTCACTTTGCACTTTATCACCTTATATAAAATTGACAAATCGTCGACGAGAACGATATACAAAAGATGAATCGTTTTCGTCGATGAGACGATGTAATATACCTGACGACGACGGCGATATATACAAGTCCATTTACACATTGCATCAACTTATATAAAATTGACAAATCGTCGACGAGAACGATATACAAAAGATGATGTTTCACGTCGACGAGACGTTATTATACCTGACGACGATATATATAAGTCGTTTTAGATATTGGTAAGTATCATGATTCTCCGACTGCAGATTTTTTACCTTTGCCGTGGTCGGAGCATCAAAAATTTTATGTGATTTAAAAATTGCGTTTTACGCAATTTTTAGGTCGAAGAATATGAAATCGGGACGGTCTGAGTAACGGGATTTTCGGGAATCTAAAAATAAACTCGTTTTATCATCAGACGGTACATCGGCAGGAGCGATAAATATTCGACTATAGTCTGTTTGGCATAAGTTTGAACAAATTCTATGGATTTCATCTACAGTAAGAATTACGATAATTATATATCAGATCAGTGCTATAATCGAAATCTGTCAGCTTATTGTCGATATTAGTTTTTGAAATTTATGAGCAAACTTGTGCAAACAGACTAGGTATGTACAACGTGCCAATGTATGAACGACAGAAAATTTTCAGTCCGACGTGTTGCTAAACAGACGTTTCTTTGATTAGTGTACAATAGTGTAAACTTCTGAAAAGTGCTTAAAATTTGACAGGCGCATATTTTCGTAAAAACTGAATCTGTATGAGCATTGCGCCAATTGTTCTGAATAGAGCTGTGCGGGGGCCAGGCTGACTTCCGGCTTTTCGAGGCCTAGGCCCCGGCCTCCCGGGGCCAGCGGCACCCCGGCACCGGGAGCCAGGGCCAATGTTAGAGTTGATTATAATGTAGAAAATTGATAATGTTTTGGGCAGATTTACCTTCAAACTCCAATTTCCGGCAAACCACAGATCTTTTAATTCAAATCTTTATTTCACTATGTCAGATTGGTGAAAATTTCTAGTTAATAATCAAAATTGACATATTTTAAATTGCAATTCATATAGACGAGCATTTCCAGCTTGCTTGGTAGCAGACAGCTACGTCTATCAGAACAAATAGAATAATAAGCCTAAAAAAGTGCAAAGTAAAGCACATTGAGAAACGCATCCAAGTCAGAGGAGTTAAATCCATACATGGGCGGCTCAAAAATTCTAGGGGGCCCAAAATTTTTCAAAGTCAAAAAGTGCCTGATAATATATGGTAGAGCGAAAAAACACCGTTTTCTCGCGTTTCTCAATGAGAGCTATCCATTAGCATCAAAAAACCGCAGAAAAACAGAAAAAATTCTGAAAAATCAATTTCTGCGGGGTCTAGCGGATTCTTTTTGGGGGGTGGGGGAGAAAGTGGATTCTGGGGGTTTAGATCCCCCGATGCCCATGTTCTGTTATATCTTGTAATCCCAACAAATATTAACGCTTGACGTGCATATCTACAAGCAAGAATATATGCATAGGTACATATAAGGGGTAGGGCAGGGTCGTACTATAAGCATGGTAAAGCACGCTATTATTGGCCCCGGCCAGGTCCGGCACCGGGGCCTAGGCCCCGGCCCCGGCAAAAAAGGCGGCCCGGCACAGCTCTAGTTCTGAATATCAGGCACGTGGGGGAATCGGGGAGGTGGGGTCAGACCCCCCGGCCCCAAATTTAGAAAAATCGGGAAAATATGACTCTAAACGTTATTTTGTGCTATTTTGGGCTGCCCCCAAAAAATTGGTGTTGCTCCCCCAAATAGACGGC
>JAVLUZ010000245.1:3238352-3760767 GCA_036768485.1 Mermis nigrescens | reverse complement strand
TGTCATGTATTGTTCTTGTTGCATGCATTTTACTCGCTCTATGTTCCATATTTTAAATATTTATGCACATTTTGGAATGACCAAAAAAGCTCGTTCGAATGATATCCTATTTGTTCTGATTTAGTAAGCAATTTAAGTTTTCCAATATGGCCGCCAGTGAGGCTGTCATATTGTAACTTTTCATGTTTTTAGCTATTGTTTTGTGAGTTTCTGACGTATTCCAATTTTTTCATCAAATAGCTATAAAAATTTTATGTTCGAATTTAATAGTAAATTCCGAAAGTTCCGAGATACGTGTGGTTTATCCGTTTTCCATGCCCCCTTTTTTCCTTTTGTGAACGTTGTGTCCAAACTTTAAAAACCAGGCCTTATACATTTCTTACGAACTTGTACTATTATGCATATATTCAAAAATTAAGTTATACGATATTATCGTCTGAAATCTTCAACCTAAGTTCATAATAAATAATTTTAGTTATTGTATCCGTGATTTCGTGGTGTAGTGGTTATCGCACCTGTCTAACACACAGGAGGTCCCAAGTTCGATCCTTGGCGAAATCAGCTTTTTCATTTTATAGCCTTGTTGTCAAGTCATCTTAAGCTTTTGAAAAATGAGCCTGTTAAGCGAGAGTTGTAAACCAAGAGAAACTCAAACTTTAAGCCTGCCATTACATTATGAAGAGAATGAAAAAAGATTTTGAAAGAAAATGAAAAAGGTGAGTTTTTAATATCTTTTATAATTCTCTCTCTATAGTGTAATGGCGAGGTTTGAACTTTAAGTTTCTCTTGGTTTACAACTCTCGCTTAGCAAGCTCATTTTTCAAAACTATCATTATAAGCTACTTTAGGGACATTTGCTTATAAGTGCAGAGCACCGGCTATGGAGGTCAACCGGTCTATCGAAGGGTCAGTTAGCGATACATATTTCGACCAATTAAACCCCAAGACAAGCAAATCAAAAGCGTTCATATGTTACGGTAGATCAGACATGCTTGTGGGTTAGGGATGGGGTCTAGACCACACCTGGGCGTGGGGGGGGGGGTTTGGGGGGTATGCACCCCCAGAAACCAAAATACCCCCCCAGAAATCAAAATTCCCCCCCCCAAAATTCAATTTTTGAAAATTTTTTCGTTTTTTTCGCAATTTTTTGATGCCAATGGATAGTGCTTGATGAGAAACGTCGAAAAATGGTGTTTTTATCGCCATACCACCATTTTTAAGGCCATTTTTCGACCTTCAAAAAAATCTTGCACCCCCAGAATTTTCTTGCTGCCTACGTATGGTCTAGACCCCCCAGAATGAAAAAATCTCAAATTTTCTGGGGAAAATAGGCAAAATGAAGGTCAAGAATGAATGAAAATTTAAAATTTTATTACAAAGTGGTTTGAATTTGAATACCAGTTTTTCAGCTCTTTTTGGCCCAAAACAAGTCAAACTTTGAAACCCTCAGCCCGCTCTCTGATCAGCCATGATGTGCATTTATGGTATAGACCATACATATTACATGTACAGCATGGGAATCCTAGGGAGGGAGCAGTCAGACCTAAAAGTTCTTGAAAAGTGCCTTTTTTGGGGCTAAACGACGGGTATAGGTCACACGTTTAGGACAATGTTCGTTCTTTCTAGAGCACGAAAACATTACAAATTCGGAATTATTTCAAAAAATCGAGTAAATTGAACAAAACATATAGTTAAAAATGTGTATATGGCGCGAAGCGCAGAAAATTTAAGATTTTCGAGCCAAAAATGAGCTCAAAACGCTTAAGCAGGCACACTTTTACAATTGTTACGAAAAATCGACAATTCTGGTGGGTCGCAGCCATTTTGTGGGGGTCATTAGCCATTCTGGGGAGTCAAACCCTATAGAACACGTACAGTATAGACCACCCAAACTCCTTGTGCATGTCTAGACATGAGAGCTAAATTATTTAATTGATTTAATTACAGTTTTTTAAATTACACATCTGTTTTGTTTAGTTCAAATTTAATATGAATTCATTATTTCCTTGTTTAGATACGATTTGTATCGAGGACCGATCACAGCGGTGGCAGGTAGTACTACTCTTTTTTATTTTTATAAATTTTCCATTGCGGCGCTTTACGCAAAGCAGAAATAATTAAAAAAGAAAAGAAACCATGTTTTGGATATATATATTGTCAGCTAATATGACATAAATCGAAATATTATCTTAAAAATGATTTTAATCATTGTTCGGATTCTATGCTCTCAAACCATGAATAATTGATTGTTGTCCTATTATTCGAATAATTCTATTCAAGACTATGTCAGAAGACAAGGCAAATTTTAAGGTTATGCTCCAGTGAAAGGCATGTGCTCCGGAATACGCAGCTGTACAATTAACGAAGGAATGGATTTTGGATCGATCTTCGTCATTACTCATGAAATGGGGCATAAGTAAAAAAATTAAACTGATAGTCACTTTTGGTTTCAATGTTCATATTTTCTCTCTAATTGACTTTTTTGCTGCTCCTTCATTTTTCTTTTAATTTTAGTCTGATCAGATGAAGAAGATTAATTTCATGCGAGAAGTCAATTTAATTCTTGAATGACACAAGCATGAGATTAACTTATTTTATTTACGAATGGACGGCATTGTTCATCTTACTTTTTACGAATTGCAGTCGAATCCACACTTGGGCGTGGGGGCTTTGGGGGGGGGGGGGTATGCACCCCAGAAACCAAAACACTACCCCCAGAATTCAATTTTTTTAAATTTTTTTCGTTTTTTTCGCAATTTTTTTATGCCAATGGATAGTGCTCGATGAGAAACGTCGAAAAATGGTGTTCTTATCGCCATACCACCATTTTTAAGGCCATTTTTGACTTTCAAAAAATCTTGCACCCCCCCAGAATTTTCTTGCTGCCCACGTATGGTCGAATCGCTAACACAATGTGGGCAGGCACGTGAATTAGTTGAGCTCAAAGACCCTTCAGCTGAATACTAACAGATCCTTAATACGCTAGAATCATACATAAACAGCAATAACATTTTGATGGTCTGGGGTTGGGAATTTATCCGAAAATCAAAAAAAGCTATAAAAATGTTGATCCAAGAAACAATATCTTCCGACCTTTCTCACTTATGCATCCTCTAATCATTGACATCAATAAATCACAGGCATTGAAGACGAAAAATTTTCGAATATTGGATTCTGAGGATCTGCGGAGGGCTTCATGAAGTCTCGAAAGTTCGAACCCCTAAAGTCCATGTGTATGTAGTTGGATTACTGAAGTGAAATTATGAAATAATTTTAAATAATCAATGAAATAAATAATTAATTATTACTAATTATTTATAGCTCTCAACTATATTTAAAATCCTTTTTTATTTCTGGAAAATGAAATGCTTGACTCCATATTTTAGTTTTGCTGACTATCTATGCGTATGGCACAGAGCAAATATGGATTAGGCGGCTTATGAGTTTCGGACTCACACTAAAAGGGATGGATTCAGTTCCAATGTGGAAACGTGTAAAGCTTTTGCTACAAGAAAGCAGATATAAACAGGGCGGAGCGGATTTTAGGGGGCAGGGAGGCGGCCCCCCATTGGCCCAAAATAGTTGGCGAGATAAAGAAGGATATGTACTCGTAATTTGCAATAATTTTTGGCCGTCAGTAGTCATAATTTCACGAATTTTTCACACCTAATAATGACATTTATTTACTTCCTAGGCGACCTAGAAGTCATAAGTTTGCTCAAGGAATAAGTTTTAAAACAATTTTAACAACAAAAACAGCTATTTTAGCATATTTTTCCTCTATTAGCAAGCGTAACTTTTAAAAATTTTTGTCGCTCCCCGTCAAATCCTGCGGGAAATCGAATAGTAATTCAAGCTTCTAAACGTCTTTCTACATAAATTTCAAGAATTTTCGCACCGGGTTTTCGCTAAAATCAAACACATTTAATGGTTTCCGCAAAAAGTTGTCAATAATTTAGAAATTTTTTGAAAAATGTTGTGTTAAAAGCAATTTTAATTAAAATTAGACAACTTAAAACGCCAAAAAAACGCTGTTCCGCACGTGAAGGGCAAATTTTTGGACCTATCTCGACTGTTTTTGGAAAAAGTTGGGGTCCCTTATATTGTAAAAAAAGCGATAGAAGCCCCAAGTTCATTCAAAGAACACAGCGAATTTGTTTTTGTTTCACAAGAAATTGCGCTAGTTTTCCGTTTTTTCGACATATTTGATGGAAAAGTCTATTCACATTATTTGGCCATTCGCTGTTTCATTAGATTTAGTACAGCAATATGTATATAATCAAATAGAAAGCTAGAAACAGAATGAAATATTCTTTGCCATTTGATGAACGGAAAATCAGCTACAATAAATACAGCCTAACACCAGGCTAGCAATAAATTTATTAATTTCATAAAATTATAAAATTTTTACAATTTATAAATTTTATAATAATTTCTTTGAAATTCTTTACACTTTTCAGAGATATATTATATTGCTTGGCTTCAAGACTTGTAGATTTCAATTGTCGCTATTATATTTGCCCACATAATGTACGTACTTTTTCGAATATGAAGTTATGGTGCATTCAGCTTAGGCATGTATCATGATGGTGACAATGGCTGCGAGATTAGTTGCTGTCTAATGTCCCCAAGTCTCGGCAATGGAAAAACCCATTGGTCTCCATGCAGTGCGCGTGAATTTGACCGATTTTTCAGAAATCTTGGGTACCTGCATTTCGATTTATTTGTATAACTTTTTAAATTTAATACCTATGCTAATATTTTGATTGTTTTCTATTGTTAATCGATGCGTACAAGTTTATCTTATTTGCTTTAGCTTGCTTTAGCGTTTTTTTGATCTAGAAAAATCTTACGTTTTGATCAAAATTGTTATTAGTTCTAAATGCCTCAATTACTTCAATGAAGAATATATTGCTCATCTCATAAATTATTTTGTTTCCTCTCCAACAAAAGCATAAAAAAATTGTTCAATATGCAACCTGTCAAAATCGTTCGATATGATTTTAATATCTGCAATGGCTCACTATCATATATGCACAGCATCGGAATTCCGGGGAGGGGGGGCGGTAAAATTATAGAGTGCCTTTTTTGGGTCCGTAAATGGTAGGTACCCGTCAAAAACATCGTCAGCGCTTCTGACGATGCTCTATCTTTCTTGTACATAAAAACATGAAAAATTGCGAAAAAAACGAAAAAGTCTGAACAAATTGAACAAAATATAGTCAAAACATGAGTATAATGGCGCAAAGCGCCGAAAATTTAATTTTTCTCCGGAGGGGGAGGTAAAACCTACCCCTTCCAAATTTTCCCCCAAGATTATGTATGCTCGCTATTATTCTAACTGTACCCTAATTCAATGTAGTTTTCTTAATTGAGTGCTGAAATATAATGTCTTGATTTTGTCGTTAAAAAATCCACTATTCATGGACACTCTAAATTAGCTGAATACTTATTTAAAAATATCTACATCATACAGCTTAAAATTTTTCTGTTTAAAATAGCTGTCATTGACGTCGCGACAAATTTTCGTGCCAACCACTCGAATTTTCTAAATTCAGTCACTTTTCACTATTTATTCCGAAATGCATGTGATTAGAGGTGTTTTGTGCACTGCATGGCCGGTAACTAGAAAGCTTGTACGAAATCCAACTTATCAATTTTTGTGCAAAGCCTTAATTCTTATGTGCTCTACTAAAACTAGCTGCAAAATATACTCGACCTGTACTCAAATGATTTGAGTGGCCAGTCTAGTTTGATTACCACGCAAAAACCGGTGAAACGTGATTATCCTGAAAAATAATAAAAATAGTAATAAGAAATAAAAAATAAAAATAAGCAAAATACAAACTTCTTATCCATTGCATTATGTACACGAACTTCTTTCCTTTCCTGTAGATCTAAACCGACGAGAACTTAATAGACTATTCTACAAAATTAATCAGACCCTTAATTCAAGTTTGGTAAACTTATCAGTTTTGTAATTTTTCAATGGCAGCCACAGGTGCATTGCATGGCCGGTTACTAGAAAGCTTGTTTTGAGTCAAAATAACCTTATAAACCGGTATGAATGTTAAAACAGCGTAAAAATTCCTTTGGTCTTCATTCATCAAAAATCCTAATAATTCTATTTTGAGATCTAAATCCCGAAACCCGCGCTTTCATTCCCGGTTGGTTATCAGACTACACCAACATATAATTATTGAAAATATAAATTTCACTCAATTACAACGACTTTATTTTCTGAACAATTTCGTGATCCCAAATCTATTTTTACGATGACTTTTAATATGTTTTTAGCTTTTTCATAGCACGTCTAATTTGACCTTCGTATAAGACAAAATTCCCGTGATTAACACACTTTAAAGCTAAAACTATATTGAGAGCTTAATATTCGTGCATCCGAATAATTTGAAACAGATTATTGAACCTTTTTTACGCTCTTCTTGACACTATTCTTTGTTTAGCAGCAGCAAGTCTGGTTTCTGAAAAAAACCAAGAAGTTACAAAACGAGTTGAAACCCAAAAAAAATTCCTGATGCAAATAAAACTATATAAAAACTTTCGAAACTGGCCAACTGTTGGATTCTCAACTGTGTCAAAAACGTCGAGCATACCTTTTTTGTGCCGCAAAATGCCTGATTTATTGTCTTGAAAAACTTTTACGAAAATTCAAAAAACATGAAATTTTCTAAAAATTATACACGGTGTACAACGTACAACACGTTAAAGCGCAAATTCTTCAGTTCTAGACGTGCCATTGCGAAACTCGAAACAGACTTAAAATCAACGAAAAAACAGTTTAAGATGGCACACCTATTATTTTTATGATGCAGAACTATCTAACTAGATATAATCTTTAAACTTAACACTGTAATAAATATGAAACTCAGGTGTAATAGCACACAAAGTCAGTGAAATTAAAATTGAGCGAAAGATCGTGTTTAAATTTTCTGGCAGTTTTGTGCCCAATTATTATTTTGGCTTTTCGACTTGCACAGCTGTGTTGAAAAAGCCATAATTTGCGTAAATTTCGATATAAAAAATATCAAAAACTTGACGTAAGAGAAAAATTTAAAAGAATAATTCGAAAATATGCGCTAATAAATGGCTTAGAATCAGTCTAAAACTTTTCAGAAGGAATAAAAAAGACTTAAAACTTGTTGTTCAGTGTTACTTGAGCTGTTTTGATTTTGATAAATAAAAAATTCAAAAATTAATCTAATTTAAATTGTTATTTAATACTGGACGGTTTTTTAATCTCAAGCTACAAGGATTATCCGCCCCAATGCTTATTGGACGGTCGAGATGATCCCGTTCCGCTGGCTTTCGACATGGATCCGGTCGAAATGCCGGGAAAACGCTATAATTTGGACCAACAGTGCCGAATTTTTCACGGCGATTGCTGGCACCACGAGCTGAAGGACGGGCAATCCGCCGAGGATGTTTGCAAAATGGTTTGGTGTGGCGAGGACGAAGGGCTGATTAGAACGGCTCACCCGGCACTCGAAGGAACTTTTTGTAGTCCAGGCATGGTAATCGTTGCTTAATTTAGTAATTTTTGGCAAACTGCCAAAATAAAATGGAAATTTATTAAATTTAATTTTAATTCAAAATTAGTTTAATTATCTGATATTTTTTACTTCGACATTAACTTAATGCGTCTGATTTTTTATGTCCATTATTTCAATTTGCGACAAAGTGCGAAATTAGACCAAAAACCTAATCACTTTAATTTTAATTTCATTCTAATTTAGTTTCCTGATTACCTTTTACTATTCAGACTTTAATTTACCGCGCCTGATTTTGCATATTTATTCTTATAACTAGCTGGGCTACCCTGGCGTTGCCCGGGCTGAACTCAGGCCTGATAGCTATATGGAATTGAGATGTCTCTTGTATTTTCTATTTTTTGGGACTTTTGATGTTTTTAGGATATTTCTAAAAAAATTGTTGGTAAAAACCATATTTTATTTTTTCGAGTTTTTTAAAAATGTTTTTTGTCAACCATTTTTTTTGATCAAATCCATATTTTTGACGTTACAGAATGGTTTTGAAAATTTTTAGCCAAAATCATATTTTTGAAATTTTTTTGGTCAAACCCATATCTTTGATGTTTTGGGATGTTTTTGAAACTTTTTTTATTCAAACCATATTTTTGATGTTTTGGGATGTTTTGGAAAATTTTTTTGGTCAAACCATATTTTTGATGTTTAAAAAAATTTTTGTTTGTTGTAGCAAAAGGTGCCATATATCACGTGATATCTTATATCACTCATATGTTATAGCAGAGGGTATCTCCTACCTTATATCACTGCATGTTATGGCACAGACAGGGTATCTTATATCACATCATTGTACCGTATAGCATTGCCCATCTTGTAGCATTATGTAGGCTATATTACGTCCGATCCTATGTTATAACGCACGCAGCCGCAAAAGTACCGTAACCCGAAAATAGTGTAAACTGAATTTATTCCGATTTTCGAAATTTGGCAAAAAATCGCGGTATGTCCCGAAATCGGCCATGCTAAAGCATAGGGACGTCTCCCGCTTCACCCCTGTACAGGGTGCATGGGTAGGATTGGTGAAATTTAAATGTCGCTACTGTAACCCAAGCAGGTAGGTCGAGCTCGGGCCAAAACGTCAGCCTACCAAGAGTTATGCGGACGGAACCAACCCCGAACATACAAACACTCTTTCACAAATATATAGTAGATTGATTGATTCGTGGCAAAGTAATAAATTTTATAATAGTAATTTAATAACTTTTACAATTCATTCTATAGTTTACTGCATCCGATTCTTCCCGCTTATTCTTTTGTCGTTCTTTCTAGCAATTTTTTAAATCTTGTATCATTATTACTAGAATTATCAAACATTCAAATTGTTCATTCGATTTCAATACACTGGATATTTTGGTTATTATATTTTTTAATTTTCGCATTGTGTCACTCAACGAGATCGCTTCGTTTTCGTTAATTAGAAAAAATTTGCTTTTGTTAATTGAAAATAATTTTTGTTAATTTGAAAGAATGACTCATTTTAGTGGTGCGTGCAAGGTGAGTGCACTCCGTTCAATAGACTCGCCCCTTTGCCAGTCGATGGCCAGTGGTCGAGCTGGAATGAATCGCCGGACAAAAGCTGCGGGGGTCAATGTTCATCGTGCGAAATCGAGGGTCAGCTGAGCGTGCGAAGGGCAGTGAGGCTGTGTGAAAATCCCACGTACGATTTTTCGAATGCACTATACGTGTTCTGGGAGACTTGACCATACATGGGCAGCACCAAATTCTGTAGGGGAGGGGAAGGTGCAATTTCTCATAGGTCAAAAAATGGTCTTGAAAATGATGGTATGGCGAAAAAACTCCATTTTTCAACGTTTCTCATTGAGCACTATCCATTAGCATCAAACAATTGCGGAAAAAACAAAAAATTTCGATAATTGAATTCTGGGGGAGTGTGTTTTGGTTTCTGTGGAAGGAGGTATTCGGACTCTGGGGCTGCAACCCGCTACGCCCATGTGTCATTTTCACCCAAAAAAAGTGCAACTGGTCCTCTACCGCAAAAATGGCGCAACCCACCCAGAAATGTCGATTTTCCGAAAAATAAAGAAATGTACACTTGTTAGCGGTTTTAACCAACTTTTGACTCAAAAGTATCGAATTTCTGCGCTTCGCGCCATATACTCTTTTTGACTATATTTGATTCAATTCAATCGTTTTTTTCCAAATTTTGATGTTACTGACGCGTACCCATTGTTTTTAAGCCATAAAAGACTTTTTTGGCGTTGTACCCCAGAATTCCCATGCTATATGTGCATGGAATGTACCAATTGTAATTGAAGCATTCGAATCTAGGCAACGCCTTAAATTTGGGGGTCCTAGGTCTGGAAATATTCAGGTGAAAAAAGCGCCGAAGCATCGATAATAGGGGCAAATTTTTTGAAATTTTTCATGCGTTGGCATCGAGAAGTCACGAAAAACGGAAGCAAATGTTTAATTAGTAAATTTTGCAGGTCTTCCGGATTTTAGGACTTCAAGCCCCCAAACAACCCACGCTTCCGTGAGATAGATTTATCAAATAATTAATCTTACTGAATTTTTTCGATTAATTTTTACGTTCATTTTAGAATTTTCCGTAGCAATTTTAGCCTTTTTCCGTGCCTTTATTCTGGTGCTTATTCTGCTATCAGTTTTTCTAAGATTTATAGTTCCTCGTGAATAATACATATAATTGGCATACGATGTAGTATTCTACTCAATAATGCTTTAAGGAATGTTAGCTTCAAAAGTATCGACTTTTGCATAAATAAAAAGTTTTAGAAATTTTTTAACGAGTCGGAAAGTGATTGCCGTTTTGAACTTGTGTATAAAATAATATAGCTAATTATGTAGACTCCATTCGCAAACATTATACTTTGCCTCAATCTTTCCCTCGATTTTTTCGCTCTTCTCAGACCCAATTATGGCGGTTTATCGTGTAAAGGCTCGGCGTTTCGCGCTATGTTGTGCAGTCAACAGGTAAAAATATACAATGCTGCTTGATACAGTCTGTTCAAAGCGTTTTTTGTACTAATAAGATTGAACAGATCTTGCTGAAATATTTTTGTTGGTTTCATTTTTACGCAGTCGTTTTATTTGTATTCGCGGATTCGGCCAACCTGGGACTAGAATAATAAATAAAATCCGATTTTTCTGCCGAATGAATTCCACTTATCCTCTGATTGAGTTTAGAAAGGTAAGGTCAAATGATTCAAATAAACGGTAAAAAGTCAAACAAAATAATAAGATGAAATACTTTATGTCCAATTCCAAAGAAGATTTTCTTAAACCAATTTCACAGCATATTTCATTGCGTTTCAAGAGATCTGGCTCACTGAAGCAGCGTTTCTAGCTGATTTTACAAACTTATTGGTGTCCTAGGATGTCTAAATTATTTAAAAAGATCAAAACATTGTTTACGTCAATAGATTTTTTTCAGTTTCTAGGATTTGTTATTTGTAATAAATTGCTTATCTCATTTCCCTAATTTTTGCATTTAAGGAATGATATTTGATACTGTGTCTGTGAACTATTTCTTGGGAAGTACGATTAAGTACCCTTTTGGTTACGCGCTTAGGTATACTTAGTGATCTCCCGACACTCGTTCATTTTGTGCTATTAGTGCATGCTTTCACATAAAAAACTAAGCTTTATCTCATAAGATTGCTTATTCCGCCGAGGACCACATATGTAACAAGACGGTTTGGGGCAGGGACCTCCCACTGAAAGTTGGCCACCCCATCCCCTAAGCCCGAGAATTTTCGACCCTCCCCATTTTTGGAAAAAATTGAATTTTTCGGCCGTTTTTAGATGTTTTTTGGTGATTTTTGGTCAAAAATCTGAGATAATGTACCCTCCGCAAAAAATAGCTGGAAACCCCCATCCGAAATTTCGGGCCGTTACATGTATGCCAAGGACTCCCGTGCACTGAAGCATTTAGAGTATTACGATCAGACATGCATGCAGGGTTGCGGTTCCGTAGACACTAGAATGGAAAACAGGTATTTTTTGGGAAAAATGATTAGACAAAATTAAAGCCGTAAATATTGAAAATGAACCATTTGCTGCAAAAGTGCTTGAAATTCATCGGAAATTTGTTTTTATATGACGCAGATTATGTCAAAATCCAACGACACACTATTTTGAACCTAGATCTAACTACAATAACTAATTTTTGGGACTTATTATTTGAAGTTTCTCCTTTTTAACTACTACACATTTTAGAATAATACTCATTAAATATAAATTTATCAGTCGATTTCCAACAATATTGCATTAATCTGTTGTTGCCTACTAAGATATGCAAACAGAGCCAAACTATGGAACAGTATGCAACCGGAAAATGCAATTCACTACGGTTCAACAGCGGTGCAACATTATCGGAAATTTTGCTGTCGGGTTCCGCTTATTTCTGTGAGCTCTTAGGTTTTTTAATTTATTTATAACGTATTATACTATATTTTTTCAGAATTCGTATTTTTTTCGTTTTTTAATGAGTTTTTCGTTTTTCTTAAAGTTTTGAGTCTAATCTGCTTGCCTTGATTCGATATTGTCTTTAGTATCTTCCACTTTACTTGATTTTTCACTTTCGATTTCATCTTATAACTATTTTAATACCAGCAACTTCAATATTTATTTCTCTTTTTGAAACCCAAAGGACTGTTTCTTGATTGCAACAAAATTTCGAAGAATTACCATTAAAAGATTTTAATCTGAAGACTATTCAAATTTATTTCCAAAAATAATTCGCTTTCAGCCTGTCATTATCATTGAATATTTTATTTATCCGATTTCGTCTTAGTTTTTCTTGTAGTTATTAGTCAATAATTGGATGATTGATTTCGATGGGTATATAGTTTTTATCGCAAGATAATTGAGCTGAACTTTTTTGAAACAACCGATTATTCAACATTACCGAGTGCTGGATGCCTTTGTCCCATATCATTTTCGGTACAAAAAAATTAGATATTCACGAAAAGTTATGAAATATTCCTAATTTTGGAATTAAAAAGTTTTAATCTGCAATACGCCATAAAACGAGCACCAATATGGGAAAATAATGGTCGATTTCTTCATTCGACAAGACAGTTTTGGTTTGACAATGGTAAGGTTTACTATGAAATGACCGATCGAATCAAGAATTGAATCAACAACTGACTTAATGATTTAAATTGACACTGAATTGTTAAATTAAATTAGAATTATCAAATGGTATTAAAATCGAATTAATAATAAAATAAGATTGCTGAATTAATGCAAAATTGATTAAAATCAAGCTCGTTTATGCTTACTATTATTTCGAAATTAAAAAAGTATCTTTTCCATTCATTATTTTGTTTTAGTATTGATTATATTTTTCGATTGTTTTTAAATTTGATATTTTTATTTTTATTTTCATATATACTAATATACAAATATCATTGTTGTTGCGTTTCAATATTAAGACAAAGAAGCACCGTGCAAAGTTTGGTGTCATATGGGTCTAACTGGCTACATTAGAGCCGTGTCCAGTTTTCCCGATGGCACACCTTGCGGTACTGGAAAATTTTGCGTTAAAGGCGAATGCATGGTAATGAATAAAAAATTTTTGACACTGTTAGCATAAAATAGAAACATCAAATTCAGGAAGTCATTTAAAAACGAATTTGAACTGAAATTATTAAATAAATTAATCGATATTTACTAAACTTTACCAAGATATAGTACACTATTTTATCATGATTTATTTACGGAATCTCCAACTTGATTAGGTTTTTAGATCGAATTTTTCTTGCTAAATTAAGACAGAATTGATCATTAAAATGAAGCTAGCCTGATGCTCAATTCAGATTACAATGAGTTTTTTGAGTAAAAATGGTATCAATAACCATTGGATATGCTAAGATAGCATTATAAATGTCTCAATCCTTAAATTTTGGTGAATACCTTGCAGTTTTGCAGAAAATTTTTGATTTTAATCTGTTTTTGGTCTTAATCGCTTCATTTTCCCAAAAAATTTCTCTCCACTTCTGATGGTCTACATCCTAAGCTCCTTACCTACATTCATATGTGTTCAGCGGGCAAAACCCCGTTAAGCTCAATTTATTTAAATATTGAAAACTTATTTAACTCGTAATGTCTTTTTTCTAGACCTCAGTTCATTTATAGTCTATTTCTTTTTACTCTTTAGAAAAATATTTCCGCGACAGTTGCTCTACTATTTTGACTTACTTTAGCTGTTCTACTTTAGATGTTGGCTTGCGATCAGAAAACATTGGTTTTACACCAAGACGATTGTCCTTTGCCTGAGGCTTTAGGAGTTATACATCCGCCAGGTACACGATCGGTTTTTTTGGCAAAAAGCGCATAAATCTCGATTAAAATGCTTTCATAATATTATTTGCGTCTTGCGATATTTATTTTTATTTCGAGTCACTTGTATTTTTATTTTGTATTTTATATATTACAAAAGACGATTTTTACAAAAAATATGTAACGGATTAAGAGACTTAAATATTTCGTATACTTCATACCATACATGTGACAGCTCGAAATTTTGGTTTCGGGGTCCCCGGCTATTTTATAAAGGAGTGTGGGGTAGATGGCCTCCAATTTTTAGCCAAAAATGTCAAAAAACACGTAAAAATGAGCCAATAAATGTAACCTTTTTCCGAAAATCGGGGGGGGTGTCAGAAATTCTCTGACTCTGGGGGATGGAGGGACGTCCGACTTTGGATGAAGGATCACCCCCGAATCCTGCCCTGTCACATGTATGCTTCACATATAAAGTCGGTAATCAATTTTATCGATCCACACTTTTAAGGCCGTTCTAATATGCGAGGGTAAGCTTTCGTAATTTTAAATATAGCGATGATTATATATAAATAAGATCCAGTGTTATATCCTCCGTGATGAAAATCAAAATGCTCTTCGTCTCCGAAAATTGTGTCTAACTTTCCAACTTTTGGAATGTATGATATTACTTGAAAAAGGCTAATGGCAATCAAGTTTTAATTATATATTTTTAGAATCGCCGATCAGACAAATATTGGCATTATAGTATATAAAAGATAACTCAAACTTGCATAATACAAGTAATGTAGCATATAATGATAAATTATGGACTTTCGTAGCAGAAACGAACAAAATGTAAAAAATTTGGTCAGTTTAGCTGTTCTGGGATACCGTAAGATTAAGCTTAAAAATGCTATAAAAATGTCGAGAGTAGCATTTTTTATTTTTTAAACTGCTCACTTCTTTCATGATTTCAGAAGTGGAAAATTTTTGAACAAATGAATTAATTTGAATGGTGATGAAAAACTGACTAATTGGCGTTGATTACCAAAAAACTGATACCTTTGAGCCAGAAATTGCTTCAAAAGACGTGAAACAGAATACTTTTTAGCTTTTGTGGAAAAACCCAGCAGTCATTCTGTACGTCAAAAACTTATAAACCCCTTTATGACATTGTGCTTTCCCTTTCCAGATTCCCGCTCATAAGCCGCCTTTATTCACTTCAGCTATCTATTTTATTTAATTTTTATCAAGAAAGCCTCTAATCGATTCCAAATCAAAAAATCTGAATAATGCATGGAATCATACGATTTTTACTTTCTTGGAAATTTAATGCATAATTTCTTTGAATCTTACATACTTTTAATTTCTTGAAAATTTAATGCATAATCTCTTTGGAATCATACATACTTTTAATTTCTTAAAAATTTAATGCATAATTTCTTTGGAATCATACATACTTTTAATTTATTGAAAATTTAATGCATAATTTCTTTGGAATCATGCAAACTTTTAATTTCTTGAAATTATAATTCATAATTTCTTGAAAATTCGGAAATTTTTTATATTTCTCGTCCAGACCTCCTTGCTTCTGCTGCGTTATTATTCCGAGGCAGCTGGACAGATTGGTCACTCTGGTCAGCGTGTTCGGTCAGTTGCGGACGTGGATCAAAAAATCGTCAAAGAACATGTTCGCACGAAAGTTCAGGTTGTCAAGGAGCGAAGTGAGTTAATTTATTTTCAAAAAATAAATAATTGAATTATTAACTTAATTTTTAAAATTAATCGCTCTAATTCTGGAATTCGTTGATGCTCTGAGCAGTAGAAGACGCTCTTTTTCATTTATACTAGCATTACAGTACTATAAATGGACGGCAACCAAATTATGGGGGCTTCGATGGGGCAAAAATCAAAATAGCAAAACAAAGTCAAAAACTCAATTCGGGGTCTCTGGTATTTTAAATTCGGGGGCTTCAAAACCTCGCACCTCAGATTCACGTTTGATTGATGTAATCTTATTTAATTCAGTCAAACATCGATTACTTTAATCTGAAGCGATTTATTTGGTAATTTCACAAGTTTTTTCTCTCCAAAAGCGGTACCGCACTAAAAAAGATATACAGTAGCGTACATTTAAAATTAGTAGTTGAAACTTTGCAAGAGTGCGGTACAGTGTTTGCTTGCTTGCTTACTAAATTTTATAACATGGGAAAAATATTTGCTAAATTTGGGCTTTCCTCCTAAGGCTATGTGGTTAGAGTTCTGGCTCAAAATTTATTTTAAAATTTTTGCCGAAATAGTAGTCGTCGCTGACAATTTAGTAAGCAATGCACATAAACTGCTGTAATTTTCAGCGTTTGGAGTAATAAAAACAATAAAAACAAACGTACCTAATAAATTTTATTCGAGACAATTGAAAACTTTTGCTGTAAAATAACTGTAAATCGGATTTGACGGGCAGATTTAAACGATAAACAAATTGATCAACGAAGTCGTTGATTTTTTGCCGACGAGCGTTTCTAGGCCCAAAAAGTTGCCCTTTTTGAGTATGCAGTGTTCCTAATCCGCATTTCGTTTACAAATTTTGTTCACATGCTGTTCAGATCTTACTACTGTAGCAAAAAAGTTTTGCGCTAATACTCGAACCATGTGAGCTTAGAAGAAAAGCTCTGGCTTTAGGAGAAATCCATTTGGCGTTATGAAATTTTACTAAGCAAGCAATCGAACATTGGACTACACTCTTGCAAAGTTTCAATTGTTAATTTCTAGTATAGGCTACAGTATATTCTTGTTAGTCTGATACCGTTATTTTTTGAAACACCCTGCATTATATTAACTTTAATACTGTAGGATCGAAAATATCGAATGCGTGGAACCACCTTGTACTGTGAATAATGTAGTAAGGTATCAGCCGGCAATATGGAGCGAATGGTCATTGTGGTCCGATTGCGCTCCGGCGTGCGATGGATTTAGGTTTAGGACCAGAACATGCATTAGCATTTTAGGTAAAATTTAAGAAATTATCTTGATAAGCTTCTTGTTTTAGAATTATTTGCACGTTAACAGACATCATACCTGGGCGTAGGGTGGTTTGGGAGTATGCACCCCCAGAAACCAAAATACTCCCGACCAGAATTCAATTTTTGAAAATTTTCTTCGCAATTTTTTGATGTCAATGAATAGTGCTCGATAGGAAACGGTGAAAAATTGTGTTTTTTACGTCATACCACCATTTTTAAGACTATTTTTTGACCTTTGAAAAAATCTTCCTCCCCCAGAGCTTTGGTGCCGCCCACCTATGACAGACATTATTTTATTGAAAATTAATGAATGCATGTACGTCTTTTACGAGCTTTTCTTTTTTATTTCTTATTAATCGTCTTAGACGTACGACTAGGAATGCTCGCAGTTTTTTCCGATGGAATTATTAGTTTTGGTTTTTCGAGTCAATAAGACAGCCAATTGGCTGCCTGTTTTTGAGACGATGCTAAACGCTATTTGAATTCTTCCTGGAAAATGCTTTAAATGCCCTGCAACGTTAATGTTATGGTTTTACTAATTATTCCTGCTTTTTAGAAATTAAATTTCAAGAATTTTAGCTTAACAAAGATGAAATTATAATACACAGGATACCCCAGCTAAATACGAGCCATTCTCTTTTTTGCAAAAAGTTTTAGGTGTATAATCGAACAACACGAAATTTCGAAATGGACAACATTTTAGAAATCTGATAACCAGCATGTTCAAGGCACTTGATCAATGTTTTTTTAAGAATCTGTTCAGACGTTTGCTATATACAAAACTGTTGAATCCATCGATTATGCGATATTTTTCAAACGTCAATGCTCAAAGCCTGCGATATGCCCACTATTGATTCGATGGATTCACAATAGCAAAATACTTGGGAATAAAATTGAACAAAATCGATAAAAAATAAAAATAATTGATACAATATCTCAAAAAATTCAATTACCTTAAATATCAATGGCAAGATACCAAATTGTCTGAATTAAGCTTTACTCACTTTAACGCCGTTTACCCAATGCGATTTTACTTCTGAACTAAACATTCAAGATTAAAACAAATCAAATTATTAATGCATTTTATCAAGTTACTGCCTAAATGGAAGAGAAATCTTGTTTTAATATCACGAACGTCTGCGAAATATTGTCGAAAATAATTAGAAGCACGTTACAACATACCGTTAATCAGGTATTGCGTATATGATAAATAGCAAAGAAAAATGCTCCGTCGGAACAAAAAAGGGAATATACTTGGAATTGCGCTTTATTAAGTAGATAAAAGGAGGGGACTAGGAAAGAGCTGCCTATGCCAACAGAAGTCAGAAAGAAAAATATGCTCAGCTTCGTCATCTAGGCCTACAAAAGTCGCAAAACATGCTAAAAATTCTGCTTTTTCTAAGCAACGCAAAAATCGATAGTATATTCTGCGGCCTGCAGATGGAAGTATCACTTTAATCGAAAGAATGAATAAAATGCATGGATAGCTTACAGCCTTATCAAAGCAGTTATGATGAATTTTCCCGCTGCTGCGCGGAAAAACTGCATCAGACTTCTAAGGTAAGTACATTTCTAGCCAATTGATGTGGATTGAATTTAGTGAAAGCCGTTTCAACTGGTAAATTAAACAAATTTATAAGCGTCTAATATTCGTTTATAGCTGCTGAAAACGAATAGTAAATTTAATGTGAATATTGCTTGCAATTTGACACATAGATGGCTGCATCTGCTTAGTGACATACTTATAGTTTGTTTCACATAAGTTTGGGCATGAATTTTATGATTTTTTTCGAAAGTAAGTCGGCGGATTACGATAATTATATATCAAATCAGTGCTATAATCGCAATCTGTCGGCTTATTATCTGACATACTTTTCAAAATTTATACCCAAACTTGTGTGAATCAGACTATAGTTAGTAATATTGAAATGTGAACAACTTAATTACTCATTTGTTAATAGCATTTCACTTTCAGCCACAATATTAAGCAACTCAGAGTTGTATGACATCTGCAAAAAGTCACGTTACGTTAAATGCTTTTAAGCTAGTATGTCAATCAGTGTAGTTTACTTTAAGATGATGCATGTGTTTTATAGGCTGCAGAATATACTTCAATTTTTGCGTTGCTTAGAAAAAGTCGGATTTTTAGCATATCTTTGCGATTTTGTAGGCTCGGATGCCAGAGCTAAGCATATTTTTTTCGACTTCTGTAGGCATACGTAGCTTTTTCCTAGTCCCGTCCTTTTGTATCCTTAATAAAGCGCAATTACAAGTAAATTTACCTTTTTTGTTCCATCGGAGCATTTTTCTTTGCTGGTACTCTACTTAGCAAGATTTGAGTAAATCAATTAGTAAACACATACGGTAGCATGCCACAATAATGATAGCAGTCTGAGAACGCGTAAAACAAGATTCTTCTGAACATCAGCATTATCTTTTTTTGAACAAGTCAACCTTACCTTATTTAAACAGATCGAATCTTTTTCAACGTAAACTTTACTTTACTACTGGGTGTAAAGAAAACTTACACTCATATTCGTAATCCCGACGTTACATGGAACATTTGGAAAAAAGGTGCGCTTTGCAACGCTCTGGAACTGAAACTCATTTTCAGTGTAAACTTCTCACAACTGCAGAATGTAAAGTAAACATAGTCAGATTAATAATTCTGACGTTACGAGAAACATTTCGAAAAACATTTCCGTTTTGCAGACGCTCTGGACGTGAAATAAATTTTTAGTGTAAACTTTGCACCTTTACAATGACTGAAGAGTGTAAAATTTACACAACCAACAGGTGTAGAGGAAACTAACAAATAGATTTGTAATCCTGACATTACGGAGAACATTTTGAAAAAAATTGACGTTTCGCAATGCTCTGGGAGCAAAATGAATTTGTAGTGTAAACTTTACACCCTTACAATGACTCAATATTTAGCGTAATTGAACGCGCTTACTTGAATGCTTGATCCGCGATGTTTATTACATTTGTTAATTAGTATCATGTCTCAACTCATATGGGGATAAGTTGACAGACACAAACCTGTCAAAAACGTCTTCTTTTACCCTAAAGATGGAATTTAACACCTTTAAAAATAACTCAATATTGAGTGTAAAAAAACGCGACTAAGTGCGATGCGTAACCACTGGACATGTACCTTCTTTAGAGTAGTTCGCACAATTCAATTGAAAAATCGGAGTAATTGATAGACAAAAAACGGTCAAAAACGTGTTTTTTTACCCCAGTTTTTATAATTAACACCATCAGAACTAACTCTGTATTGAGTTTAAAGAAACACGTTCAAGTGAGATCTATTACCCTTAAAGTCTCACTTTATTTTTATAATATTTTGCAAGTCCTGATTTCCTAATTGTAAACTTTAAACCGCTAGAGCTTAATTCCGTATTGAGTTTACACAATCGCAAATAATTTCTCCGTTTAGCCCTTTAAGCGTGGTACTTTTACATAAATAGGTTTATGAGGACTCTTATATGAAGAATTTGGCAGACATAAACAAGTCAGAAACTCGACCAAAATCTGTCGATACACCCACAGATTTTAGCACTTTTTACACTCCCCTCAAAAAGAAGTGCGAAATTCAAAAAACAATAAAATATTCCATCAGGGAATTCTATCCACTAAAATTCTATACTATTAAATTGTATAAGGCACTTACAGGGAGTTGTGTACACACTGCAGAAAAAAACACCAAAATTCGCTATGTTATAATGTTAACTCGCAGTTAATATAGTTTGACCGCGTACTCTAGTGAAAGGTAGGTATATAATAAAATGAGTCATGGTAAGCTGGGACATCCTATAGTACTATTGCTACCGCTTTTGCAATTTCAAAGAAAATAATGTATAAAACAAGAGCACATTTTTTGCTTTAAACTATCCTTGATTATTTTATGTTATTTATCATTATTTATTTTTTACATATTTATTTCAAGGTAAAACTGCAATGAATTGCATTGGCGATCGTACGAGCACAGAACGGTGCAAAAATCTATCGACATGCGATCAACGAATCCGAGTTTTACTATAGCGCACGCAATTCGAAGGGAAATGAATTTCGTTTTGGGAACTGTTATACGCATGAATTTCTTTAAGATCGTGGAATCGGGGCAGCTACGATAATGTTTTTGTGAAAAAACGGGCAAAAAGTTTTTTGAACGTTATACAGGAAAATCTACAATTTAGCTCTTTTTCAAAAATCCATTAAACTACTAATCTAATTGACACGACGTAACCTATCCTACAAATTCACCTATTATTTCAATTAACGACTCAATTACGATGTATTTACGTTTTTTTCAACCGACGCCTCAGTTTTTGCATTTCTTTATTTATCTTGCATGTTCTATTTTCGCCCTGAATGACTATTCGAAGCACATCGTGGGATTTGGGGGAAGTCTATCTGGACTCCAAGAATTTAAAATACCTGTCAGATTCAATTTTTTTCTCGTTTTTCGCGATTTTTTATGTCAGTGGATAGAGCTCGATAAGCAATGTCGAAAAATTTGGGTTTTCCGTTTAACCTTATTTCCGGCCTTTTCTGGACCCCTCCAGACCCCCCAAAATGTAGGCGCTGTGCAGACATGTAATAGGGGACGGGGCGATCCCACCGAACCGAAGCTGTCGTCCCCCACCCCCAAAAGACAGGAAATTTTGACCCCTCCCACCGATTTTTTCTGAAAAACTTGCAGTTTTTGGCCCTTTTTATATGTTTTTTGGCTGTTTTTAGTCAAAAATTGGAGGTTATTTACCCCTCCCCTAAGGGCCAGATACCCTCTCTCATAAGTTTCGAGCCATTACGTGTATGGCGTTTGGTAGATGAGATGAGAGACAGATAAGCATGGAAGATGAGCCGGATACCAAACGGATGGATCGATGTCATTCTGCCTCAAATTATTACAATATTTTTTATGTTAAAATGAAAAACTAAGACAAAATTGTTGGATTGTTGATGAGATTTTATAAAATAGTTCGCATTTTATGCCTTATCAAAACAGTATGACAGGATATGCCATGTGTGGGCAATAACTTCCTACGTTTCCGTATAATGTGTATTCTGTCTTGTTAAACGTGCGTTGCTAATATTGGTTTAGTACTTCTCTAGTCCCGCGTTTTAGTTGCGAAAGCTGCAATAAACAATATCGCATGCAATCAATCATTTCACCGATGTGTACTTAAAGGAGTGTTACATTCTCAATTGACAATCCTATCTGAGGCAGACACGAGGAGGATGAAGGCTTCTAGATTGCAGAATAGAAAATAGGGAATTCTTTTAGGAATAACTAATGTAACTGCGAGAGTTGCGACGTTTAGGCGAACCTGCCTTAGCAGTTCGCAATAGCCATAACATAGCCAATACTAGTAGCTATCTATGATAGTGTACTGTGGGCTATGCCTTCGGTCTTCCCATTATTTTCCCAAATTTTCAATAATAAAAAACATTTAGATACTTGTCCGGTAGCATAGAGCTAAGTGTATGATAATAGTAATTGTTTAATGCATACCGCTTATGTGAATCGAGAACTGTTCGATCTGAGATAAAAGTCATTTCAGTATTATGTTAAATTGATCGTTGTTTTAATTTACTGTAATGGCCCTTGAGGCCAGTGTACTGAAGGTCGTATTAGTTTTTCTGGCTTGTTTGGTTTTTTCGTTGGCCGGTTTATTCGACTGTACATTATCATTTTTCTTTTGCGTATTTTGTTTCCCGGCTATAGGCCGTGTGTTCTTCGTCGAATAAAAGTCATAGAAAACCAACCCAGTGGTTTCGGTTATACCGAGGGTTAGGTCGGCCATCATCCCCACGTCGAGGACTTCCACCTTCTAGTGGACTGATAGGTAAATTCCGTATGATAGTTTTCTCCATTCGAAAATCATAACTTATTTCTCAAGCCAAAAATTGATCAAAATTATTATCTAATCTTTAAGGATGATTGATCAGCATAGAGCTCGTTGTTGTTGTTTTCATAGTTCAGCGTGCTACACAAATTAGGAACCAAAACATTTCTGATCAGGCACTGATTGAAAATAAGTTAAATTACAACTTGAGCTTGAGATAGGTCAACTGACCTCCGCGGCAATTACCGAGACTAGGTAGGTAGCCTTAGGTCTTAGGGCGTAGCTGCTGAGATCACCCGACATAGAAGCAGCCAGCAATATTAGGGCTGAGGGGATCGAAGCCGTAAGGTCTGTAAGGGTCCAAAGATCGAAAGCCTTAGAGCCGCGCGATCGGGGCCAGCACTAAGCGTAGACTTAAGTACCTACGTACCTAGGTAAATCTCGAAGGTGAATGTTAGCATGGTTCGTATCTGTGACGATTCTGTAGACCCAGATCGAACCGTCTACATTTACATTGGATGTTCCCTCCTTTAGGCTGCTAGCTACAGCCGAGCTGATCAATCATCGTAAAATTATTTTTCGATCCAAAAATTATCATTTTGGCCATCTAAAAATGTGTAACGTTTCGTTCACCTTTGTTGTTGTATCGACCGCGATCGTGGCAGTGCGCAATTTAAGTAAGCGTCCGTGGTAAAGATTTTGTGTATCGTGGTAAAGCCATCGTTATTTTTCTATTTCCGTCGGATCTCTACCGACGAAGGCAGCTCTCACGCTCGTATATTCATTTTTCTATAAACGTCAGCCCTCAGGCGACGATTTATCATTCTTCTCAACTGACGACGAAATTCCGTCATTTAGGTTCTTACCTAACTGTTTTTCTAACCACGTACACGTTCTTGCGCTTTAGGCTTAGTCCTATCTGCTTTCGATCATTTCACGTCAGGTATATCTTACTTCACGTAAGGAAGTACTATTCACGTGGAAAAACCTGTTTTTCGGATCGACAAAGGTCTAATTCGAAACATTTATTTTGGGAAAAAATTCCGACGTACTGAAATTTATTTTACCCAAAGGCACATTTCTCGACATTTTTGACACCTAAAAATGGCAGGAAAAAAGGTTTTGCGGACACCGCCCGCTAAATTGAAAAAACCTTCTACGCCACCTGTTTCAGCTCGCCAATTACCTACTGCGCCTGTTGACTCTAATAGCGCGTGTAATTCTGCGAGTAATGACACAATTACGAGAGACGTAACGACTAAGGCGAATAATGATAAATTACCCGCGTCACTACATGCCGCGAGTAATACACAGTCCGAAGACGAATTATCATTGAGTACCATGCGATCTCGCATTAATCAATCTTCGCTAACTAGGTCGGATCCTAATATTGACAATTCATCAAGTCACACAATGATCGATAATACGACTACCATTAACACGGCAAATAACCCTGAAACCAGTTCGGAACGCGAAAATCACGATTCTGACGTAGAAAGTAATCATAGTCGCTGCATGAATGCCGACAGAGAGCGTGCTAATGCTAATGTGACTAATGATCTTATTTTGAAAGCGCTACAAGCTATTCATTTGCAATTTTCGGATCTTTCTACGCGCGTTGATCAAGATAAAAAGGAAAATGCGGATGAAATGCGTAAACTGCGTTTGGAGCTAAGCACTATGCTTAAACCCCAACCAGTTCTGAATCGCATAGAAACTAATGTATCTGAGCGCGTTAACCACTCAATCGATAGCGCAAATTTTTCTGAATTCAATGCGCAAAGTGCAAATCGTGCGCAAAGTACGCATAGGGCATCTTCACTGTTGTCTACTAGCAACAGAGCATCGAATTCACGCTCACCTTCGGAAACTGTTCCAGAAAATATCTCTCAAAGTTGTACGCACCGCGCGCCGGAAATCTGTAATTTGTCACAGAATCCTGTAAACACGGGTTTGCAATCAGTGCAAAACTCGGGTTTTTCGGAGAATATACCTACGATTTCGCAGCCGTCGGTATCGATTTCGCAGACGTCGCGATCTCGGCCTTCGCTGCCATTAAATCGTAATGCGCCTTCCTTCGTACCTAATCCTTCTATTGCGAACTCGCAGCAGCAACTAAATCCACCACCGCTGCAGTATTTTCCACCTCAAGGAGAAATCTTACCCAATAATTATGTACCTAACCCTATAAACGTGGAAATACCACCTAATAATCCTATCTTGCATTCTTCTAATATCGAAATGCAACCGGTTGAGATAAATTTATCTGGTATTAATAACGAATCTGCAAATTTGCAAAATGAAGCTGCTCCTCAATCTGAATCGTCTAGTAGGAAAAAACATGTCAAATTTTCTGACGACAGCTCATCTAATAGTTATGATCGCCCGCGCAGTCGTCGCTCGCGTCGCAAATCTCGATCGCGCAGACGACGTCATAGGCATAGTTCAGGTTCTTCATCTGAAAGCTCGCGTGGTGATTCACGTCTCGCTGATTCCTTGAATCGCGGACCATTTTTGCAGCAGATGCAATTTGCAATTGCAAATAAAAAATTTTTTGACGGCGATAAATCGGATATAAAGGCTTATTTTGCAGAATTTGAATCGCTTGCCAATACCTATGATATTGACAAGGCTGATCGTTTAAAATTCGCTACTGGATTTCTTGACCCTTATGTTTTGCGTCTATACCATTCGTTACCTGCTGATATACAACAATCTTATTCGAAAATGAAACATGCGCTAATAACCGAATTTTGTCCTATGGACACCGGTGCGCTCTTTAATCGTTTTTTGTCACACAAACAGCAGCCTAACGAATCGGTTAAAGCTTATTATCTCTCGCTTCGCGAAGAGTTAATTAAATCGGATCCCTATCTTGAAGTTGACTCGCCACATTTCAATAATTTAATGCGACATCAACTAAAACAAGGTTTATTACCACACATTTCGAAAGAGGCATATCATAAAAAACCTAGGGCATCATTAGCTGAATTTTTGGACAATGCGCTTAGCGCTGAATTTGCTAATAAAGAATTTGAGGATAAAAAGGCAGTAACGCCTTACGTATCGGTAACAGCTGCTCCAGTAGGCAGCGTAGTACCTAAAGATACTCCTCGCGCATCTAACCAAAATGATCCAAATCGTTCACGTCATCGAACGTTTCATCGCTCATCGCGTGCTGAGAAACCAGAAAATTCTTCTCGTAAATATTGTACCTTTTGCAAGCGCATAGGTCACATTTATGAGGAATGCTTCACGCGTCAAAGGCAAGAAACGTCTAATAATGCTAATTTTAATAATCAAGCTGATCGGAATACTAATTCTATGGTGCGCAATCGCAGCCAATCGCGTTCTTTTTCGCGACGAAATCGTTCGCCATCGCGTTCGAATTCGCAGAATAGGCATCGTTCTCAATCACGATATCGTAATTCTAGTCAACATCGTTCATCTAACTATGCGAATAATGATAATCGCTTTGAAGCAAAGCAATCACGATCGAATTTTTGGCAAAATCGTAATGATCATTACCAAAATTCGCGTGCTAATTATCAAAATTCGCGTTACGATAATCGTTATAATAACCAATCGCGCCAAAATACACCTTTTGTGCAATTTCCTAATGAACAACGTGGCACATACTATAACTCTAGTTATCGCAGCGATAATAATTTCAATCGCCCGTATGTCACATACACTGCAGACAACCAACCCGCCATAAATGTGCCCCCACCGCAGCCAACCCTTACATCTCCTCGTGATGTGAACACGGTTACTGCGAAAGACCAAGAATCTAGCGCGCGTCCTAATTTCTTCGCGTCGCAAGAATTTCTTGAAGAGTACGAACGTCTACAACGTCGTCTTGCAACTTACGAAAAAATTAATCTACCTCCATCTAAGATTTTCGATCCTAATATTCCTATCGTAAGTCATGCTGGGACAAATTTACCCACTATTCTCGTTAAAGTTCATGGCGTTGACGTACCTGCTCTGATAGACACAGGTTCACAGGTCACCATGATGACCACATCAGCATTCTTACGTCTTGGTTTTAATTTACCACCTAAGCAAGTTTCACAAGTCGTGCATGGTGTAGGCGAAATTACCGCAGTCGTTCGCTATAAAGTAAATATGACTTTAACAATCGCGGAACAATCTATTTCTACCTCAGTAGCTATAATTGATCATTTGCCGGAAGACATGCTCTTAGGATATGATTTTTGCGAATCCGCACTCATGTGGGTTAATCCTATTGAGCGTTGTGCTTTTATAAACGGCATAAAGATTAATTTACTTTCATCTCACGAAAAATTGCAATTTCGCGCGAAACCCAACGCAACTACCTCTGGTGTTGTGTGTGTGCATGTTTCGTTACCTGAGCCTGTTATTATACAACCTAGGCATGAACTAATTACACCTGGCTATATAAGTCACGGTTCTTGCAATTTTGATTTCGCATTATTCGAACCAAATCCCGATTTTATGGAAAAAACTTCACTTTTTGTTGCTCCGTCTATAGTCGATGCTTCACAACCTCTAATACCTGTTCGCGTCTGTAACATCTCTAAAGCACCAATTCGCATTGACTCTGGTGAAATAATAGGTTCTTTAACCACTGATGCCGAAGTCGTGTCACATGTTTCATCCTTTGATGATAGGACACCAGAACTTTTTGCATCAATAAATAAAGCTTTAAACGGCTCCGCCGTTAATTCTAGACAGCAGCAACAAATTCGTGAACTTTGCTTAAAATACGACTCAATTTTTGCATTAAAAAATGAACCTCTCGGTCGTACCCCCTTGATGAAACATCATATTGACACAGGGGATAATCCACCCGTTGTTGGAAAAACTTACCGTGTTGAGCATTCTAGAAGAGAATCTATGCAGAAAATTATAAATGAAATGCTTGCGGATAAAATTATTCGACCTACAACTAGCCCATGGGCAAGTCCATTATTTCTCATTGGGAAAAAGGACGGTTCCCTTAGGCCAGTCGTCGATTATCGACGGTTAAATGACGTTACTAAAACGCAAGTTTACCCTCTTCCACAATTAGACGATTATTTTGATACTTTAGGCAGTGCTGCATATTTTAGCACACTAGATTTGAAATCTGGATATTGGCAAATTCCACTCGATAATAAATCTCGCGAAAAAACAGCATTTATATGTCCTGTTGGTCATTACGAATTTGAAGTTTTACCTTTTGGTTTAAAGAATGCGCCCGCAGATTTTCAAAGACTAATGGAGCTTGTGCTCGCAGGTCTAAATTGGAAATCTTGTCTCGTTTACATCGATGACATAATTATTTTTTCACGTACTTTCGAAGAACATTTAAAAGATCTCGAAAATGTCTTCATTGCTCTTAAAAAGGCAAACTTACGTGTCAAGCCTGATAAATGCCATCTCGCGCATGCAGAGGTAAAATTTCTTGGCCACAGCATCAGTGCAATGGGCATCGCTCCCGATATGTCTAAAGTCGCAGATTTAATCTCGTTTCCCGTACCAAAAACCGTTAAATCCGTGCAGAAATTTCTTGGCTTAGTCCAATGGTTTAAGAAATTCGTTAAAGATCTCGCTAAAATCGCTAAACCGCTATTCCATCTTCTACGTAAAGATGTCGAATTTTGCTGGAAGGCTGAGCACCAAACCGCTTTTGAGCTTCTGAAGAAAGCATTTACATCTCCACCTATTTTGCAATTACCAAAATTCGATCATGAGCACCAATTTATTTTAACAACTGACGCAAGTAACTATGCGTTAGGTGCTATTTTGACGCAAAAGCATTTACCATCCAAAAGTCGTTTTATTCTTAGCTACGCTAGTCGCGTGCTAAATTCTGCTGAATGTAATTATGCTACTTCAGAAAAAGAAGCGCTAGCGGTAGTGTGGGCCATCAAGCATTATCGACATTATCTTTACGGTAAAAAATTCATTGTCGAAACGGATCATCAAGCGTTAACCTGGCTAGTAAATGTTAAAGACCCATCGAGTCGATTACGCCGTTGGGGTCTCAAATTACAGGAATACGAATATGATATCGTTTACGTTCCTGGTGCATATAACTGCGCAGCTGATCTTCTTTCACGTCATCCTAAATATGATCATGCAGAACGCAAATATAAAGTAGAGCGCAAAAATATCGTTAACATCGCAAATTTAGAATCCGAAGATTCTGAGTCAGATGACGAATCGGTTCCACCTGAACGATCGTGCGATAATACCCCTACTGCGCCAATTAATCATCCAAACGCACAAAATAATAATCCTACTGCGCAAACCGATCCTATTAATTCTAAACCACCTACATTTCGCGAACGCTTGTTACTTACCGATGCAGAAAAAGCTGAAATGCTAACACCTGCGCGTTTACTCGCTGAGCAACGTGCAGATGACGAATTGCATAAAATTCGTATCGCATTGAATGACTTAACAACGAAAAAATATCGTGACGAATTTTTTCTCGTAAACGATGTACTTTTTCGTCGTTTTCAACCTAAGCGTTCACCAACTGTCGTTCATCAAATCGTCATACCCAAATCTTTGCGTCGCTTCATATTAACGGAATTTCATGACTCTATTTTCGGAGCTCATTTTTCATCGCGCAAAATCTTGCCCGCCATACAAATGCGTTATTGGTGGCCGCGTATGGAAAATGATGTAATCGCGTGGTGTAGGAATTGTGATGTGTGCTTACAACGTAAGGTCGCATTAAATTCCACATCCGTTCCGTTGCAACCAATCGAAGTATCCGCGCCCTTTGAACTCATTGCGTGCGATTGTTTGCATATGCCGCGATCTCCCTCCGGAAATGACCAAATTGTAGTTTTTATGGATTATTTTACAAAATACGTGGAAGCTTTTGCTGTTTCTGATATAAAAGCAACAACTATTGCAAATCTATTACTAAGAGAAATTATACCACGTTATGGAGTCCCCAAGAAATTTTTGACAGATCAGGGGTCAAATTTTACATCTACCCTAATTTCGGAAGTTTGTAAACTATTAAACGTTCAAAAAATATTTACAACCCCATATCACCCCCAGTGTGATGGGTTGGTGGAACGTTATAATCGTACATTGATTGATGGTTTGTCTAAGCTGAGTGCGCGATCACAGTATGATTGGGAACAATTTTTACCCTTCGCATTATTTGCATACCGCGCGACTCCACAATCATCAACTAATATATCTCCTTTTGAAATGCTTTATGGTCGCGAACCAGCATTTCCTCTTGACACTTTACTCATAAATGACTTCGTGATAAATCCGAATTTACCATCTGTTGCGGAAAAATACGTCATTGATTTAAAGCTGACTTTGCAGGATCTGCATGAAATCGCGTCTCAAAATTTATCTCAAGCGCGTAAGCAGCAAAAATCGCAATATGACAAAGCCGTAACGCACACAAATTTTAATCTCTCGGATATAGTCTACCTCAATAATACTTCAGTCATTCAACCTGAAATCGGTAAACTATCACCCAAGCGTGTTGGTCCCTACCGGATTATTGACTTACCTACGCCTGAAACTGCGAAAATTGCATATGTCTATAACCCTCTTATTATTCATCACGTTCACAGGAATAGACTTTTGCCTGAACCTAAATTACCTTATTCTGACTTAATTGTGGAAAAACACGCGTATGTCCCTGGCGATTTTGTGTTGGTAAAGTTACCACATCGCCCTCTTGCCCCGGCAGTTGTCATAAGTTTTGAGGATTTACCGGGCAGGGAACAAAAAGCTAAGGACTGCGCGCCTGTACGTTTATTAAATGGTTCTAAAACAGCACATGCCGTACCATTATCTAATGTTTTTCCTTTTGCAGACCCATGGCTGCACAAGGTACCCCCAGCAAGGAGGCATTGTTGGAAGCAGCTGGTCGCCGATGCAAATTCGAGGGACGTGTTCCCGCGTCCCTAGATGAGTTTCGTTTGGCGTTGACCAGTATGGCTTTAGAGCGGGGATTGGTCGTACCCAACCCGCTGCCGCAACACGATAATCGCCGTGTTGGCGGTCTCGAATCACTTACCGCAAAATGGGTAAAGCATAAAGCAACACATAAAATCGCAAATCACAGAAAGCGCATAAATGATCAACAACTCTGGTGGGAGAATCGGCTTGGTAGAAGTCCTTTGGTAACCCCTCGCGTACCAAAGAATAGGCTTTTACCCACCGTCTTAGTCTCCGACGACCAGACGTCGTTTGGCGCCATTTTGGCGTTAATTCAGCCATCGAATATGACTAATGGCACTTTATTTTTAGGCTACGACTCTGAATTTGTGAATGACAGAAAGGGCAGGCATTATAAGACCTGGGACCTGCGTTTTCAGCAACTATGTCCCACTTACCAGGACCTCCATGGCCCATTCGTACGCTACGTCCAAGTTGCGAGCGCGACTGGCCATGTGTTCTGTTGGGATCTAGCGAAGTTTCCGCAACCTCCGTTCGGGCTTCACCAGTTGCTCGAAACACGCTTACCTAACGTGTATATGGTGTGTTATGACCCGACGCAAGATCGACTTGCGTATTTCCATGTCTACGGGCCAACATTCGAGGAAATTGTTGCAATTCCGGATGCAGAAATTTGCAATAAACTGCACTGGAAAGACCCATTTATTGCAAATTTCATCGACATTCAGCCGTTGGCGAGAACATTTACTCGTCGTTTACGCATTAAAGCGCAATCACATTCGTTAAAGCGCTTGGCAGAATTCTTTTTCGACATGTATATTGATCCGAACGCGCCTGGAAACTTCGGACAGGCGTGGAGCTTACCCTTAACTCGGGACATGCAGCATTATCTAGCGATGGACGCTCTCATAACTATCGATGTTTTCATATTGATAGAAGGGTGCTCGCAGGATAATCACATTACTGACGATAGAAAGCCCATGTCGGTTTCTTTCGTAGGCGATGAGTTGTACATTAAGGCTAGTGGTCCGAAAGCCAAAGTACGCATACCATTGTCGACTAGCAAGCCACCACAAGGGCAGTCGACCAGCGCAGCTGTTGAAGCTGAAGTTGATTCAAATGGCGAAGAGTTAATCTTAGCTGAGGATTTTTATTGCCCGGCTCCGCAACAACAAGTAGCTATAGCGGCAGCCACCACCATTGCCTCAGTAACGGAAGCGTTGGCTCACGCTAACGTGTTTGACAATCCTGACTTACAAGTGCAGGCTTCGCAAACCGTTGCCGACACAGTTTCGGGCCCGGTAAATGCGCCTGACACGGAACCTAAGTCAAAACCAACCAGTACGAGTACACCAGCTTCTGTGTTTTCTTCGCAAACCGATATTCCATACGATTCGCCTATGCTGGGTGTAGAACCATCGATCTCCACTGAAGACGATGATTTATCTCCCAAACGTTTAGTTATGGCGTTATCTGACACCGAGGCGGAAACACAGGCTAACGTGTCGCCACCGCGCGTAACACGCGGAGCAATGGCTCGAAAAGGATTGTTACCGTTTCGCAACCGATTGTCTCGCAATCGCTTGCGGCGGTTCAACAAGCTCCCTTGGGTATCAGTGCACTCGGACCTTTGCCGACTCTTCAGCCGGTCGGGGCAGATCAGCAGGCTGACCCAGATGTCATCATGACTGACATTATCGGTTTTCCGCCACAACCGCAACATACATTAGCCGCACACAAAGTACCTCATGTAGCATTATACACGCAAGTAACGACTCAGCCCGTGTCACAAGGTACGACGGCACCGGATACTCGTTTCACGGCTCCTATGGCCATGACGGGTGTGTCTAGTACTGTGGCAAATTTGCAATCACAGGCTACGCAAAGCCAACCATCAAATATGGAAGTCGCAATACCTGCGCACGTGCAAGCTATTCGCGACCAAATGGCCACAAATGATAGCGCTAGAATTCAAAATCGCTCGCGCTACGTACAGCATTTTTCACAATGATGGAAAATATGACGCGCGAACCACCGTGCATTATCGCGCCAGTTGTTCTGCTCGATTTACGTTCCTATTTGGGTGAAGTTGCAGGATCGCGTTTGTACGATCAGTTGGTCGAAGCTGCTCAAGTGTACTTTGATCGAGTGTACGCAATTCATTTGCAGTATGCGAATTCGACTGATTCGCCCTCGCGCCCTTTAGTGTGGTCTACGCTTGCACAGCCTTTGGCTGATGCCAGTTGTGTGCCCGCACCTAGGTTCATCAGCGATATGAGTGTCTTTAATCGATTATTTTATCCCGACCAATACTTCGTGCGCATTCGGTTTTTTATCACAACCGGAATGATGTTGTACGAGCTTCCGCTCGAGTATTTGGTCGTACACCCACATCTTGACGCACCAAGCAAAGTGATCGAGGCGGCAAGACCCGCAGTCATCCCGGCAGCGCTATGCGCAAATGCACCATCGTTCACAATCACAAGCACAGCAACAGACACAAGTAAAACCGCATGTACAGCAATACACAAGACCGCAGACCCAACCGCGGCAACAGCAGCAATTCACGGAATCGCGTGAGCGTTCCGAGGCGTATTCTCAGGCCGATGCTGGTCATCTGTCGCGCTCGCGACAGCAGCAGCCTTATGAATATCGCCGTCCGCCACAGTCGAACCGCGGAACTCATCGGGGCCGGTCGCAATCCCGTCAACGTCAACAATGGGACCAGTATCAATCACCGTTGGAGCAAAGTCAACCAGCCACCGGGGTTATCAGCCACAACCTCGACCGGGTCCACTTTTGCCGAAACCGTGGCCTGTTACGCAACAACAACAGCATCCACGCGAACCTTCTCGACAGCGAACTTACGGTTTTACGCCGGAGCAATTATTTACTCTGACGCCACCCATACCGCGTTGTTACGCGGACGACTACGAGGACGACGACGATTTTGAGGACGACGATCGACCCGTCGATCCACATCGCCGCTTACGCCAGCATATGTATGGGCGTAGGCAATCGCCATATCAGTATCGCGAGCGTTCAAATACGCGTCGCGAACCGGAATCGGATCAGGAATATTTTCAACGACAACGACGTCGCGGAAAATCGTATGGCTCGAAGGCCAAGTACCGCGACGAATATTAATTTACAAGTTTGACGTACTGAACTTTTGGAACTCTGCGACGGCGTCGACTTTCGACCAGCAGCTTTTCGTCAATTTTTTCGTTTTTCGTCCTGATGTGGATTCCAGGATTTCGTGTATCGTTTATTTCTTGTGTATTTTTTCTTCTTGTCATTTTTTCTCTTGTTGTAAATTTTTCTTTGTCGGTGCTCGTATTTTTCCCCGTAATCTCGCATAATTTGCCATTTTTTCTCGTTTTACCTCGTATCTTAATTCGTCAGTGACTTTAATTTTTTGCTCAGCATAATGTTGCCTTATCATTCCGTGTCTTAATTTTTCTTGTGTTTAATTAGCGGTGTTACTATTATGGTACCTTAACTCTTTAACGGACAAGGGGTTAATTTACACCCAATCTACAAAATTTTCAAATCAAAATTTTTCTCATTACCCGGGGACTGAAGGAGGCTACTTGGGCAGCATGATCGAATACTATGCTATGCTGTCCAAGACCGGAGTTCATCATTACTCGGGCAACAATATAGTTCCTAGCGCCATTGTGAGTGTTGCTCGAGAGATTTCCTGAGTGCGAACGAGGTCATGCGTTGACCGACTATCGATATTTGTTATTTTTTCGTTCTTTTTATTTTCGTTTTTCACGTTCGCTCAGGAAGAGGCGTTGTGGACGCCAGAGAGCCGAGTTGTAGAGCGTCGCCGACGCTAGTTGCCGTTGATGGTACCCCCAAAAAATTCTCCACTACGTTACTAATTTTTTTCTATACGTGGGGAGTGTAACTGCGAGAGTTACACGTTTAGGCGAACCTGCCTTAGCAGTTCGCGATAGCCATAACATAGCCAATACTAGTAGCTATCTATGATAGTGTACTGTGGGCTATGCCTTCGGTCTTCCCATTATTTTCCCAAATTTTCAATAATAAAAAACATTTAGATACTTGTCCGGTATCGTAGAGTTAAGTGTATGATAATAGTAATTGTTTAATGCATACCGCTTATGTGAATCGAGAATGTTCGATCTGAGATAAAAGTCATTTCAGTATTATGTTAAATTGATCGTTGTTTTAATTTACTGTAATGGCCCTTGAGGCCAGTGTACTGAAGGTCGTATTAGTTTTTCTGGCTTGTTTGGTTTTTTCGTTGGCCGGTTTAGTCGACTGTACATTGTCATTTTTCTTTTGCGTATTTTGTTTCCCGGCTATAGGCCGTGTGTTCTTCGTCGAATAAAATCATAGAAAACCAACCCAGTGGTTTTGGTTACACCGAGGGTTAGGTCGGCCACCATCCCTTCGTCGAGGACTTCCACCTTCTAGTGGACTGATAGGTAAATTCCGTATGATAGTTTTCTCCATTCGAAAATCATAACTTATTTCTCAAGCCAAAAATTGATCAAAATTATTATCTAATCTTTAAGGATGATTGATCAGCATAGAGCTCGTTGTTGTTTTCATAGTTCAGCGTGCTACACTAATTAGGAACCAAAACATTTCTGAATCAGGCACTGATTGAAAATAAGTTAAATTACAACTTGAGCTTGAGATAGGTCAACTGACCTCCGCGGCAATTACCGAGACTAGGTAGGTAGCCTTAGGTCTTAGGGCGTAGCTGCTGAGATCACCCGACATAGAAGCAGCCAGCAATATTAGGGCTGAGGGGATCGAAGCCGTAAGGTCTGTAAGGGTCCAAAGATCGAAAGCCTTAGAGCCGCGCGATCGGGGCCAGCACTAAGCGTAGACTTAAGTACCTACGTACCTAGGTAAATCTCGAGGGTGAATGTTAGTATGGTTCGTATCTGTGACGATTCTGTAGACCCAGATCGAACCGTCAACATTTACACTAAGGCAAATTACATCAATACCGAAAACTTTATGTAGAATGTTTACGCAGTTTTAAAAATTAATACCAGATTCTGAGACCAATTTTGGCTTAAAAAAGCTTTCTCCAAACCGGCCCTGTGTTGGCTGCTCTCTCTCATTGCTGGCTGCTCTCTCTCATCTCTAGTCCGATTTTTACATATTTCCATTTTCTTACTAGCACCACACGTGGGTGTGAGGGTATGGGGTCTCTGGACCTCCCAGAATCCGGCGGACTCCCCAAAATCAATAGGACGCAGAATAAAATTGTTGGTGCTATTTTTGACAATTCCGCCCCACCGGACCTCCCCAATCGAATTTGGTTGTTGCCCGTGTATGACTGGCACATGCATGTGTATTATGACATACATAAATACGTAATCGATGCTTACGTTTCCTTTATTTTTCTATTATTTCTAAATTCATTCCAAAGCGGACACAATGCGACTACTGTTTATTTCTTATGTCAATTAAGCTTTCTATCTTTCCAAACGTGAGAAGTGCGGCATTATACTGGTATTTCTTAACTAATTATTTTCCTATTTCTTTTGAATTGCTTTTTAGCAATTACATGTTAAGTTAAAAATTAATCGCATAGATGTCGGTCCTTACGGATTTTTAAATCGATCTTCAACTTTTTAAATCTTTCAAATTTTTCTCTTAAATTTTATATTTATTAATTGAATTATTTTAAATTGCTTGATTTAAGCTTATCATCTCTTTAGGTGAGTAAATAAGTTTAGTTCGCACCGATTGTTCCATTTTGGTTTTGGACGAGATTTGGGTAAAACAAAAGTATAGTGTGCCACCACTTTAGGGGGGCGAACCCAAAGTAAATTGGCTGACATCACGGAAATTTCGTAGGGAAAGCTCGTAAAAAACCGCATTTTCCGACGTGTTTTGACATGCTTTATTCATCAATTTCACGAAATTCAAACTTTTAGGGAACAAATTTCTTTTCTCTAGATAGGCTATGAAAAGTGTTAGGTATTTTATGTTCGCGTTTGAGGCAAAACTATAGAAAAACGTTCACACTTGGTAAAATAAAATATAATATAATATAAATAAATAAAATGCTTCATATTTGACGATTTTCTGGCAAACAGGTGCATTTTTCTTATCTTCCCGTGCATTATCTTACCTGTTAAAAAATTTTTTACGACCTTCCCCCTGAATACGGCTCTGCCTATGTACAGGTAAATGGTTTTTAAGCTAATCATTTCCTTCAAGATAAGACCATTTTGGCAAATTGCACACACAAAGCTCTAAAAGTTCTTGGATTGGAGCTAAAAATCGTCAGCATTTCTTTGATGATTTTAAAACATTAGCGGAAGGTCTTCGTCAGCTTTTCTTGGATCTCGCTAAGTGGAGACCCCTTTGCTGCCGTAATTATAATTTCGTAGCAAAAAGTAATTTTTTCTTTCATTTTTTTATTCACGTTTCCATCTCTTTCTTGCCCAAGTATCAATTGATTGAGCAAGAGAAAAACAATGTGCGTGCGTTTAGGAATGAAGAATATGGCGCCCGAAACGTGGCGCATCATCGATCATTTCGTAGATTATGGAATTTGAATTAAATAAAAGTTTTTTTCGACTAAATAATGCGATGTCGCGTCTTCATCAATTAAATCTTCTGAAGCGTGCTTTGCATGAACGATTTTGTTGTTTTTCATACACTATTCCGTGATAAATCGAATTTATCTCCTGGCGATCAAGGAGTCACGTGGCTTTCCAGAAAATGTCATTTTGTTTTTTCAGATCACATCTGTAGTAAATTAAACATTCGTCGAGTAATGTAAAATATTAAAATATAGATTCTTATCCTTATTATATCTGATGTTTGGTAGGTCTGGAATTCTTCGGAATTTTATGATTCGTCGTTATAATCGTAAGAAATGACGTTTTTTTGCAAAAAAGTTTGAAATCATCAATTATTGCATAATAAGAAGTATAATTTGAAAACGTTCTTAAAAAATATCAGATGCAAATTTTATTACAATCCACGATGACTAAAACGTGGGACGATTACATAATCCCAACGCCGTGACCAGGATTATATTTCGGGAGCTCAAAATGTTTTAGGTCAATTATCTCAAGAACCGGTGGGAGTTGGGCGAAAATAAAATAATTTTGAGCTTTTGTTAGTGGACTGCTTACGTGGTAAAGAGAAAATTCCTAAAATAATGGCAGTTTTATGCTATTTTCAAACACAAAAGTTCTACTGTTGTACCTGCATGACTACTTCTCCATTTCCGGTTCGAGATTGTTGAAAATTTCGAAATTTCTAGTCTTTGTGAAAAAACAATACGGAAATTTGACCTGTTTACTACTCTTAAGTTAAACCTAGTCTTTTCTACGGTAACAAGTATTTTAGAAAAAATATAAATCCGGTGCCGCGCCTGGAAATTTTGACTTTATCAGCTCTAAAGAATGTATGAATCTCTTTTCGCGGTCGTATTGGACATCAGGAAGTCAACTTTTTTCACGTATACATTTTTATAATTTTGGAAGATCTGAGCCACCTATCCTTCTGATTACGGGTCTGATCCATGGGTGGGCGTAAGCAAAGTTCTGGGGGGTGGTGCAAGATTTTTTCAAAGGTCAGAAAATGGCCTTAAAAAGGTGGTATGGCGAAAAACACCATTTTTCAACGTTTCGCTTCAAACACTACCCATTGGCATCACAAAATTGCAAAAAAACAAAAAATTTCAATAATTGAATTCTGGGGAATTTTGGTTTCAAGAGGGTGCATACCCCCAACACCCACGCCCAGATATGATCTGATCAAGTTTGCTGTGAAAGCGAAAACAATTATTTTGACTGATCCATCTTGTGTACTAAAATTTGAAGTGCTAGCACATTACATCCCTTGTTTTTGATTTGGTTTCTATGTTTAGTTGATTGTTTTTTCTAATTTTTTTCTTTGGCAAGAGTTATCAATTATACACGGCTAATCGCTATCCTTGAATATTAATGTGAGCGATTTTTTTAGTAAATAGGGTCAAAGAAAAGCAACGAACTGCATTATTTCATTTCCTGTTCTATCGGCTTCGATAGCTGAAAAGCTAGTTTGAAATTGATATAACGTTTATTTTATTGGCAAGCTAACAAAAAAGAGGATTTTCTCCTTCTTTGAGTGCTCATTATGTATTAATGAATTTGCATGTTATTTAGCTTCTTCCTTGGCCATCAAATAGCGATAATACTGGTGTGAGCTTATGCTAAACTAATAAACGAGCAGCTCTGTTTAGTTATGTAATTCGACGATGTAAAGCCTTATTTTACAAATTTTTCTTTTCAGTCATGTCAATTCACTTTTTATCAATACTCTTTTCAAAAAGTAAGAAATTCAGTTCTATGAGTCTGCGGAGCGTATTTAGAATTCTAAAAGTCCAAATCATAATTCATGGGAGAGGGTTTGGAGTCTGCTGATCCCATTAAAAAACAATAGGAATTTTCTGGATAAAATAAGGTAAAATGAAGGCCAAACGGCTGAGGATGAGAAATTTCTAGCAGAAGTACTTAAAATAGACTTGCAAGTTGCAACTGTAAATTAGCGTAGTTTTCACGCTATTTTAGCATTTATACCATAGATCTTAAAGACATTTTTGCTCAAAAAAGCTCTCCAACTGACCCTCCAGACTGACCGACATCATACCTGGGCGTGGGAGGGTTTGGGGAGTAGGCAACCCTCAGAAATGGAAATACCCCCAACCAGGAACCAAAATACCCTCCACCCAGAATTCAATTTTTGAATTTTTTGTTTTTTTTGTTTTTTTTTCGCAATTTTTAGATGCTAATGGATAGTGCTCGATGAGAAACATTGGAAAATGGTGTTTTTTAGCCATACTACCATTTTTAAGGCCATTTTTTGACCTTGAAAAAATCTTGCACCCCCTCCCCAAATCTTTGGTACCGCCCACCTATGACTGACACCCCAGACCGGCTTTGCCGGGCATCTTCGATCCAAGCAAGATCACGAATGAATGGAACTTTGCCATGTTAATATGCTATTGTTTCTGGCAATCATGGAATAGATTGATCGTGACAAACAGCCTGAGTACCTCAGCTTTTGTCGGTAGACGTGTATAGCATGCTTTTTTATTTTGTTTCATTCCTAATTAACTGATTGGTTAATTTAGTCAGTTTTTCCTTATTTTTTTTGCTTCCCAAAATAGGAACTACACATTTCTAAGCGCCATTTTAGATCGCGGAAATAAATACATCATTAATTGGAAATTCCTTAAATAAAGGCTTAGCCGATGTACGTGCGTAATTAACTAAACAAGGAAGTCTATCGACGCCACTTTATTTGCATTTCAGAGCACATCAAGCAAAGCAAGTACTGATTCAATAGAACCCTTGAGCGAAAGGCTTTTCAGTTCATTAAGCTTCTATTTATTTTATACTGTTGCTTCTCGAGAGTGCTTCATCGCTTCTGTTAAGCTTCTGTTAATATTTAAAAAACCGGAAGAATACAAATTTCAACATTCATACGAGCTTATGCATGTCTCCATTAGAAAGCTCAAAAGCTATATACGGTCCATTTTTAGGGCAAACCAATAGGTTAGGGGTTTTGAACAAAAATTATAAATAATTTCGTGTTTTAAAATTGTGAACAGACAAGTCTTGTTGTCGAATAAAGTGAAAAATGGGATATGGTAAGAACTGGTAAAAAACATATCCATGTCTGCTTTCAGGCCCTATCACACTAGGGTGTGTTTTAAAATGGCTTTTTTGAAAGAATTAGTCTGCAATATAGTCTGTTGCATTCCGGGTTGATTCCTTTAAACAAACAGTGATTCGCTTTCATTCGAGTTTTGCGTATCTTTTATCCGATTTCTAGTGTAATCTATATTTTTGAATATATGTCCAGTAATTTGTTTTCAAACATAAGTTTATGACTTTTTGTCGCTTGCATTTTCGTTTTAACTGAAGGTTCTTCGTGGCTTGATAGTCGATTGTACTTGTTCGACGCTAAAATTCGGGAAAATTTAACAAAGTAATTTGTCATAGAGCGACTTCGTCGAGTTAAAAAACTCTGAGTACTTAATAAAATTATCAGAAAAGTACTGGATGCTCATATCTTTTAAGAGAAAAAAATTTGGCAAATCTTTCAAAAAATGTTATGGAATAGAATGTTACATAGCAAAGAATTTAAGTCATTGCCCTGAAATTTCTTGTGATATTTAAATTTTGATTTGTTTGTTTTTTGGTTTTAACTTTTCTAAATTATCAATTCTTTTAGTCAAGAAATATGCTATGATTCTAAAAGCATTTTCTCAGCTCATTTTTATAACTTTGGCAAAGCGACATCTTGAGAATTCAGCAGGCATTCTGCGATAGGTAAAAACTTATTTCATTTTACTTATCGAGGAGCTCATTTGCTTATTTTCCCTAATAAACATCATCGTAGATGAATCGATTAATAACAAGTTTTTGTCTCTGAAAGTTTTATTGGAAAAGTCGGATGCTTGGAAGTCATTTATTCAAAAAGCATAAGCGCCAACAAGCTATAAAATCGATATATTCCTCAAAATTGTTTATTAAATTTGCTCGTGACGAATGTGCCTATAATTGGCAAGCTACTTTTCTTAGCCGAAGGAAACTGAACATCGACGAGTGAGTCCAAGCCGATTTTTAGGAATCCCACTTTTTTTACTTAAATTTTTTTGTCGGTAGGTAATAATTGCGTATTCTGTCCAAACTTGAACAATTAGTTATTCGTTGTACCCTATTCATTTATAGCATTACGCAATCAGTACTTGTAGATTTTAATTTCATGTAATTATCGTTTAAGTTATTCAGTACTAGTCAAATAATAAATATTACAATAATTGATCAAAATTACGTCCAATAATCAAAAATTTTGAAAGAATATAGGAGCGATGATGAAAAATATTTGCGGTATCCATGAAGTTTATAACAAATATAGACTTATCAGTTTCATTTTTATCTAAAATTAATACTCATAAAATTGTAATTTTTTCAGTTTGAATGGTTTTGAGTCTGTTTTATTTTATTCGATTTTAGCAATAATCACTTAATTACTTAATAATAATAATCACTTAATCACTTAATAATCACTTAACTCATCAGTTTTTTTGTGTATTTATTCTGTATAACTCCTGCTTACTTCTCTCGTTTCACTTGAACTCTTGCACCTCGTAAAACCCGTAATTTCTCATTATATAATTTTGTGTGCTTTTTATGTACTTGTGTATATACTATTTCTCGCGTCTTTTTGTTTCTTTTATACTAACAGCATGCCCAATTTATTTACCTTTTATTTATTTATTTTTTTTAAATTTACTTTATTATTTTTTCATATTGATGACTTTCTGTTATTATTAATTAATCGAAAGCTCCTCGTGACGTGTAGGATCGAGCAACAGCTGCAATAAATTAGTCAATAAGGATGAATATTAATGCGTTTCAGGCAAGACTGTACTTCTTTGTTCAAAAACACATGATAGACATATAAAGAAAATATATCGTAATTAGGAATCCATGTAATATCGAATAAGGCTTTTGACTTATCATTGTATTGTTCAACGTATCAGCTAACGATATACCATTTTGCTTCCCTTTCGACCACGTATACGTATAATTTCTTGAATAAAATGACTCTTATTGCTTATTGATGATGATTTATTGTATCTTAATACATAATTTATACTGCAACAAGCCAATATGAGATGTTATACTTGCATAAGCTTTTCATATCGCAATTAGAAGTGAACCGGTGTAACGGATTCGTGGGTGTATCGAGGACTAGATTAGATTAATTTATGTATACAGATTGCGTCTAATTAGGCTTTTTGCTGAAATCATTAATTTTTTGGACTCGCTATGCTGTTTGACAGCTTTCTTATTTTAAGGAGACACTTCAACAAGCCAAACGTTGAACAAAAATAACATGTGTCCTGAAGATTGTCGAAAAATGCTTTTCTGGTGCTTTTGTTTGCTTTTAAGCCTGTTTTTATTCTGGATAACCTAACCGCATTCAAGAATACTATAGCATTTATTGAGTAAGTAACTCGCCGATTTCTTTTTCTTCTGAGGTTCTAAGCGGTCAAAATGAGCGATTAACTGAGGGTTGTGACCCCGAACCTTTTCAGTATGCATTCAATAAGCGATTTTGGGCATTTTGGGACTTTTGTAGTATGACTTATTCTGATAAATTGTATAGGAAAAGGATTTCGGCATTTTTGTCATATGTAAGTGGCGGTGCTTTCATAAATCAGTAAATCTTATTAAACAGCCTATGATCGTCGCAAAACATTGGGAAAATACGAAAATCTGGCTTGGTATGGTCAAAAATTATTCGAAAACTTATCCGTTTTATTCTATTATTCCGTTAAAACACGAAATTACTGCACTATAGATAAAAAACAGCGAAAATCATGTATGTACAAACCCTTAGGTCTTTGCTTCATAGGGACATGCCTTTTTGGCTAAAAGTTCTCGAGAAAAGCTCTAATCAAATTTATTGGCGAGTAAAAGCTGCTGTGTCAGGAAGTACATGTTTGGAAGGTGATTACAGGTAGGATTAATCAATAAGTGATAGATTTTTATGTAGATTAATTTATGAAGATTAATTTTCTTAACTTTATAAATTTAAATTCGATTTAAGTTATGTAATGCGTCCTTTACTTCGTGCATCTCGGGCCAACTGAACAGTATCATATTGAATAAACCTTTGTAGTACCTAAGTGAGATACGATTCCGCTTATTCATAGCAAACACTAATCCTTCGTCGGAGATAATTCATTCCTAACAATTTCTCTAATTAACAAATGTTCAATATGTTTTTCTAGATCCTTTCTACGGTTCGAAATGAAAAAAATACAGGAATCGGACCACAAAAAAATCGAAAAGACACAGCTAATATTCATGTTTTAATTTAGATTATTATCAACCCAAGCCGAAGTCTGGCAGAATTACGGCCGTCGTTTTTCCTACGAATGAAGCATTTAGGACGGATTTTCGACCCTTTTTGCCGACCGATTTCGTTGATCAAAATTTAATATGCATTAAACGTCGTGGATTTGAGGGCAGACATCTTGAATAAATTATAACATCAATTTTCTTCTACGATTCGACCGTCGGATTAACAAACGTTTCAGTCGAAAATTGGACTCCCGAGACATTCTGTTCCGACCAAAATTGTCTCAAACTATCATGGGCTTGTCTTGGAGGTGCGTCGTCGATTTCATGTTCGAGTACGAAACTCCTAGTATCGTGGCTATATATAGCACGCGAGTGGGAATCATTTATCGGCTAATGCAATTCCTTATCATATCTTATATCGTTGGGTAGGTGTTCAGATGCTAGTTAGGACCATAGATGTACAGCATGGCCGATCTGGGTGGATGGGGGGATCAGCCGGTCAGGGATGAAGTCAAGATCTCAGCTTTGTTTTAGGCCAAATTACGTCAAAAACTGGTATAAGCTCTAAATTAGCGTTAAAACTACGTTTATTTCACAACTTCTGGTCAATTTCAAGCCTTTTTGGAGAAAATTTTAAGTTTTCATCCGTTTCAGGCCTTCATTTCGCCTCATTTTCCTCACAAAATTTTCTGTGTTTCTATTCTGGGGTCTAGACCCTCCAACCCGTACCCCCGCGTGCATGTCTGGTTAGGATCATAGAAGGAGAGCATGAGTGATATGGGTAAAGGCTTAGCCGATCAGGGGGTAAGTTAAGAATAGAGCTTTTTTGTATCAAAATTTCGTCAAAAACTGGTATAAACGCTAAAATAGCGTTTAAACTTACGTTATTACAAAGTTTCTGGTCAATTTGAAGTACTTTTGATTCACTTTTCATGCGCTTTGTGCCCTCATTTTGCATTTTGTCTCATTTTCATGAGAAAAGTCGATCATTTTCCTATTCTGAGAGTCTAGACCCCCAACCCCTACGTACATGTCCGCTTAGGACCAAACATGCACATACGGGGCTTGGGTCTGATTGTACTCATCTAGATGGATAACAGGAAAGATTTCATGGAATATCAGGCAAAATTGCAATCAAAATAAAACTTTTTTTGCAAAAGTTCATCGAATCGACCAAAACCTGGGAATCATGGTATATCTTGAGCTAGTCTAGCATTCACGCTAGGTTTATAGACCATTCGCGCAAAAACCCGATTTTCGAACCCTAAAATCCATTTTTAATGCCGAAAACCGCATTTTTAGATTAAGTCCACTAGACTTTTTTCATATACTATACTACTCAAAAATTCTAAAAACGGACTAAATTTTTATTATTACAAAAACATGACTTTTTTCCATTACGCCAGTGCTAATACAATTTATAAATACTGAATTTTCATAAACCCCAAAGACTATTGAATAATATAATTTAAGTATCCAGCATAACTCGGTCCTATTATTTCGCACAGTTGATTTCGAAACTAATATATTTTAATTATCTCGTTGCGAATGTGAAGATTATATTTAGAAAAATAATAGAAAAAATTTGAATCATGCTTAAATTGAACAAACCGCCTGATTTCAAATGATTTAAAATCTTACGATGCGCCATTTTTATTGTTTACCGAGGAATTATATTAAGATGAAAGATTATATTAAGATGAATGATTAATTAATACTTAATAAATTAAATTAATAATTAATACACGCAGATTATCATTAAGATGAAAGCTAATCCTCACAGTTTCAAAAACTTATTAAAAGAACAACTATAAGTACATTGTTATTTCGATTTTCGATGAAATTTGATCTATGTACATGTAAATTGAGTTTGCAATTTTAGTAGAGGGCGGAATTTAGGCAAAACAATGCCATAGCTTGTTTGCTATAATTTCTTGCAGTGAAGGCAAATCTATTACTTTAGCTACGCAATACTGTACCAAAGAGGATATCAGGAATTCGACATTGGTTTAAGTACAACGTTGACGAAGGTTAAAGGAATAGCGACAGTCAACAAAGAGCTTAAATTACCACCCGATTATCAGAGAATATGGGATTCGAGCGATTATGTAATTCCACCAATGGTGAGTATGAACTTGTATAACTTGACTTAGTTAAGGCTTGGCACTTTTGCCGCTTCTAATTAATTCTGTTCGGTATCAGATAAATTTGAGGATTATCAAATTCGGAGTCTTCGATTGGGATTGTATACTTTGAATTAGTTTTCCTCGTCTTCTTCTCGTTGTCCGTTCGAATTTGCGAATTTTAAATTCTTTTAGCTATATTTAGATTCTTTGTAGATCAGGACAGAAAGAAATTGAGAACGAATAAATTATTGTAAGGATTGGGTAGAGAGGTGGTTGAAATTTTTAAACGACGCACTTTTTCGGAAAAGTGATCGAAATCATATTTTTCGTAATTTATTATCAATTTATTTTTCTTCTCCGATGATTGATCATACTCCCACAATAGTCTTATGTTCTAATACATAAATCGCTTTTTAGACTCCAGATTCACTATTTATCGTGACAAATCTTATGATAACAGGAAGACAAAGTATGCGACCGTGTCCAGAGGTATGTTATTATTCAATTTTTATATACATTATTATGATGATATTCATTGAATCGCTTTGAAAGAATAACAAATATAAAATATTATTATCACTATTGAAATTGATTAAAACATTAACATTATTGTTGTTGATTGTCACTTATTTCATTATTGACGTTTAAAATGATGATTTACACTGAATTCTCAAGCAAGAAAGCAAAGTCAATAATTTTTCTTGATTTTATAGGAATCGCTACCTTGCAATCCTGAAAATAAAACCGAATGCAGGGCAGGTCTAATAACAGGTCGAGGTAATGAATTTAATTTAAATTTTGTAAAATGGTCGATTGATCGGAATTTTTCAGAATTATGAATTTTTCGGCATAGTCCCACTTCCTCGAATGTCCCACCTCTTCGAAAATCCCATCTCTTCAAACGTCTCAGGTGTTCGCAAAGTGATGTAATATTAACATTAATTAAGGCAGAAAATTCCCACCTCTTCGAACGTCCCACATCCTCGAATAATGACACAAAATGAAAATAATTAGTCCCAAAAAATCCCACTTCATCGCATGTCCCATAATCTCTTCGAATGTCCTATCCATAGGTGGGCAGCACCAAAATTCTGGGGCGTGCAAGGATTTTTAAAGGTCGAAAAATGGCCTTAAAAATAGTGGTATGGCGAAAAAACACCATTTTTCAACGTTTCTCATCGAGCACAATCCAATGACATCACAAATTGCGGAAAAAGACAATAGAATTTCAAAAGTTGAATTCTGGAGGGGTATTTTGGTTTCTAGGTTGGGGGGTATTTTGGTTTCTGGGGAGGTGCATACCCCCAACCCCCCGCCCCCAAGCCCACGTGTGATCCTGGTCATATCTCTTCGAACGTCCAACCTCTTCGAATGTTCCACCTCTTCGAATGTACAAACCCTACGAACGTTTTTGATATTCTGTTGATTGAAATTCAAAGATATCTACGATATGCTGTGCATCTGATTGGATAGACACGAATTTGTTGTCCGCAAAATCTGGCTTTTCATGACTAAATTGTAGTTCGTTGGTTTTTCATACCTTACGCCTCCTCCTAAATTAAATGGCATTATAACTTCGTTCGCAAATCTTATATTGTAATGTGAGAAAAACTGTGATTGCATTTGAAACATTAATATCTTCATAACGCACATATTTTTGCCGCGGTAACCATATTCTTCAGAAACAAAGCTAAATTCTCAGTAGAAAATTTACAAAAAATAAAATCAAGGCCTGCTAATGCCCATCGAACTTTACGTCTCAAAAACATATAATTATCAGACTGAAAAATAATGCAAAAAAGCGGAGCACGCAAAAGAGGTAGCATGAACCGCAAGTGATGAAATGGATTTTCGAAGAAGTGGGACATCATACATGTACATAGGGGAGGGTGAGGTGGTATTATCCCCCGGAAGGGTCAGCCGGACAGGTACTGTCCGGCGATTTTGAGCTGACGGAAGGTTTTTTGCATCATTTTTGAGGTCAAAAGCAGTAAAAACGCCAAGATTTTTCCGGCGCTTAGCGCCGCATTAGTACTTTTAAGTACTATTTACTCAAAAAGCGCCCAAAATTGATAAACTTTTGCATTCTCTAATGAAAAAGTGATATAATGCTGTCAAAAGTGACTAAAATTCATTTAAAATGCGATACCACGAAAAACGTTTTATAGGCTATTTTGACCATTTTGATCGGTTAGAAACAGCAAAAAAAATCGTAAACGTTAAATTTACTGTTTTAGATTTTTGGGATGGATTTCACCAACCCTGCCGACCCTGACCTCGTGCACCTATGTGGGACATCCGATGGGATGGGACATGCGAAGAGATGGGACATTCGATGAGATGGTAATTTCGAAGAGGTGGGGCATTCGATGAGATGAGACGTTCGAAGAGATAAGGCATTCGAACAGATGGGGCACAACCTATTTTTCAACACATATTATCATTCTAGTGATTAGTCTTCAATAAGGATGGTACTTATACGCAGTGAAATACACACAAGTAAGTGTTGATAACGTATCATGTTAGATTTCACTTTCTCAAAGTGCGGAAGGCCAATGACCGTAATTTTGAAGAATCTTGTTATTTAAAGCAAACACATATATGTTCATGACCATACATGTACAGCATGGAAATTCTGGTGAGTTCAGGCCCGAAAAATTTTAAAAATGTTTTTTTAGGCTAAAAAACGATTGATACGCGTCAAGAATTTTGTTTTTTTTTTGACGTTTTGGACAATGCTCGTTCTTTCTAAAATGTAGAAATATAGAACTAATTCCGACAAAATTGAAAAAATTAAGTCAATTGCACAAAATATAGTCAAAAAATGTGTATATGGCGCGAAGCGCCGAAAATTTGAGGTTTTTGAGCCAAAAATGAGCTAAAAACGCTTAAAAAGGCAAACTTTTGACAATTTTAACGAAACAATTGACAATTGTGTGGGGCAGCTATTTTTTTTTGGGGGGGGGGGTTCAGTTGCTATTCTGGGGGGATGTTTAAAGCCCCAAACTCCCCTCAAGAAGACAATGTTCAAGACTCTCAGACATTTAAAAAATATTCATCTAAATCTGATTTTTATTACATTGTTAGTTTTTTTTCAAAAATCTTCACCAATAGAGCGAAAATTTAATTAATGAATAAACACGATATAAAGCGAATAAAACATTGTGCGATTTAATAGGTAAATATCATTGCGGTGATAAACCCAGACAAATCAAAAATAAGAATATTGTCGAAAATTGAAGAAATACATTAAATAGTTTTGCGGTCAAATATGTGAACAAGAATGGTGTTTTTTAAGGATGGTCCACTCGAACGCAAATCTTAATCAGATATATTAAGACAATTAAGTCAATAATTTTTAAAGAAAATAGTTGAAAGCAAAGAAAAGACTAGAAAATATTAAACAGGAAGCTAAAAGAATGAAAATGGGGAAGAAAGTCGTTTGTTTTTGGTTCGTATAAGTCTCGGTCAGAAACATTAATTGCATTTGTTGCCTTGTAACTTTACACCACTGCGACAGCTGGGTGAAACTTCTATTCTAAAGCCACTTTTTCGGCTGACACTGGACAAATTTGCTTTACCGGCATTTTAGGTCACTGTAAAATAAGCTTTAATCAAATATTGCACTTTTTGGCAACTGCTTGGAAAGTAAAAATTTAGATTTTGAAAGCAGCAACCCGTAGTAAAAATGCATTTGTTTCACACAGACTAAACTAATCGAAATAAGAATAAGCAAAGTAATAAACAAACACCTTTAATATCAGGTAAAGCAAACCGCGTTCAACTATCTTTTTCTGTTTAAGAGTTATAATGTTGTAAAAATAGCTTGTTTCATGCATTGAATCTGCAGTCCTAAAAAATTACTAATTTTAGTGTAAACCACCGATAGCTCAGCTAAGATAATTGAAACTTTACTACTTTTTGCAATAGTAACTAATAGGCTCTTAGGCAAATAAAGCGCATTTAATTTGATCAAGTATTTGAGAAGTTATAAGGACCAATATGCGATTCGTTTTTTGACCCACCCTGTACATTGACTGCTCTTAGGGGCTCTTACTGGCCGATGCGTGTTCTCAAATTTAAGCAGCGTGTTTGCGTGCGAATCCCTGATGTGGTGCCCAGCTGAAGACGGATTAATAGAGTAACGGTTCTTTATCTAATGTACTATTTTCTTTGAACGCAGTAGCTCATATTTATTTCGTTTAGAGATGCCTTCAACGTTTCGGTGCTAGATAACGTAAAAAACTTTACGATATTCTTCAAGAATTACGTAGAATTTCCCCGTTTTGGAGTAAAAAGGTGAAATTTAGGATAATCTAGTCAGCATTTCTTTACTCAGCTGTTTTATTTTTTTTTGTTCAGACGCAACCTGGATCTGGTGACCGAAGGTTACGCGACTCAATGCCGGTACGATCCGCGAAACGATCCGTTATGCCCAATTTTTCGATTCGGCGACATCGCGAAAATTATTAATGGAAATTTGTCCAGATTAACACATAGGGTATTTATCGGACTTTTTAAACGCATGAATTTAGCTTAATTCTTCTGAATTTCTCCTTGATCACCGTGCATGATCTTGGGGGTGCGAGGTTTCACGCTTATAAAGGTTTTCACCCCTTCTCCAAGGATTCGCGATTTTCCAAAATAATTGTAGAAAGGTATCAAATTGTCAGAGTGTCAAATTTGTTTTCGGCACTCCGCGCCATATACCAATTTCTGACTTAATTTTGTTTAAATGTCTTAAATTTTCTAGAAATTCTTTCAATGAGAGGGGAGAATTGTCAAAACGCCGAAAAACGATGTTTTTTACGCTATCCATTGTTTTTGAGCCCATAGAGGCACTTATGCATTTCACTCCCACCCCGAATTCCCATTTAGCGCATGCCTGTTGACCATCCTCAACATCTGACTCGGAAATATTAATAGCTTTATAAAAGAGTAAAACGTAATCTCAAGTATCTCCGTTCAACAAACAAAAACTTTTATGTACATAAATGAAAAGACAGTGAAATCAGGTCTTTTGTATTAGACAAAAAGTGCATCGTACTGATAATTATTTTTTGTAACAACGTTCATTAAAAACAGAAAAAAACATGAAAACAAAAATTAAAACATTAAATATATTAATTGTTTGCGAATGATTTAGCTTTCCATTCGTATGAGTTAAAAGTCTTCATTTTTATTCATTTTTTCTCTACTTTTGTCAACTTTACGAATTTTGTGCTTTTTTCTGAGATGCTTCTTAGGCGTCAGTTCTTTTTTAGTGCGTGAGCCTTTGAGAAAAGAAGATTTTTTCAAACTAAAAAATTGCCCGAAATGACGAAAATAACGTTTCTTCTAATCTATCGAAGTCATCTTCTAAATTTCTTTCGATCCAGGGAGACGTTGTGAACGTAATGATCAGCTGGAGATGCGACCTTGACTATCAAATTGAATCTTGCAAGCCTCAGGTCTCCTTTAGCTCAATGGATTCGGTGAAAGCCAATGAATTTTCAGCTGGTTTTAATCTCAGGTGAGTCTTTCTTAAGTAACGGTAAATTTAAAATTTTATATTGCAAAATTTTTGGTTAGATACGCGGATCATTATCGAGATATATCGACCGGCAATCAATACAGGGATTTGATCAAAGCTTACGGCGTGCTATTCGTATTTAACGTTGAAGCAGTAGCTAGCAAATTTTCAATTGTAAATTTGACGCTAAATATTGGGGCCGGTCTGTCTTTGTTAGGAATCGTAAGCCACACACAATCGCTAAGCATTTTTATTATCTGTTTATTCGGTTTCTTATTGCTTCCACTCATATTCCGTCATGAATATTTAAATATTTTTTGTTTTTCTCTTATTAATATTTTGCATTTTTAGCAAACCATGCTATTTTTACTAAATTTTAATGAGTATGGATTTCACAATGAGCGCTTGAAGCTGCGTAAATGTGTTTGGTGTACAAAAGTCGTTTGTCGCCTTTTTCTATAAGTTCCTAATATTTATGATTTAGTCACGGATGGGCAGCAGTCGAATTTTGGTCTCGTTATAGCACTTTGTATCGTTATAGCACTTTGTCTCGTTAGAGCACCAGTGTGTCGCGTTATAGCACCTATGAGTCTCGTTAGAGCACTAACATGTCGCGTTAGAGCACCAAACTTTTCTTATCATGCTTTATACACGAAAATGACGGAGTTTACGTTATTAATGTACACATGCATAAAAATAAGCAAATTTTTGTCGCTCAAAAAAATTATTAAAAGAAAAATTACAGAAAATGTTGTACGTGATTTAAATAGCGTGAAATTTCAATATTGACACGCTGAACAAAATCGGCATCATTTGGTAGGTCATTGTACGTATTAATAAAATCCTGCCCAGCGTTTGCAATTTTTAAGACTGAGATGCAAAAAAGCACGAGTAGACTTGGGAAAATCCGAAAATGTGAAATTATATGACTTTTTAACATTTTAGTCAAAATTTTTAAAACTTTATTGTTGATAGTATATAATCATGTAGTTCTTCAAACAACGAAAAACGGACGACTCAGAAAATGATAAGAGAATTAGCTTTAAAAAAGACACTTCGCGAAATCTGGAAATTCAGCTCTCCTCATTTCATGCAATTTCTGTATTTCATGCAAAAAACAGACAAGTACAGCTAAATAATGTTTAATACGCGTTGTATAATATAGATACGTAACATTTTTTTATTAAGAGAAATACAGATAAAGGTACATTTTACTAAGCTAAGAGCCACTGAACAGGCAATCAAAATGAATGAGCAATCGCTTTTATACGATTAATGTTCGATTTTATGGATTACACATGTTTCTTTTGTTTGTTAAATCTTCTGGCACAACATGCCTATTGTTGCTGCCTATTTATGCTTACTTATGACGTTTTCCAGGTCAAACTGTACGCTGTGACGACGTCAGGCAAATAGTAATGCTCTAACGAGATATTTTGGTACCGTCTCAACACTCCAACTGTCTCAACATTCCCACTGTCTCAACACTCCCACTGTCTCAACACTCCCATTCTCAACACTCCCACTGTCTCAACATTCCCACTGTCTCAACACTTCCACTCGAATTCTCAACACTCCCACTGTCTCAACATTCCCACTGTCTCAACATTCCCACTGTCTCAACATTCCCACTGTCTCAACACTCCCACTCGAATTCTCAACACTCCCATTGTCTCAACATTCCCACTGTGGCAATGCTAAACGGGACCACATATGAGCATGAAGCGTCTGGATGGGGTCTAGAGACCCCCTCTCGCCCAAGAATCTGGCGAACTTCCTAGAATTGTTATCATTGATCCTTTTTGGGACTTGATCCCGTCTGGAGCCCCATAATTTTTACGCTGCCCATGCATGAACGGTAAATTTCACTCAAGGGCGATAAGATTTACAACCGTGTACATATTCCAGTTCAGATTTAGGATTTTAAATATCACTTAATGGTGATAAGATCTACGACCTTGCACATATTCTACTTCAACGGATTTAGGATTTTACTGACACGGATGCCAAATGCCACTGTTTCGCAATTTCTATGGCGAAGCTATGGTAATTAGTTAGCAAGATTTAATATCATCAAAAAATACATTAAGATGCAGGTATTGCGAAATGCGTTTCATTTTTATCAACATGCGTGATGATAACAACGCTATATCCATTAACAGTTTAACCAAGAAGATATATTAAGTGAATTCAACCAAAGTGTCAAAAAATCCTAAATCCGTTAGAGTAGAATATGTGCAAGGTCATAGATCTTATCACCATTAAGTGCTATTTAAAATCCTAAATCTGAAGTGGAATATGTGCAAGGTTGTAAATCTTATCGCCCTTGAGTGAAATTTACCGTTCATGCATGGGCAGCGTAAAAATTATGGGGCTCCAGACCACACCTGGGCGTGGGGGGTTTGGGGGGTATGCACCCCCCGAAACCAAAATACCCCCCCCTAGAAATCAAAATACCCCCCAGAATTCAATTTTTGAAAATTTTTTTCGTTTTTTTCGCAATTTTTGATGCCAATGGATAGTGCTCGATGAGAAACGTCGAAAAATGGTGTTTCTATCGCCATACCACCATTTTTAAGGCCATTTTTTGACTTTCAAAAAATCTTGCACCCCCTCCATAGAATTTTCTTGCTGCCCACGTATGCTCCAGACGGGATCAAGTCCCAAAAAGGATCAATGATAACAATTCTAGGAAGTTCGCCAGATTCTTGGGCGAGAGGGGGTCTCTAGACCCCACCCAGACGCTTCATGCTTTTATATGGCCCCGTTTAGCATTGCGACAGTGGGAATGTCGAGACAGTGGGAACGTTGAGACAGTGGGAGTGTTGAGAATTCGAGTGGGAGTGTTGAGACAGTGGGAATGTTGAGACAGTGGGAATGTTGAGACAGTGGGAGTGTTAAGAATTCGAGTGGGAGTGTTGAGACAGTGGGACTGTTGAGACAGTGGGAATGTTGAGACAGTGGGAGTGTTGAAAATTTGAGTGGGAGTGTTGAGACAGTGTGAATGTTGAGACGGTTGGAGTGTTGAGTCACAATCGATATTTTAGGGTCAATCCGTTCGAGTGCTCTAACGAGGCACAGAAGTGCCATAACGGGACACCTGAGTGCTCTAACGAGACATTTAGTGCCATAACGCGACTGGTGCTATAACGATACAAAGTGCTCTAACGATACTGCTCAAAAGTGCTCTAACGAGACTTTACCGAATTTTGAGGGTCTGGGGGCGGTGGTGTGAAACTGGCAAAAATTACAAAAAAACATGTTAAATATTAAATGCTGGGATGGGAGGTCTACCGATTTTTGGGGTCTTCCGGATTTTCGAGGGGTCTAGTCTAGACAATAGGTGGGCAGCACCAAAATTCCTAGGGGGAGCAGGATTCTTTAAAGGTCAAAAATTGGTCTTAAAAATAGTGGTATGGCGAAAAATACTATTTTTTATATGTTTTTCATTAAGCACTATCCATTGGCATAAAAAATCGCGAAAAAAAAACAAAAAAAATTAAAAATTTGAATTTCGGTGGGGGATATTCCCTCCCTTACGCCTACGTGTGGTCAAAATTTTTTGGGGAAAACAAGGCAAAGCTAAGGCCATAGATGGATGAAACGGAAAATTTTCTGCGAAACTGCTCGACATTGACCAGAAATTGTGGATTAATATATGTGAATTCTACGTTTTTTAGCATTTATACTATTTTTGTGTCATTTCGGCTCAAGGAAGCTTTCCGGCCAGTATCGAATCCAGATTTTTCTGACAGGGGGAGGCTTGCTAAACCCCAATTTCCTAAATATTGTGTTGATAGACAGAATAATTAGTTTACCATAAAAGTAAAAAAATCGAACGTTTTCTACAAAAACCGCACAAAACTAGCGCATAAATCGGCACAATGCGTCGAAAAATACTCGAGAAATCATTGTAAGATCTGAAAAATGCTTGTTCCGTTACGTAAACTACTTTTTGGACGTAAAAATATGATTTTTAAACGTCAACAAAATTAGTAAATGTCATCAATGAGTAAACTTTGGAAAACTATGATAAAAATGGCTTAAATCATCTAAGCATTCACATTATTCTCCAGCCCAACTATTTTTGATGACAGGGGGAGGGCGGTCGAAGCCACCCCCTTCCGCCCCCTCCATTTCCTCACCTGTTTCCGAATGACCCCTCCCGGACGGCTGACCCCCCAAGCCGGCCATGCTGTGCATCCGTAATGAGGGATTCCTTTTTTCAATTATTCAATTTATTTTTTTATAAAAAAAACGATTTATTTCTTTATCAAATCCTTTAAGTGATTCTTGTTTTTTATAATTTGTCGATTACTCACATTAATATTAATTCATATTTGTCGTTATTTTTAGTTCCCTTATTCTGTATCGGTTTTTTTATTGATTTAATTCTTGACGCATCTATTTTATTTATCTTTAAGTTTTTATCTATTTGCTTTTCTTTGTAATCCTTCGGATAACGGAATTCAATTTAGTTGGCAGCTTTTTTGCCAAGCCCTTTCTCCTATATTATTTCTGTCAAAATTTTATTTTACCTACTGTTTTGCCTTGTGACAAGTCTCCCTCGGATATCACTTTGTTTTCTGTGACCCTGTTTCATTTCAGGTATCTATCCTGACGGATTTTCTAATTTTCAATTTTGCCCAGGAAAGACATTATATTAAGACAAAGCGGTACACGAAGATTAGCCGTAGAGAGCTTAAGAAAATGAGGGAGAATGGCAAGGCAAATTTCTGAAAGATTGGCAACACAATCTGAACAGTTGTTAAAAGTTGTTTATTCACGCTTTTTTAATGAGAATTTTGAACTAAAAATGCTTGAGATGAGTCGAAGTTGTCGGTAGACTGAAAGAAAAAAAACGGCGACCAAAATCTCTCTTCACACCCACATTTTTTGCACTCTTTACACTCCCCCTCAAGAACTAATGCGAATTTCAAAAAAAAAACAAAAAAGGGTATCTACAGAAATTTATCTTCTACAATTCCATTTTATCGAATTTTTCGAGGCATTCGTACTGAGTAGTGTACAAGCTTGGCAAAAACCTCAAAATCGCCATGTTATAATGTTCCGCCAAAAGTTTACATACTCATTGCTAATTCGGTATTGAGTCTACACACAAATAAAAAAGTCTACACCCGGATTTTCAATTATCTATATGTTAAAGAACTGCACCTCCCAAAAATGTCCCAGTGTTGCTGTAGGGGTCCCTCATATGTTGGGGGTACTCAAGCATAATCATAGGTACGCCCTATCGCGCTACCTATGATACGCGCTATCGCGCTACCTATGTTATCATAGGTAGCGCGTTAGCGCTTACCTGTTGAACGGAACACATTTGAGAGGTACGCTTTTTTTAAAAGATAGATAAAAAATTACCCTTTTTTGTTTATTGTTTCTATTGTACTCGATTAGTCATGAACGTGTAAAGTTTTACTGTAAGATTATAACATAGTTTTTTAACATTTTGGTCGGTCACACGACTTTTCCAATTCAATTTTGCCTTTTGTGTCGTCTCGTTTTTTTAAATTGTAGACAATTGACAAAGCTAAAATCTGTACATATTTTTTGAGAAGTGACTTATTCCCAGAATGGAAGTGTAAAGAGTGTAAAGAATCTGGGGTAGAATAAACGCATTTTGGCCTCTTTTTTGTCTGCAACCAACTCCAGTTATGACTTCCGAGAAATTATTTCCAGCAGAAATGCTTTCGGCTTACCAGCAAATTTTTTAGGACTCATACGGGGTTAGATAAAGGGGTTTAAAGCTTACATACCAGTGTATGGCGTAAAAAACGGATTCTGTCTTAGAATATTCCGTCAACTTCTCCGGTTATAAGTCGGGACAAGTCAAATACAAGAAAAATAAAGTACATTTTAAGGGCTAAACGTTGCTGCAAATTACGTTTGAAAAAACTCAATATTGAGTTACTTCTGGAGGTGTAAAGTTCGAAATCACGGGTGTAACATGGGCGAAAAAACACGTTTTTTCTCTTTTCTGATTAGTCAATATCTCAAATTGGATGTAAAACGAAAGTTTTTCACACACAAATGCACTACAATTCAAAGACTACAAACTGGTTAAACCATATTTCTTTACGTTTTTGATTATTTTTAAAGTTTACAATGTTGTGGATGGTGGAAAAATACGTTTTTGTCTCTTTTTTGTTTGCCAATTTCTCATGTTAGAAGTCGGGATAAGTCGAAGAGAATAAAAACAAAATACTTTCTAAGGGTACACGTCATATAGAATTGTTTATTTACATAACTATTGAGGTTTTTCGAGAGGTGAAAAGTCAAAAATCTGGGTGTTGAACGTGTTTCTGTCTTGTTTTTTTCCTGCCAACTTCTCCGTTTATGAGTCTAGACACGATAACAAGTGTAAAAATGTACTAGGGGTCAAACGTCATACGTCATTTAGGCGCGTTTGTTTACACTTGACAATGGTGTAATGTTGTTCACATCTAATATTCATTTGTCTTCAGATCATTATGTGTAGTTAATTTTCTCATAAACATTGATCGAAATATCCGAGAAATATCAGAATTACGAATCCGACTAATATCTTCTTCACACTCGATGGTTATGTAAAGTTTACACTGAAAATTAACTGTACTTCCACAGCATTGCGGAAGCTTAAATTTTTTAAAAATGTTCTACGTAACATCAGAACTACGAATCTGTTTGTTAATTTTTTCTACAAGCAGTAGTTGTGTAAAGTTAACACTGTTTTTTATTGTTGATGTTTAAAGTTAACACTACAAATTTATTTTACTTCCAGGGCGTAGCAAAACGTAAATTTTTTTGTCAAAATATGTTTCGTAAGGTCGTGATTACGAATCTGACTGTGTGTTTTGCTTACATTCAGTAGTTGTGTAAAGTACACAGTGAAAATTTATTTCAGTTTCAGAGCGATGCAAAAGCCTAATTTTTTCTAAAATGTCCCATGTAACGTTAAAATTACGAATCTGAGTGTGAGTATTCTTTACAGCCAGTAGTTGCGTAAAGTTTACGCTGAAAACATTTCATATGTTCAAATAAGGTAAGGTTACTCGTGCAAAAAGATGCTGCTAATGTTTAGAAAAATATTGTTTTCTGCGTTCTTGGACTTCTGTTGTTATTGTAGCATGTTGCCAGTATGTGTTTCTGACTGATTTACTCAAATCCTGCTAATTTAAAGTAGGGTACTAGCAAAAAATGCTTCGATGGGGCAAAAAGGACGAATATACTTGGAATTATGCATCATTAAGGACACAAAAGGAGGAGGACTAGGGAAAAGTTACGTATTTATGCTTATGAAAGTTGTATGAATCTACTAAAAATTAGACTTTAGCTAAAAAAACTCAGAAAATCGATGTATATTCTGCGGCTTCTGAAAACAGCATGCCTTCACAAAACATTGCTTACTGGCTCAGAAAAAGAGATAATGAGAAGCTCCGATATGATTTAATACCAATTTAGTTTCTTATCAGTATCAAATTTCTCTTTCAATATAGAACTCATATTTACTTAATCGTCAATAGCTTCATAAATGAATTATGACAAGCGCACGATTTTGTTAATTGCTGCTCCATCGCAATGCATGCCATACAAGCATAAGAATGCACATTATGTCGTTTTTTGGTTTGTGATCTCCTATATTCTAGGAATATCCTACTCACCTTGTATTTTTCCAAAACGTCGGCGGTGCAACTCACAAATCAGTTATGTACTTATTATCACAAGATTGAATAAGTGAAATGTATACGTGGACAGCAGCCAAATTCTAGGGTACCGTTGGGAAAAAAATTGTCAAAACTAGCAAAAAAATTCAATTCTGGGGGTTCTAACGATTTTGGTGGGTGTTCAGACCCTAGATCCTCACGCTCATGTGTTTTTGAAAGCCATTTTGTTGTACTTGTCTTCAATTTTTTATAAAAAAATTCTATAAGGTTTTGGCGCTTGCATTAGATGCTTCAGTATGCATTGCTTGCCCAAATACAAGAAAAAGCGAAGTAAAACGTCTCTTTTGTTTACCTTTCACAAATTCTTTGACGTTCCGGATTTTCGCCAAGCTAAAAGAAATATTAATATTTTCGCCTAAAATTGTTAAAAATTTCAAATTTTCGGGTAAAATTTTGTACCAAAATGATGTTAAATAAGACTAGAAACGATTATTCGGCGAAAAACGCCATTGTGTGTGTGAAGAGCAAAATTTTGGGCCTATGTCTTTTCAACTGTTTTCGGGTATCACCCAAGCGGGCACTAGTCGATTCCGGACAGGTCCGATGAAGCGAAATCGCCCAATATAGCACTAAAATTCAATTTTCAGGCCTGGGTCCGCCAAATTATCGAGGGAGATCCAGACCCTAGTCTTCCTAAAAGCTGCAATCAACATTCTTCACTGGCTGTGCCTCTATTAAAGTTGATGTTGTAACTTGAGCAGTCATTTTGGGAAAGTAACTAAGAGCACAGTAGCACATTAATAAGCATTTTAAGTCGAGCAATTCAAGGACTTTTTATTTTTAACTGAGGCAGGTAAAACAAAGAGAAACATGATGTGGGCGGCCTAAATGTTTTTTATTATTCTTTTAGGCAAAAGCTTTAAGGCACGACGAACTATCGGACGACGCAATCGAAAGCTTCAGGTCGTCCAACTTGTAAAACATTTGTTGGAAATGATCGAATTTCCGACTTTTATTGATTTTTTATCATACGCTTATCCGTTATTTGGAAATGTGAGATATAAATTTGTATATATGTAGATTTTTAATTTTAGGGCAGTAAAACTCATTGATTCGCTTTTGAATTCATATTAACTGCGTAAACGATCGAAAGGAGCTTTATCCTAATTTTACTTCATTTATCATATTTGTATAGATTTTATCTTCCTTCGCTGCATTATAAATTTACATATCATTCTATTTGTGTATGGCGTAGCTAGAGTACAATATAAGTACTTACTTCTCGACCGTAGGTGGGCGGCACCGAAGTTCTGGGGGTGCAAGATTTTTTCAAAGGTCAATAAATGGCCTTAAAAATGGTGGTATGGCTAAAAAATCATTTTCAACGTTTCTCATTGAGCACTGACATCAAAAAATTAAGAAAAAAACAAAAAAAATTCAAAAATTGAATTTTGAGGGGGTATTTTGGTTTCCGGGGGTATTTTGGTTTATTGGGGTGCTTACTCCTAAACCTCCCACGCCTACGTATGTCCTCGACTAACCAGCTAGGTGGTCTAGCTCGTGTTTTAGGTACTTACGGACGGACATCCCTCGGAAAGGCTACGCCCGATTCCCCATTTACGTCCGGCGCGCATGTCCTTTTTAGGCCGTTGCGCAACAGGGTTTTCCAGCCGCCTAAACCCCAAGGCTTGCCACCTAATTTCACATTTGTACAGCTAACTTTTTGTTTTTCTCGATTTCAGAAACGAATGCAATGAATTTATTTTTTTATGTTCAAACTTGATGCGCTTAGAAGTTGTTTGCGATTTTTATTCCTGTATTTTATGTTTATACTACGCTTCGTACAATTTTTTCCGATGATAGGAGCTTTTTGAACATATCTCAAAAATAAATTTTATTAATAAAAATGTATCTCGCGATTAAGTACATAGGGCAGTAGTTTGCCGCAAGCTCCGCTCATTTGGCTCAAACGCTTGGCGCAAAATAGAGTAAAATAGTAGATTGGCTGGTTGACTATTTTGTTTTTCTTATAAATCTTATATATATTTTAGAAAGTATGTTTGTATGTCCGGGGTTGGCTCCGACCCCCTAATAGATGGTGGGCCGACACTTGGGCCCGAGATCAACCTACCCCGGGAATGGTCCGTAGCGGCATTAAAATTTTTCCAACTCCACCCTGGCACCCTGTACATACTTTAGGCCGGAGAGCGCCCTATGCTTAAGCATAAGGTTTTTTTAGACTTGGCCGATGTTTCGCATATTTCTAAAAGTGCGCCAAAAGTCGGTTTACACTATTTTCGGGTTGCTGCATCTCGCACGTTATAACATAGGCAAAACATTGGGTATATTAAACCGTGCCATACCTTATGGCGTTGCATATTTTCTAGCATCGGATATGTTATAACATGCCTAACGCTATAAAATAGGCAATGTTATAGGATAGGACACGTTATAGCATACCGAATGCTGTAAGATAGGCAATGCTATAGGATAGGACACGTTATAACATACCCAACGCTGTAAGATAGGCAATGAGCATAGGACACGTTATAACATACCCAATGCTATAAGATGGCAAAAAATTTTTAAATCGTCAAAAATATGGTTTGACCAATAAAATTTTCCCAAAACATCCCAAAACATCAAAAATATAGGTTTGATTAAAAAAAATTTCCAGAACATCGCAAAACATCAAAAATATGATTTAAGCTAAAGAATTTTCAAAACCATTCTGTAACGTCAAAAATATGGATTTGATCAAAAAAATGTACAGGGGTGAAGCGGGAGGCGTCCCTATTTTTAAGCATGACCATTTCGGGACATTGCCGATTTTTCGCCAAACTTTGAAAATCGGAATAAATTCAATTTACACTATTTTCGGGTTACGGTACTTTTGCCGTTGCTTGCGTTAGAACATAAGATCGAACGTAATGTAGCCAACATAATGCTACAAGCTGGGCAATGCTATAAGGTACAGTGATGTGATATAAGATACCCTGTCTGTGCCATAACATGCAGTGACATAAGGTAGGAGATACCCTCTGCTATAACATATGAGTGATATAAGATATCACGTGATATATGACACCCTTTGCTACAAAAAACAAAAAATTTTTAAAACATCAAAAATATGGTCCGACCAAAAAAATTTTCCAAAACATCCCAAAACAATAAAAATATGGGTTTGATCAGAAAAATTTTCAGAAAATCCCGAAACATCAAAAATATGATTTTGACTAATGAATTCTCACAACCATTCTCTACCGTCAAAAATATGGATTTGATCAGAAATAGTTGAAAAAAAAACATTTTTAAAAAATTCAAAAAATAAAATATGGTTTTTGCCAACAATTTTTTTAGAAATATCCCAAAAAGATCAAAAGTCCCGAAAAATAAAAAATACAAGAGACATCTGAATTCCATATAGCTATCAAGCCTAAGTTAAGCCCGGGAGTGGGCAATAAATGGTTAATAATTAATCAGCTAATCAATTAATTTCAATCAATTAGTGGTACTTTTATTCTTAATATGATTTCTTTAAAAATTTAAACCGCACAAATTGCTGATGTTTCAATAATTTGCTATCGTTTTTTATGCAAATAAAGATGGATTCTGGGTGAGAAACACGAAAAAATGATTTATTTAAATTTTTGAGATTCTGAACCACGTATGAATCCTACAGAATTCATAGATAATTATTAAGTTTATAAATTGGAATTCAAATAAAGTTGACACATAAGCATATCGCGACTAGAAGATTCAGTCAGACTACTAGAACCTAGGAAAATCTCACATAATTAGCTACATCCGAAATTTCCGTTTTTCGTATTATTCGATTATGTGAAAAGCAAAAATTGACGTATGTTTCTTGGGCGAACCACTGGTTTTTTTTAAATTTTAGACATTCAAATACGCCGACACCAGTAGCATACATATTCTGTAGCTACAGATCAGCCTTCATATGCTGATTAGTTTATTTATTTGAATTTATAATCAGGTGTCATACTTGAAATAAGTTTGAGCTTAGGTTTAAGAAGTGTCACTGACAAGACGCCGACAGATTGCGATCATTGCATTAATTTGATCACTATCGTAATCTTTCTGTTTACTGTCGAATAAAATTCATCAGATTTAGGCCAAATTTATGCGAAACGTACTACAAATGTACAACAACAAGGCCCGTTTGGGAAAGAAGCTCATTTAGGGGTCCGGTAGAGGGCTCTTTGCGTCAAAATAAGCTGAAAACGAGTATAAATTCTAAAAAAGCGACAAAAGTCTTATTGCGGAAGTTTTGGCTAATTTCGAAGTTTTGGCTAATTTCGAGAAGTTTCACAAAAAATGTTCCATTTTTATTCATTTTCGAACTTCATTTTCGCCTGATTTTTCACAATTTTTTTCATTTATAGGTCTTTTTGACTCCACATGCGTGTCTAAGCATGTACCCCACCGCATTTCAACTTTGTGATTGTTCATTATTGTTTTTTGTTCGACTTTAATTGTATGCGGATGCTTCAATGCAAAAATTATTTTCACGCACAATGAATTCCTACTTAGAAACCTTAACCCTTTATTAAGGGTCCTTTGGAAAACTGCACCAAGGTTCACTTCAGCCAGAATATAGTACTTAGGGGTGGGATCCACACGTCGGCGTAGGGGTAGAGGGTTTGGGAGTGTGCACCCCCAGTAGGCCGAATACCCTCAGAATTCGATTTTCAAAAAACTTTTGTTTTCTCGGAATTTTTTGATGCTGATGGATGATAGATATTGCTCGGTGAGAAACGTTAAAAAATGACGTCTTTCTGCCATACCACCATTTTCAAGACCATTTTTTGACATTTAAAGAGTGTTGCACCCCCTCCCCCTCACCCTTCCCCAGAATATTGGTGCCGCCCACCTATGGTTAGATCCTGCGATGCACGATTCTTAATGGGTCTTTAAACTTAAATCCTTATGCACTTTCACCACAAACAGTTACCCAGGGTGCCCCTCCCTAGTCTAAAGGACAAGCTTCTCAATCATACATGGGCAGCAAAAAATTCTCGGGGGATCGCCAGAAATCGCCACAAATTTTACTAAAAAGTGGAACTCTAGGAGTCTACAGTGATCTGCGGGATTTTTTAACTTCTGGGTGGTGTATACCCCCAAACCCCAACCCCCTCCCCCACGCCAACGTGTGCTCTCAACTCAATGTCGCGGACCCGGCTACATTGCGCGCGGTGTTGCAGACTATCCCATATTATTGCCTGGGAGTTTTTTGATAGCTTGATATTTTAGTACCTATTTAGATTGCATGAAAGCAAGAAATCATAAAACACATGCGTCACAGATTAAAAATTACTGTGGTATTTTTAACCATGGGGCAGGTCAGGTAAACCCCTTTGGCCCCCAATTAAGGGTCGATGAAATAAGACAGGTTTGAACATTATGATTCAACCGAATTTGTGAATTAAACAAAACTTGTGTTGAAGTAATTTAAACAAAACTTGTGTTGAAGTAATTTAATCCGGGTAAACTTATTATTAAAGACCAGAGAATTTCATTTCAACAAATTTACTCGAGATTTATAATAGGCAAATGGCAAATTTGTGATGTGACGTGATTTTCATCGTAAAATATCGTAGACTTCCATCAAATGTCAAAAAAATCATTTCTTCGGTTCAAATTTATTTGCGATGTTTGTGTTTCTGAAGAGAGTCCGGCAATTTATTTTTGAGCTCATTAAACGCTTTGCAAAATTCCTCCACCTTTTTAGCGTCCTTGGTTTTGCACAGTGCATCTGCTTTGCCGGCTTAAAATACCAATTGCAGAATGAAGATATGAATGAAACCTTTTTTGGGGGAGGAGGACAAGTATGGGGGTGCAAGATTTTTCGAAGGGGTGCAAGAATTTTTTTTCCTTTTTTAAAGCGGAGGGGGTGCAAGATTTTTCAAAGGTCCAAAAATGGTCTTAAAAAAGGGTGGTATGGCTAAAAAATTCATTTTTAACGTTCCTCATCGAGCACTATCCATTGGCATCAAAAAATTGTGAAAAAACGAAAAAAAATTTAAAAATTTGAATTTTGGAGGTATCTTGATTTCTATTGGGTATTCGGCCTTCTTCTGGGGAGTGCATACCCCAACGCGAAACCCCCTCCCCACGCTAACGTGTGCCTGGGAGGCTCGTCCGGCCGGGGATCAGCAAGAGAGTGAGCCAGAATAGCATCGAAAAGTCGTACAAAAGTAAACTAAGGTAAAATCTTCATGTGTCAAACCGAAGTTTCTAGTTAGCTTTAGACACTTTGCAAAAAATGGGTTTTTTCGTCCATCTCTAATCTTCCTTTTTCGAGCTCTATTTGAAACTATTGGGAAAATTCAGGATTTCGCCTCTCTTTGTCCAAAAATTTTCTGGTTACTCCAATATTTATGATCGTAAGATGATTTAAGTAGGAACATGATAAGAAGTTAGAAACATTTGGAAACGATGCGACAAGTCATGTACATTCGATTGACGACGGTAACTTTTCTGAGCAGACAAGTTGACACGAATTAATGAATCTCTTCAACTCAAATTTAATTCACTTCTTTCTGGCTTCTGTCGCAAAAATGAATTTTTGAGAAAAACTCAAGGAAATTAAAAATGATTCCTGATTTTATCAAAATTTGGCCATTTTAAGGTGTTTTTTGTCACTTTCGGGCCAAAAATTATTGTCATTGACGCCTTAAAATCGCCGGTGACCCTGCCTAAAATTTAGAGCCGGTAAGTGTATGGTTACAATCACTTACTAAGCTTGCCGCCGGGTTGGCCAATTGCCAAATTAGTTGACAAGACGACTAGCAGAACTATCGCAATAATTTTCATACTGAGAAAAACACGACGATTAGAGCAACATTTTAGCATAATACATAATCGTATGACTAACCCTTTTTCAACGTTGAAAAGCGAAATCAATGAAGAATCTAAAATTTTGAAGATTCGTTTTAGGCCTTATACATGAGCAAGTAATGGGGTACGAATGAAAATCTGAAAGAAGCTAAGCACCTTCCGCATTATTTGGTTTTTGATTTTAGAACAATAGACCTGATTAACTGCGAAAGAAATCACAACGCAACACATCGTCTTGGCTGATCTGGGGGTCAACCCAATCTGGATAGGGGTCAACCAAAATGCTGTTTCGAAAAACTATGGCTATTGTCAATTACTGCTTGATTTCAAGCCTTTTGCAAAATATCTTATTTTTGACCGTTTTTGGCCTTTATTTAGCTTTATAATTTCCTCAAAATTTTACACATGATAGTAATAATAACAAGAGAATAACTACAAACTACGATGATTAAATAACAAAAATAATAATAATGATAGTAATATTCATAATAATAATAACAACAATAATAATAATAATACTAATAATACTAATACCAATAATAATAATAATAATAATAATAATAATAATAATAATAATAATAATAATAATAATAATAATAATAATAATAATAATAATAATAATAATAATATTAATATTAATAAAAATAATATAAATAATAATAATAATAATAATAATAATAATAATATTAACAATAATGATAATAATATTAATAACAATAATAATAATAATGCATTCAGTTATGAATTTACTTTCAAGCTTTAAGCTAGGAGAACGAGGACAAGGATACTTCTGCGTGTAAATATCCACTCCACAGGCTTGTAAGTAGAAGTAATTTAGTCAAGGCAAAGCTACCGCACTTTTCCGCTATGAGAAGTAGAATTAAATGCGATTTAAATTAAAAATTCAGCTTTGCGCGTTTATCTAATTAGCATATGAATGAGGGAGCTAGCAAAGATAAAATCAGACTTTCCATTCAAGTTCAGTCCAACCGTAACATCTCTGCCTTCGTATGGAAGCATTGTAAGCTGGAAAACGTTTGAGAGTGGCATGCAAAGAAAGAATTAATAAAGAAGTTAAAATGGTTTCCTATATATTGTGCAGGATAGATGCGATTTCATAGAAATTGTTGAATAGAGGAACGCTCGGAAAAATCCGGCATTTATGTCGGTGAATCGAATACTTTCTTCCTTGTCGTTCTGAATTAACCACGCGAATTTTTTACATTTTTCAAAAATCAAATACCTAAAGTAAAAGCTTAAAAGAAGTTGGATCCATCATGGTTTTCTTCATTGATACTAAAACATAATATAATCGGCGTAATTTGCAAAATTATCAAAAATTATGACAAGATTCTCATAGCTGCATTTCCAGGACTAATTTATCCTATAAAACTATGGTCTTTTTTCTACAATGACAAACAGCTGCTAATGATGAATCACTGAATTTAGAAAAAATCAATTTAAGTCCTTTTTATTTTGACCTAATGTCTCTAACATCCATTATTGGAAACTCTTTTATTCCTTGGATTGTGCTGACCGTTTTACGTGTAAGCAGATATCAAATGCTTCATTGATTGAAACAAGCTTTATCAATTCTTTCTGTATGCGCAATTTATTTAGAAAACATTTTCAAAACAGCATTTTTCAGAAATAAACATTCGTTGTCGGAAAATATATGAGTAAAGCACAATGCGGCATTTGCCAATCTTGTAACGCTACAATATCGTGACCTATTGAGATATCGTATATAAAATATTTGAAAAAAATTCGCGTAGTACGATAGATAAGATAAGACCCTTAATTCTAGGAATAGTTGCCAATGCATTTTACTACAAAAAATCATCCGGGATATCGAAAATATATAAATATTCTTCCTTATCACAAAACGCTAATTCGATATCATTTGGATATCAATCACTCGTACCTCGGCTCGGCCCCATATTTATTTGCGACGTTTAGATTTACCCGACTTTGCGGACAATGTACCTGACTTCGCAGGTGATTTGCCGGATTTCGCGGGTAGTGATGGTGGTGGCGGGGGTTGTCCAGGCGCTCCAACGTCAGACTGTTTGAATTGTGTGCAAAATTCCTGCATTTTTTTAGCGTCCTTGCTCACGCACAATGTGTTTGCCAGGCTCTCTAAACGCACCAAATAAATTTAAATTACCGTATCGGATAACCAAGACTATATATATTTTTTTGTAAAAATATCAAAATTGGGACATGGCGTGGAATTTAAAACAAAGTGAAACGATTTGATACGATTAAAAATCATGCAAATCTGGCTAAAAGCGCTAGCTTTTTCCTAGATAATTTTTAGCAAGGGCAACAAAGAGGAGGAAATTGGCACGACGGTTGCGATTTTGACTTTGTTTGAAGAATAGCCTAGGTAAATTTTGTTTTCTATGATTTCTTTTAAGAAAGGAAAAAGATAAAAGTAAAAGTCTTAGATAGACTCACTTAGCTTTTCTTTGCTTACGCTAACTGCCAGATTAATTGACAAGGCGACCAGCAAAACTATCGCGATTTCTTTCATGCTGAAAAACAACGAATAAAAGATAATGTTAAGCGTACCCGAAATTCAAGGTTTAAATGTTTGAGGCATTTGGAAAGTGATATTCCATAAATTTGAAGTTTTGATGATTCTTCTAGAACTCTGTTTGTGGAATTAGTCATATGACGAGAGAAATAAATTGAACTTTGAGGGGGGAAAAAGATGAAAGATGAGCTGAGAACCTTTCGCTTCGAAAAATTTATCTTGCTTTTTCACTAAAGCCCCAGTACATTGACGATAATTTGATTATGCATACATAGCCAAAGCATTAAAACTTCAGAAATTAAAATGCATGACTCACTTGCAATTACTCATACGCATCTACAAAGCAATATTGACAGCAATAATTAAAATAAAAATATTAATATTGTTTGTTATCAACATTTAATAATATTAATAATATTGATATTATTATAATTATTTATATTAATAAATACTTATAAAACATAGGTGCCACACATGGGCGTGGCTGGACCCCTGAGAATCAAAGAGACCCGCAAAAACTCGATAGATCCCCTAGAATTAAAATTTTCGATTTTGCCCATTCGGACCTCCCTTTCCTAATTCGGTTGCTTTTCTGGAGGGTTAGTCGTAGAGTGAGTCGAAATAGCCTCAAAAAATTGTATACATGAGAGCTAATACAGTAAAAGCTGTGCTGATCCACAATTTCTTGTCAATTTCAAGCATTTTTGCAGATTCTCAGACCTTTATTTTGCCTAATCTTCCCAGAAAAAATCCCTTTTCTTCATCCTAGGATATAGATTTCTGAACCCTCCAATACGTCTGATTATGAGTGGTCAGGTCAGTTATGAGATAAAAATTTTACATTTTAGGTACTGAATATCACAGGCTTACGCGTAGATATGGTCAAAGCGAAAATAGACAAGTTTTCTGAGCTAATAAGAAGTCATACGGTATGCTTTCTAAAAATTATCTATTGTACGCTCTTGAGGTTATGCGCAAGTGAACAAGCAACGTCAAAATTAGCCATTGTAGATTGTATTGTGGATTGAAATATTTGTAATATATTATATCGTGTATAATATTGCATTGTAATATAATATTACCATTGTAGATTCAAGGCTACAATTACACAAGCGTAACCATTGCTGCTGTAAGGAAGCATTGTAAGCTAGCACATGTAAATATAATATGTTTCTCTATGTATGACCGTTTGGTACAAAAGATCTAGAGAAGTAGGTACCTATATCATAGAAGAGCTATTTGACTCTTAATCTTCTTACAGTGGGAACTATAAATGGTCTCTAAGAGTCTTTGTACATTTTGAACATGCAAATTTTCGGGTACTGTAATATGGTACAGTAGCGATTTTAGAGTAGTGAAACAGATTTTTTGACCCCTTGGCTAGCGTATTTTAAGCTAATTTCTTGAGTATCTGACATCAAAAATTACTAAAAATTGTCTCAAAACTGCGCGAAGATCAGAAAAATTTGACATTTTTCCATTCTAAATGCAAATCCTGTTATTATAAAGATACATGGACAGTCATTAACTTCGGCGCGAAGCTCCAAAAATTTCGGGGAATCTTAGACCTTTTTACATTCTTTGCCATCCCAGAAATATTCGCACATGTGCAAAGACGGTCCCGAAAAGTCTTTGCACATCGGTAAAAATTTTTGCCGAATAAAAAAAACATCCGCGCGTAGGATTTTTTAATTTAATTGTGAATTTTTAAATCCAGGCGACTGCCCTCCTCGCCCCATGCGTACGCCCATACCCCCTCCGGGCGCTCATGTGTACTGGTTGTCCATCACTCTGACTACAGCAATCTTATTATAAAATTGGTTTTCAGAAAATCAATTTCCACTGCACAAACAAGTTAACTACAAAAAAAGTGAGTTGCAAAGGAAAAACAGGTCATTAGCATAAAAAATAGAAGTTGATCAAGTGTTATGATCAGTAAAATGGGACGAACCCCTCCATATGCCTATGTGTGATGGTGACTGCGCACCAGGCTTACTGCAGCAATATTATAACAAAGTTTGTTTTCAGAAAATCAATTTTCAGTGCACAATCAAGTTAGCTACAAAAAAGTAGAGTGCAAAGGACAAATAGGTCATTAGCATAGAAAATAAAAGCAGTTAGTTAAGTGTTATGATCAGTAAAATACATCTCCCTCCATATGCCATATGTGCTGGTAACTGTGTACCAGGTTTTGTTTTCAAGAAATCTATTTTCAACATACAAACAGTTTGCTACAAAAAAGTAAAGTACAAAGGACAAACCGGTAATTAGCACAGAAAATAAGAGCAGTCGGTCAACTATTATGGTCAGTAGGATGGGGAACATCCCTCTATATTTCCATGTGAGGTGTGACCATAGGTGCAACGCATGGTCGATCTGCGGAGGTTAGACACTTGGGGGGTCATGCATTGAGCTTTTTGGGGCCATAATGAGCTCGAAAACTTATAAAAGTGCTAAAATAGCATTAAAACTATGTTATTACACAGTTTCTGGTCATTTTCAAGCATTTTCGAAGAAAAGTTTCAAATTCCATCCATTTTGGCCTTCATTTTGCCTCATTTTCCCCACGAAATTTTGCATTTTCACATTCTGTGGAGGGATTCTAGATCACAGATGGGCAGCATCAAAATTCTGCGGGAAGGGTCCAAGATTTTTTAAAGGTCAAAAAATAAGCTTTAAATGATATGTGACGAATAAACGGCATTTTTTTCAACGTTTCCCATCAAGCACTCTTTATTTGCATCAAAAAATCGCAAAAAAATTAATTTACGTCGGCCAGATGAGACGGCCGGTGACATGGTGATAAAAAATTGATTCTAGTCGGCCAGAAACAGGAGCAAAATAATCATCATTAGGAATGCACAATCATAGATTTTGAGCATATCAAGACATGGCAACTTATGTGCATATGCACGCATGCATATTTGCATGGAAAAATTAAACGAAATCAAAAATAGTTAAACCTGTTTATGGCAGGAAACTAGATAACTCCTCAATATTTTAGTACAACTCCGCTTCCGCTGTGTCTAGTAAGACGGAAAAGGATTTAGTAATTTAAAAAAAATGAAGGCTTATAATCACACTTGAGCGTGGGGGGTTGGGGAGGAAGCTTAAGACCACTCCGAAAATCGATAGACCCCCTAGAATTGAATTTTGGACATTTTTTGGGATTTTTGTCAGTTTCTGCACCAACTAGACACCCAGATTTCGATTGCTGCCTATGTATGGTCACAATCATCGAGGACTGCATTTTATTCTCCTTATCTAATATAATAATCGCCCAAACTTGTAATTTTTCAACTGCTATTACTGCTGCAAATGGTATTGTCACTTTAGCTTGCTGATCTTTAATGCGCTCAGAAAGCAAATTAATATTCGGATTTCAGACATATTTAAAATGGAAAAAAATATCTGTAACCAAATAAAGCATCATAAGCAAAGGACAAGAAGAAAATAAAATGACTGGTTTATCCGTGTATTCAATCTTTTAAGCGAAATGTTCATGATGCGATTATTAAGATAAATTTTTTCTCCAAAATCGACAAAGGACGGCTCATTTCGTACATTTTATTGTCAATGTTTCCTGTCAATGAAAGGTAAATTAGCTTTAAGTCGATGAGATAATTATGAGCTAGGAAAACATTAAAATAATAAAAAGTATTGATGCTGGGGTAAAATATCTCCCTCCCAGAAACCAAAATAATTTTTTTAAATTTTTTGTTGTTTTTTCGCAATTTTTTGATGCCAATGGATAGTGCTCGATGAGAAACGTTGAAAAATGGTGTTTTTTCGCCATACCAACATTTTGAAGACTATTTTTTGACTGTTGAAAATCTTGCAACACCTCCTAGAATTTCGGCGCTGCCCACCTATGGTCATCATGCCGACTTCACACAAACAAATTTAATTTATTACAGATCAAAAGGCCTTAAATCGCATGTATCATTGTTAGGCACACCTTTGCCATCAATTAAGTATCTGCGTGCAGATCGCCACTTTTGGCTTACTGTCGTGAGCAATGAACACAAGTCCTCCACAGCTTTTATTATACCGCAAGTGTAGCACTAATGTAATGATTTGATAACAAGTCTATCAATAATAACAACTACTTCTGATAATCTTCGGTATTATCAAAAATTCACCTACTTATATGTAGATAAGAATTTATAGCCTATTCCTTAGTTGCCAATCATAAAAACGGAAATGATTTACGTAGCGCTGGATTAAGATACAAAGATAACATAAATTAGGTGCGAAACCAAATACTTTGACCAATTTTACTGAGTGATCGGCAATCAGTCTCAGAATAATTTATCAGTCAGTGTCTCACTTTAATGTGAAGGGCACACAACTTCATTCAAATTCAATTACTTTTTTAAATTTATGTTTAAATTGATATTTTGTATCTTTTCATAAATTTTTTTATTTATTATTTTATTTATTCTTCTAAAAAAGATTAATTCTTGTCATGCAATCATCAAGAATGCTTTAACAATCAATAAAAGTAATATGCAAATTTTTGTTCAAACATCTTAAAACAAAATATGCAAGTAAGGAGTTTAGCGAGGTTTAGACCCCCAGAATCTAAAAATGGGAAATTTTATTGGAAAAATGGGGCAAGATGAAGGCCAAAAATGAATGAAAATCTAAAATTGTCTTTGAAATTGCCTGAAATTGATTAGAAACTGTCGAACAAAGTAGTTTTAACACTATTTTAGCATTCAAACCCGTTTCGAGATCATTTTGGTCTAAAAAAGCGAAGTGATGACTTCCCAGACCGGCTGATCCCCGGAACGATCATGCCAAGCAGAAGCACCCTAATTTGTCATCAATATATGTAAAGCTAAGTCTTAACATATGAAAAATGAAGAGAAGAAACCAACTTAAAGAATAAATGTCAAAAAGCCAAAATCTATTGCTATGGAAATTTCATCCGCGCATTTATTCGCCTCTTATTGATTTCAGATGCAATAAATATAAAAAGAATCAATCATTTGTGCTTATGTAGAATTTAAGTAGAATTATGTAGAATTCATAGAATTTTTTATGTAGGTGAAATTCCCCTCCCCAGAATATTCTACATGACCGAGAGTAACCTAAATTTACATGTAATTACATTGCCCATAGTTCATAGCTTTTGCATTGATATATCAAGCTACTATGACATGACTAACGGATCAGTAATTCTTGATTACTATAGCTCATACGAAAATCGAATGCCGGAGGCACCCAGAATTTTGACTCTGTTCGTGTTTATGCCTTTATACTCTCTGATGCAAATTTTTTAGGCGTAGGTTACGCAACCGAGATAATCGAAATTTCTGAGTGTATGAATATCAAACATTGAGTTATTTTCTTATTTATTGGCTTTCGCTGAATACAGTCAATAAAATTAAAGTGGAATGCTATGCAAGAATGTATTCGTTCAAAATGTTTTGAAGAAATCCAACGCTTCACGTACAAGCTGACGCGGCTGTAAACGCAGGAGTTAATATCGAAACAAAAGTTTTACAGAATATGTTAAAATTTTAGGAAAAAATGATAATTGCAAATAATAGTTACCACTAAGGATGTCCGACTATCGTTAAATTCTGCGTTATAAAGTCACTTTCCATCTTTTTTCCATTCACAAGCGTCTTTTTTTCATTCGCAATCGTACGATAAAAACGCAGGAGAAGATTACCTGGAACCAGGTACGTAGCTATAGTCTGTTTCACATGGGTTTGGGCATAAATTTTAAGAATTCTTTCGAAAAGTAAGCCTACGGATTACGATAATTATTTATCAAATCAATGCTACAATCGCAATTTGTTGGCTTATTGTCGGACATAGTTTTTAAATTTATGCCCAAACTTGAGTGAAACAGACTCTAATCTCTTGAATTTGAGAAGGGCGAAAATGTGGAAGTCAGACATCTCAACAGCTACTTGTAGAAGTGGAAAAATAATGGTGCTTTGGGACGTTTCTCGGCGAGTTCTACGCATAGGAGAAGGAGAATTTTTAAATAAGTTCAAAAAGTTTAAGTTAATTTCAGTGAAATACAGAAAACATATCACATAAAATAGCCACACAGACTAGTTTTTAATTTTATATCCAAGCTGGACCTTGCTGTAAAATTGTCCAATTGGTACAAAAGTTATACAAAAACAACAAATTCGGCGCGGGGCGCCCGAAACTTTTTAGGCACATATATGTACATATTACCTTAATATTGTGAGCGGTCGTTTTAAATGTACTTCAAAAATTTTCAATTTTTCCCTCAAGGGACCAAAAAATGCTCGTAGATTCAAAGGTTTGGGGATTATGAAAAAATAGTCCCCCTTGTTTGCCGCAGCTACGTGCCTACCTGGAAAATCGCACTTGCGAGATGTTAATTTTGAAATATTGTGAATTACGCAGATTTTAGCACAGCGCGGCCTCATTTGTTAAGTAATCGGCCATTAAAATGGAAAAAAGGTTTTGTCGAGCTATACGTAAAGTTAATGTTAAACAGTATGATTAATTGCGATAAAGTCACCCAGGATAAGACATGACAGGTAAATTTCCGATCGACATTATCCATATTAAAAAACATATATAATTCAATATTATTTTAACGTCACATGTTGTACATGTCTTAAATTCTTCACATTTTCACATTTCGATCCCATTATTCATTTGGGTTTAACTTTAATAGGTTGTTTCTCTTTCCTCTTGTTGACCTGCTTTAACACATCGCAAAATTCGCCAAGTTTTTTTAACGTCGTTGGTTTCGCACATTGTCCCTGCTAGGCTGTCTTAATTCATCAAAACAAAATAAAAATATAACGGAGAATAATTGAGAGTGCTTATTGTCTCCGACTAAAAGCTTTATAACATTAAATAAATAAATGAATAAATAAATAAATATAAATAAATACAAAATATAAATAAACATTTAAACATATGACGTGAAAATTGAGAAGAGCAGAAAACAATGCAACACATAAACGTAACGGCTCAAGATTTCGGGAAGGGGGTCCTCGGCTAGTGTTAGAGATGGGGAGGGGGTGGATGACCTTCAATATGTGGCCACAAACTAGGAGGAGGGTCAACAATTTTCTGGCTTTGAGGGGATGGGGGATGACTGACTTCGGGTGGAGATCCCCCATCCTCCTCTTGCATGCATGATGCAATATGATTATTAAAAATCATGTAAATTTGGCTAAACATGCTAATTTGTTGTTAGATTATGTTAGCAAAAAGTGTAAAAAAGTGACACGCTCAATGATACTTATGTGTTCAACATACTTTTTGATGGCCTATAAAAGCTAGCACGAAAATTTCAAATCTAATGATTTAAAAAAATGATCAAATGTAATCTATGTGCTCACGAAGCTTCCCGCCTCCCTTTCCAACTGCCAAATTTATCGACAAGGCGACGAGCAAAGCTATCGCGATAATTTTCATGCTGAAAAACGACGATAGAAAATCTACCTTGTATAACTCGAAAATCAGTTTCTTTTAAAATTTTTAAACGTTCGAAAGCCATGTCAAGAGCACAAAATTCTACAATTTAACTATACGCTATAGATCCTGGCGCCAAATCAACATTAAAAAAACAAATAGCAAAAGTCCCTTATATTCTTTTAGGTATGGTTTTAAATGCTGGTTCGGTCCAGAGATTGGTGTAGAACTAGCAGAAGTCTCGAAAAACTTGCTAAAAATTCATTGCTGGAATTCAATCGGGGGTCTGCCAGATTCTGGGGTTCTAGACCACCACACCCATTTATGGTCCGATCCAAAGCAAAAGAATACCTAACTCTAACTTCCTCCTGTTCTATTATGAAGGCCTAACTCATAGAACAAATCAGACAAATTTATTTGCTTAATATCGAAACACTAAGCAAGCCAAGCTTAAGCTAATTTAACAAATAACAAGCGTATTAGAGGTTTAGGAATCATATTACAACAAAGCATATACAATCCAGCCTTTGCATATAAGGCAAACATAACATTATTATTGTTACAATTATTATTATTACTATTATTATTATTATTGTTAATATTATTATATATTATTATTATTATTATTATTATTATTATTATTATTATTATTATTATTATTATTATTATTATTATTATTATTATTATTATTACTATTATTATTATGAATTATTATTATTATTATTATTATTATTATCATTATTATTATTACTATTATTATTATTATTATTATTAATATTATTATTAATATTAAACCGAAACCGTTAACTGCAAAAAAATTAATCATTAGAGTTCAAATATAAGTTTAAGTTATACTTGTGATTAAAATAATAAAATATCTGTTTAGGTAAGTACCGTTGTACCTTCTATATATTGGTAAAAGAAATACATTAAAACCGAAGATACTAGAGTGTTTCGCCGCTGAATAAGACATGAACTGAATGCGTTTTATCAATAGCATTCTCATCTAATAAGCACATGAATGAAAGAATAAGCTCAGTTAAAATCGTTCTTTCTATTCTTTGCTTGCACAAACAGGCGTAACATTCCGGTTGAATGTATGAATTGTAAGCCAGCACACGTAAATATAATATGTATTATAAAATTTAATGAATATATGAATAAGTTTTCTTCGGTTGTTGATGTTTAATTCATATCACTGGGAAAGTTGCAAACTCAGATATTCACTTTTGAATATCAGCACTTTTGTCATGCTAATCTGCAATACAAAGCATGAATAGAATGAGAAAGGGCTACTGTAGTCCGTTTCACATAAGTTTGGGCATAAATTTTAAAATTTATATCGACAGTAAGCCGACAGATTGCGATAATTCTGTAATTGCAATTTGCAATCTGTCAGCTTATTGTCGGAGCTAGTTTGTAAAACTTATGCTCAAACTTGTGTGAAACAGACTATGACTATTTCGTTTTTCTCATAATAAGACAAAATAAAAAGTAGGTCCCTATTGCTAGTGTTAATAATGTCAAATTGTTATCTAAAATTCTCAAGTTGAATATTTTAAAATTTATAAATCAAATTTCATACATCAATGAGCTATAAAAAACTTACATTTTTCGTTTTTTTCAATACATAAATAAAGAAGATCGGGCCTATATATATGTAAGAGCGACGGATTTATGGGTGGTAATCTGGAATTGAACAATTTTCAGATGTCCGAAAATGCCGAAACATACATAGGCAACAGACATAATTTTTTGACGTTCTTATCATGCGCTATCCATTGACATGAAAAATCACGAAAAAATCACAAATTTTAATTTTTGATGGCTCTTCTATTCTGAGGGTACAAATTAGAATTGCAAGCGGGGTTTGTGGGTCTAAACCCCAAAATAAAATACTGGGAGATTTTATGGGGAAAATGGGGCAAAATAAAAGCTAATAATGGATGTAAATTAAGGATTCTCTTCAAAAATGCTTTAAATTCACCTGAAACTGTGGAATAACGTAATTTTAGCTTCATTTTAGCATTTAAACCAGTTTTTCAACTTTCGACTCCCCCCATCGAATGACTGACCCTCTTTCCCCAGATCGACCGAGCTGTGCGTGACAACGCTACACTGTGCATCTATAGTTCGAATCCCTGACGTTTTTCTCCAGCCCTCCATCCCCATAGTTTATCTACAAAATTGCACGGAGAAGAGGAAAAGTCAAATTGTAAAATATAGCAGAAGCCGAGGTCGAAAACGATTGAAAATGTGAGCTATTGATTGGTGGTCTGATTTTTGAAACCGGATAGTCTATGGCTTGTTTGGATTTTTTACTTTTGTGCAAAATCTGTCTGACTTTCAAAATCTTGATCGTCAACAGGCTGACAAGTTGTTTTTAACAAATCAAACTTTAATAATGTAGGGTTAGCTCTGTGCCTCGTGGCACCGGATTATTTTTTTAGGCGGAACGCTGAATATTACTGATAAACGCACGAAAAATTAATAAGTTACGAATTGCTCAACTCAGTATCTGAAAGAGTCAAAAATGCGTTAAATTGTTGATTCGATACCTGTTCGTTTTCTCCTTAAAGTGCGTTTATACCAGATGAGACACACTCTTCAGTTGTCAAGAAAAACTAAGTATTGGGGAGACTTGTCATAAAATGGGTCGGATGCACTTCCGCCGCATAGGTCACTTCCGCCGCCTGGGTCAGTTCCGCCGCATAGTTCACTTCCGCCGCATAGTTCATTTCCGCAGCATAGTAGTTCGGAACAGTCGCAATCGTTATTAATTACACAAAGTGCATTTTAGAGCAGAGTAATGTAGCATTTGAAACAGAACTTATACTAGTTTCCTTTACTCAAACAAAATGTAATGAAAGTTTTTTGTAAAAAATAAAATTTTCGACTACAAAATGTAATAAAAGTTTTTTAGTGAAATATAAAATGCCCAACTTAGATAACTGAGTTCAGTGATTAGGTAGCTATTTGATAGTCATAAATCCATATTAAGTAGCGTTGGATAAGCAGTTCCATTCCGTATCATCTTGCAAACTTCAATCAATAAACAAGGTAAGGCAAAATTTTACCAAACATTTATTGTTAAAAATTTAATTTTAAATGAGCTTTTCTTAGTCGAAAAATTCATTTTGCGTCCACTACTAAAAATGAATTTTAAATGAGCCCTATTTTGTGAGAAAAAATCGATTGAATCCGCTTTTTTAAAACTTTTTACAGCCAATATAGTAGGAACTTATTGAAAAGTACCTATTTTATGACCTTGACTTGAAAAATGTAGGAAAATGCAGTTTTTACCGACTATCTCAGCGAATTTTACAAGAAATACCATTTTATGTTGGGTCCGCCCCACACCCGGGCGTGGGGCCCCCCCCCCCGAGAAACCAAAATACCCCCCCCCCAGAAATCAAAATACCCCCCAGAATTCAATGTTTGAAAATTTTTTCGTTTTTTCGCAATTCTTTGATGCCAATGGATAGTGCTTGATGAGAAACGTCAAAAAATGGTGTTTCTACGCCATACCACCATTTTTAAGGCCATTTTTTGACCTTTGAAAAATCTTGCACCCCCCAGAATTTTCTTGCTGCCCACGTATGGTCCGCCCCCTCACTTTGGCGGTCCGTAGCGCATATAGTAATTATTCCGTAATATGCGGCGGAACTGTACTATGCGGCGGAAGTGACCTATGCGGCGGAAATGCACCCCAATCTCATAAAATCGCTAGGCAGTAAAGAAAGCCCAGCAGCGTGTCTTAGATTTTTTTAAATTTTATAGGCTTCAGTCCACACATAGGCGTGGGGGAAGCTTAGGGGTATGCACCCCCCAGATCGCCTAATACACCCCAGAAACTAAAATACCCCCTCCCAGAAAAGTAAAATAACCCCTCCCCAGAATTCAATTTTTGAGATTTTTATTTGTTTTTTTCGCAATCTTTTGATGCCAAAAGATAGCGCTCAATGAGAAACGTTGGGAAATAAAGTTTTTTCGCCATAACACAATTTTTAAGACCATTTTCGACCTTTGAAAAATCATGCAACCCCAGAATTTAGGTACTGCCCACCTATGGTTTAGTCTATTGTAGTGGAAGTAATTCTTGAACTAAAATGAGCTATTACCTCGGTGGCATATGCAAAAAATGGGGCGGGAGCAAGTCCTAACGGGGATTTATCAGTGCCTTTTACTGCCGACCGTAACGTATGGCAGACATTTAAAAGACTGCTCTTTTATATCAACCATAAATAATCATAAAAACTGCCTCAAACATTAGAATACTGCGATAAGTAATGTACCTAAATTCGCAAATTCTGGTCTACGGTAAACATTTTTGCGAGAGAAATTTTTATTTTTCTGTTTTTAGCAATAATTATGTTCTATTTCTTTCCGAATTTTTTGTTATTTTTAAGATGTGTAGCTGAAGGAAGCTCAGCTAGTCAGCTTCTTAAAGCGAAAATGGTCTGAAAACGTTGCATAAATGTCAAAATGGCGTACAAGGCCTTTAGCGTGTACTAGTATAATAAATTTCTGCGCAAAAAAATTTAATTATCATTCATGTAACTTAATTTTCTTTAATTTTTCAGGGAATTTTTACGTTTCCTCCGATCCTTCAGACAATCCTTACTTCCATGTCCGATTTCGACTCTGCAGAACCTTACGGAACTCAACTTTATCCCTACTGAACCTAAATAGGCTAGAATTCCATAATTTTTTTGAAATAAAAAAAAGTATTTGGTAGGTATAGTGAAAGTTCTTGGATGTGAATTTCGGCTCTCGTTGCGAATTTGAAGTTGTCTCGTTCATGGTCCATGCAGCTTGCATACATATTCACGTACCACGAGAAACTATTTTAACTAATCTACATCAATTGCCGGTGTAGTTAAAATTTATTGCGAAAAATCATCCAGGATAGCTGATACACAAAACGCAAACCAGCCAAATTTATCACAAAACTTTAGTTCAAACCTCAGTTCAATATTTACTTGCGAGCTTTGCCTTTAGATTTACTTGTACTCGTATCTTTCAATACCTTCGCCTTGACTTGTTTCCCTATGTCTTTCTTAAACTCTGCGCAAAAATCTTGCGATGCTTTAGCGTCCTTCTTGGCGCACAATCCATTTGCCAGAGTAGCTTAAAAGTTCCATAAAATATGACTAAAAACGAATCCAAATAATGAAACATTGTATCATTATGTCAATTCGAGAATGATGTAGTTTTGCAAGACGATACTCGTATACCGGGTGGGCCAAGAGGCTACACCCGATGTTACATTATTCATAACTTAGGGGTTACGGACATAAGCATGCAATTTAAAGATTAGCGGCATCAGATAGATACATGTGTCATTGTTTGAACTCCATAAAAGTTTCGGTACGGTACCAGCAGTTCGCGCCCATGGCGATTTAGTTTACAGATCACATTTATTAGCTTTAACCCCAACATTTCTGTGCTGTTTCAAGTTACTGAGTTCAATTTTTTGACAAAATATTGGCAGCTAGCCAAATTTTTTAACGCAAAAACAGCAAAAAACATCGACACGGCTCTTAGAAGCACTTTTTTATATATAGGTTCATCAGAGTTAATCACGCTTCTGACCGATGAATTTTCAACATAAATTTTAGAAAACTGAGTATGCATTTTTTCTTTTATTGTTTTTTTCTGTTTTTTTCACACTTGGACAATGATCGTTCTTCCTAACATATACAAGCGTGCGACAATTCAGAGGATATATGAAAAATTGAGTGAGTTTAACAAAATATAGTCAAAAAATGAGTATATAGTACGGGAAAATTAAAACTTATGGGCCGAAAACTAGCTAAAATCGCTTAAAAACACATTTTATACGTTTTTTTGGAAAATAGGCAAATTCTGGGATCGTTGCCATTTCGCGGGAGTCAGCACTTATTCCGGGGTCACCCTTACCCCGGATGTCCCCCAAGAAAACGTATTCTGCCGATCCCACAAATCGCTGCTGAAGTAGGTAAAATTCTATATTTTCCAAAATAACAAGAAAAAGTATATATTAAAAGCGTTCTTATGACTTTTTGGCCGAAGCATATCAATATTTTTTGATATTAAATCGTTCAATTCTATGCTAATTTACAGAAATTTTTATCTTTTTATTTTAAAAAGAAAAAATGACTATATTAAAAGTCGAAAATTATATTTTTACGTTTGCCCGTCGTTTTTAATTACCAAAACAGTTTTTAGATGAAAACTTTGGGTCTGAAGCCCTCTACAATCCTCATGTTGAACATAGTGTACGAATACACTATGGACTACTCACCGAGCTTCTCGTGGATTCCATTGACTACCAAGTTCATTGACAAGGCGACTAGCAAGACTATCGGAATGGTCTTCATGCTGAAAAAAGGAAGATTCGAGCATTGTACATTCAATATCCGGGAGTAAAAAAATAACAAAAATGCACTAGTCTGATAATATTCATATTTGATACGAATTTCCGCCAAAATATCGGCAGCTTAACCGTTGCCAAATGTTTGACTAAAAAGTCATCAATTTTACAAAATACAATTTGATGTTCATTTTTTCAAAGATCCACCGAATGTCCATCAGATAGGAGGGTCGGGTCGGCCTAGGGGTCAATCAGAGAGTCAAAATACCAATAAAAATCGTCACAGCCGCTAAAATAGCCTTAATTTACAATTTCTGGTCGATTTAAAAATTTTTTTGGAGAAACTAAAATTTTTCAATATTTTAGACCTTAATATTTATTACCTTACTTTTGCAAGAAAATTTTAACTCTGGGTGTCTAGATCCCCTAATCTCCCCTAAGTATGTCTGTGTATTACTGGACTACTGAGACCATGTCACCCAACAGAATAATGATTCTTAAATACGCTAATGCAAAACACGCCTCTTAGAGATAGCGTAATAATATAATAATAATAATAATAACAATAATAATAATGATAATTATAATTATTATTATGATTATTATAATAATTTTATTATTATTATTATTATTATTATTATTATTATTATTATTATTATCACTATTATTATTATTATTATTATTAATATTATTATTATTATTATTATTATTATTATTATTATTATCATCATCATTAATATTATTTTATTATTATTATTATTATTTTATTTTATTATTATTAAACAGCAAGCATTAATTGCAAAGTTAACTCTTATTTAGCGTTTAGTTAGAAGTCTGAACCATACTTCCATACTTGTTAGGGGGATAAAGTATCAATAGATAGGTAAGTACCGATTGTACCTAAATATATTTCAGTGAAAGAATACAGTAAAACCGAAGATAACAGAGACTCTCTCAGGTAAATAGGACTCAGACCGGAACGTATTTAAATGGATAAGTCTAACAATGGCACGCTTATCTATTAAGCACATGAATGAGAGAATTAGCTTTTCAACTTCTTCCAATTCTTCGCTAGCTCACACAGGCGTAAAATTTCTGTTGAAAATAAGCATTGTAAGTCAGCACAAGTGAATATAGAATGAAGACATTATCAAATTTCATGAATATAGTATACGTTTTGTTCGGTTGATGATGTTTAATTCATGCCCTGGAAAAGTTGCTTACTCATATATCAACGTTTGAATATCATCAGACTCGAAAGTATATAGATATTACTAATGTTATTAATGTCATATCGCATTTAAAATTTTCTAATTGAATAATTTGGAATTTTTTGAAATTGTTTCAATGAAATTTCTGAAATCAATCGAGTTTTGATAAATCTGAATTTTTTCCGTTTTTCCTTTATACATGAATACAACGGATCGGATCATGTCCAACAATTTTTAGAGGTCCAAAAAGTACCGAAAGATTAATGTTAGGGGATATTGAACCCTAAGCTTTCTCCCTTGGCCACAAATTTGCCTGACTTTCATAAAAGCGATCGGTTCGATGGCTTGCTAAATTTTTCACTTAAAGGAAGCTAATAAAAGACTCAATGCCGGTGTTTTTGCTTCTTTTTACACTAAATATTTAGGTTATGATAAGTGTGTAAAGTTTCTGCGTAATGTTATAAAGTAGAAGAACTTTTGATGGTATTGAGCCATTTTGTACACAACTTAGTAGACTTAATGCTTCATACAATCAGGTGGTACAGACTTGTAGAAAATCAAATTATCTGACTCCTTTTTTGTTTTTTGAATTTCGCATCGATTCTTGAGAAGTAGTGTATAGAGTGCAAAAAAAGCGGATTAAAGAAAGATTTTGGTCGCGTTTTCTTCTATTTTCTGTCTCTTAACAACTCCGGCTATGAGTCCCAAAGAAATTTTTTTGACAAAGATGCTCTACTTTCTGTTTACCAGCAAACTTTTTTCACACTCAAAACGGACTTAGTGCCAGGGGTTTGGAGTTTACAATCTAGTGGATTGTGTAAAAACAGGTTTTATCTTAGATTTTTCCCCCAATTTCTCCGTGCATAAGTCGGAACAAGTTGAATATAATGAAAATAAAGTACGTTTCAGGAGCTACACGTCGCAGTAGATTGCGTTTGAAAAACTCAATATTGAGTTACTTCTGGAGGTGCAAAGTCCAAAATCAGGGGTGTAACATAGTGTGAAAAAACGTTTTTCTTCCCTTTTTTTGATCGTTCAATTCATCCACTACAATTTATCCACTATATTCACTAATTTATCCACATTTTATCCACTACCCCTGGATACCGATGATTGAACTCGACGCGACAACAAAGAATTATATAATTACCTACTATAACAAAAGTCAAAAAGTGTGGAGCGAAACTCAGCACAAGGGTGGTGTTCGGAGGGACAAGTTCAGACACCCGGATTCAGTAAACCCCAAAATTATATTTTTGTGGCTTTTTTCGTGATTTCGGTGCTTGAGGTTATGCCAGAATTCAGTTGCCGCTCTTGTGTTGTGAAACGGCGAGATTTTATTTACTATACTATGCCCAAACAATGTCATTCGAACAATATTAAAGAATTTATATCCGAAGTTCATACGACACCATAATAAACAGCAATGAATATTCTTGACAAAAATTCAGATTTGCTTATACGTCGCATTATATTACGCGTATCAAATGACTATCAACGCGATTTCAATTTTGATTTTGATTTTCCTTTGGCTGTACTCGCTGCAGTTTTCCTGTTGAAAGTCGTGCAGAATTCTTGCGCTTTCGCGGGGTTCGGAGGCGTAACTCCGCAAAGTTCTTTTACTAGTTTATCTAGGCAATATTGAGGAAATAATACAAAAAACGCATTATACAACTTAAGCATGACTTAAATTCTGGGCCCAGAATTTCTAGAACTTTAAAAAATAACTTAAATGACTACGGCATGTGTGGATGTAAGTAGACGAATACCTACTCTTTTTCTTTTAAGTTATTTTAAATCGACTTTAAATACCTAAATACCATTTATGGGCAGTAGCGAAATCTAACGGTCCTATGTGGCTTAATCACCTAAAATGTCACCTAAAAATTAATTCTGGGAGGTGAGTCCATTTTTGAGATGGGGTCCGCCGGATTCATGGGGTGGTTCAGCACCTTTAGACCCCAACGCCTATTTGTAGTACCTACCTACCCACCTATTTTGCTGTTTCACATGTCAGGTCAGTCTGGGTATTTGATTTTTTCTTCGTCCGAGTCAGCAAGAAATCGATGTTGCGAGGTAACCTCTCTAAATGATCTTTGAAAGAGACAATACTGAATTTATTTTAATATCTCACTGCTCTAAAAGACATCTGTTTACTCTCTCTCACTCTCCTGTCCCAAATTATGGACAGCTGCTGCATAAAATAATGCTACGACATGAATAATTTTACGATTTGACAATCGTAATGGTAAAATTTTATGTATTTGAGTGATATAGATAAAAACACAATATGCATTGGAAGCCTTTTTTGCTTTATAAAAAGCCAAAAACTAATTTAAAATCATATCAAATCATTCCAAAAATTAAGACGATTAAAAGTGGAATTTCAATCACATAAAAATCTATGATACACATATTGTAATTTAAAATAACCACATTCAAATTTTTGGAACGTCTGTATTGTTCTCTTATGTACATTCGTAAAAAATAAAGTGATGCATTGCATACTCAGCATTGCACCATCTGCCATGTTGAAGGCCAAACTGATCAGCAACAATATACCAATCGGTTTCATTCTGAAAAATAACAATGCACTGTATGCAAACTATTTTTCGAATAATGTACAACCAGACATTGGGGCTTCCGGGAACCCCAAAAAGACCTTTAGAATTAAATTTCCAAAAGTTTTTTGCAATTTTGTGACTCGAATGAATAGAAAAACGTCGAAAAAAGAGTTCTTTGTCCTTATCATCAATTTTTCGGCACGGTATGGACCTGTGTGTGCGATTATTATTATTATTATTATTATTATTATTATTATTATTATTATTATTATTATTATTATTATTATTATTATTATTATTATTATTATTATCATAAAAAATTCTTATAATAACAACAGCAATCATTTATAACGAAAACAGTAATTACGTAATTAAGTACCTGTCTGGATGATAAAGATTCAATATAGCTACTGTTTTAGTATGTCTAACAGGTTGTTTCTTGATACAATTTAAATCCAAAAAAGCACACTGCGGTCGTCAATCAGCCAAAAAGAATAAAAATAAGATGAATTTTAATATTATAATCCAACTTGCAAGTCCATCTTATCAGCATACGAATGAGGATACTAGAAACTTTTAAATCAGCCTTTCTGTTCAACTTTAGCTCACACTAGCGTGAAAGTCCCCTTTCACAAAAGCATACTAGCTTTGCACTTGTTAATGTAACATGTTTTATTATATTATTAATATACGTGTTTTTTGTCCGGTTCGTACGTTTTAATGCTGCTTTCTATTCAGCTCGATTTCAACCTGTCAAGCTGAACCAATCGCGTAGCATAAAAATGAATCTGGGACCGACGGAGAAACGAATCGTACTCACAGCGAAACTTTTCAAGCTGAATAGACTGCATAATTCATTTAGATTGCACGTTTTCCCAGATTCGAAAACTCTAGGAAAAATCGTTGCATATGTTTAAGTTCAACTTGTTACCGCACACCTAAAATCGAAAGATCCCCGATTTGCGAGAAAAAAACATTTTTAGCCTCTTTTTACATTTTTGACGCCAATGGATGGAGCTTGATTAGAAGAAGAAAATGTTGTTTTTTCTTCTTAACATCAATCATTATATCGTTTTTGACCTTTGGAAATTGCGGGACCCAACCTAGCCCCCTCCACCTTACGAATCAGGTCGTGCCCTTGATCAATTTTCGTACGTTTTTACGAGCAATTTGATGGTAAAAGCTCTATTGCTTTTCTAATAAAGTAAGGATGAGCCTTCAGATTGCAAAACATGCGCCCAAGTGCAGATGAGATTTTTTAGCTTGATTTTATCTAGATCGCGAATCATATTCTTGCTGGCGGCACGCATGCATGCATTGGCAGCAACCGAATTTCTACAGGTCTAAATAAAGCAAAAGTACGAAAAATCCTTAAAAACATACCTAAAATTTATTTCTAAGAGTCTATCGCTTTTTTAAGGGGGGGTGGTCTGCCGGATTCTCGAGTAAAGTGGTCTAACTCCTCCTCGCTCCCACCGTCTAACTGCCCTGCTGAACTTATAGTCTGTTCCACCCAATTTTGGGCATAAATTTTAAAAACTATGTCGACAATAAGCCGACAGATTTCGATCATTTATTCGATATATAATTAACGTAATCCGTCGGCTTACTTTCGAAAAAATTCCTAAAATTTATGCCCACTTATGTGAAACAAACTATAAGAATCGTATTATTGATGTGCATTTTGCTCTTAAAATGCGTGCAAAAACTATCTAAATATCAATACCTCTTGAAAAAAATTGTTAAAAAGGGCGAAAATTGATGTGTCAATTCATATTTGATGCCAGTAATTAAGTCCGATGCAATAGCAAAAAATATCTATCGAACTGTTATTGTAAGTGGAAAAAATGGAATCATTTAGAACATGCTCGTGTAGGTGAAATAACGAATATTCATTCATTAAACCTAAATAATTTTATTCGGAAATGGCCTAAAACGATTTAATTCCGATTATCAAACGGCGCCGTAATAAAATGCGCGTTAAAATTCTGGATAAAAATTCAAATTGAGCTGTTTCTTGTACGTCGCATAAGATTTTGATGGATGGAAGCGACTATCGACGTTTGGCTTTTCCTCCTTTGCCTTTATTCGCCCTTTTCTTTTTCTAGAGCCTTGCAAAATTCTTGCGTTTTTGTGGGGTTCGGCAGTGCACCCGCGCAAAGTTCCTTTGCTAGTTTAGCTTCAAAAACAATCACGAAATATTGTACAATTATTACGATACATTCACGATGAGATGCAGGCAAAGTTCGAATTCCGAGGGTCCCAGAATATTAAGAGGTTAGAAGAAAATCGCCTAAAAAATTATCATCATGTCTTGCTTGGATAAACATTTATCATGTTTAGTTAATAAAGTTATTCAAATAGTGCGTAGAGATTGAAGAGGAAAAATACAAGTTTTCTATATTATTCATAAACAGCGGCGGATCCATGATTTACTGACGGGGGAACGAACCCAAAATTTTCCTTTAAGTGTCAAACATTGCCTAAAAATTTGTTTTTTATGCTTAAAGTGCCGGTTTTTTGCTGTATTTTTAGAGGCAAAATTATTTCTGATGCAAAAAAGAGTAAAAAGTTTTCGAAGTTTTCCATGAGATATCGCAAAATTAATGCGAAAATCGACACAACTCGCTGAAAAAATTCTCGACAAATCATTGTAAGAGCTACAAAATCCTTATTCTGTACAAAAACTATTCTTTTTATGTAAACTTAAGTCTTCTTGAGCATCAGGAGAGTCAGTAAATGTTAATATTGAGTACTATTCCGGCACGAAGCGACGCAAAAAATTTAAGCAATCTTGATAAAAAATGGCTGAAATCAACATAAAATACACATTCTTCATTGCGCCCAAATATTTTTTGACGACAGGGAGGATGCGGCCGCCTCACCCCCGCTTCCCTATAAATCCGCCAGTGTTCAGTGTGCTTATATCATGCTAGTCGGAGTATTAGGTTGGAAATGAATAAGTATTTTAAATTTTGTCACCTACTGTGTGTGCCTTACCTTCGCAGAGTCTATTTATCGACTTCATATGGTACAAACATCTTTTCTGCATCTAACAGATGAAAAACATGGTTTAAAAGTCATCTCCACTACCTTTTACGAACTAAATTGATTTTTTGGAATCTTACTGCCCCAAGGAAAGTGTAGTAACACTCCAAGTCCAAAAGCATGGACCAGCCATGCCTCAAACATTGATATACCATAGTGTGACATCTGCATTGATGATCTGAAATTTTTGTTGAAGTCTGTATCTCGTTTTTCCCTAATTACACACCTTTCGAGAAATTTTTATAAGACATTTATGGTCCTTCTCCTGACTTCTAAGAGTACAATTGGATTTTTTTAGGCAAAAAAGCAAAAATTGGACAAAACGCTTGCATTCACCCGCGAAACGGAAAGTAAGTAAATTTTGTGAGATTAACGTCCATTAGCATTTTTAATGCTAAATTTTTTCACTAAATAAAGCTAAAAACTTTAGGTTTCCTATTCAGGTTGATGCATTAGTGCACCCACATTTGTGTCTTTAAAAGCACGTTTCGTGGGTCTCCTGGCCTACAAGAACGAAATCGAGAATTTCAATTGTTAAAAAAAATCGAAATTGTATTTTAATTCAAAAAAAAGTTTTGCTCAAATTCTCTGAACGACTGTTTTGATCTGTTGATGTGCAGTGACAAAAATAAATATAGTGCTTACTCAGATGGCCTCCATTTGCGACGCTTAGGGCCACACTGATCAGCAACAATATGACTATAGTTTTCATTCTGAAGGAAATAATGCCTTGTATGCAAAACACATATTTTCATACTTATTGTTATACAAATAATGAATACATTTGGGCCACAGTTGGGTGTAAGTACTCGCATGAACGCTAATATTCAGAAAAAACCAAAATTGAATTTTCTAATTTTTTTCCGCTCTTCGAAATTGAAACGCGATTATGTATGGATTTAATCAAGCAGAATTATGAATATCGATATTTCAGAAAAATAGAATGTTTTAATGAACAAAAATTGCTAATCCTTATTTATTGGTGACATCTTTATGTAGAAAATTTAATAAAAATTAAATATTCCGAAAATACGGCGCGAAGCGCCAAAATGTGCCATTATTTTTAACTTTCTTCAGTTGCCTTCGGCTGTTTTAACGATAATTAGTCCAGAAAATTGAACAAACGTATAATACCTGAAAATTTTTTATTCTTATCAACATTTTTCATACGTTCGAAGTACAATTTTGAGACCTTGCAACGACAAACAAAAGGGAAAGTCGCCTAATAATAAATTAAAAGAATATTCCGACTAATTCAGGCTTCATTTATTTCTGGGCATTATAAAGGCAGATACGTAGTGCAAAAAATGACTAATTTAACCCTTTATTACGAGCTTCTGGATTTTACGAATGCCTCTGATCTAAATTGCACCATTGGATACAGGATGATCGTAAAAATAATTTATAAACGTAGATTTTTATTTTTAAGCTAAATGCTTTATTTAGGAAAAACAGTTTGAAAAAAATTATATCACCTATTAGGAAATAAGGGATATCAATCTAGTTTGCAAGAAGAAAAACGGGCAAGACTCACATGGTTGCATTTTCAAAGTCCAAGGAACAACCATGCAATCATAAATTTGCATACTGTAAAAAATACGTTCTCTTTTTGGGACGGTCCTTTATAAAAAATAATAAAATAAGCTTTTGCGTGTACTTTACTTAAAAAATCTTCTGTAATAGTATGTATATAATTAAGACGGTCCCAAAAAGTCTTTGTGTAGTCAGAAGAATCTTGCCAGCTTATTAAGAAGAACACAGACGAAAAACAAAAATTCTCCGTGAAAGGCGAACCAGCAGCGATTGATTCCATAAAATTCTATCTGAATTTGTGTCTCATAATCCATACAAAGGAACAAAGGGATAGTTAGCTGAAGGATCCGCATCGTATGGCACACTCATAATTAAAACATAAGACGATTGAATCAGTAGACCTTGATTTATTTTTAATCTTAAAAATTGATACACCGCTAGTCCTACTTCATGCATATATTACTAATGATAAATTTTATTACAATACATTTACAACAATTCTATTATGTGTACTGTACTTGTCTTCTGCTGCTTAAGCTTCAAAACGAATCTTATCAGAAATGAATAAAAACCAGGAGTAGCTAGATAATAAATATCTAAGCTAACAATGAAAGATAAGGTTTATGCTTCAAGATTTCGAACGCATGTCATCTATCCAGATGAGCAGCATCCAAATTAGCATAATAAAAGTTATTTGAACCTGCTGCCGATTAGCATATCAAAAGCAGTTCATTTATATTCACTCGTCTCGGTATTGTGACTGGATCATAATTTACTTTTGTGCATATGTACGTTGTACCAAACATAATTTTTTCATTCAGGCAGATATCCATTCATGGACAATATCCAAATTCTGGGGAGGGTTCGGAAACTTTTGAGAATCGGGGCCAAAGATTGGTGATATGGCGAAAATAATACCATTTTTGTCGCTTCTCATCACGTTCTATAAGCTGAGTCTATTGGGAAAATCGCAAAAAAGAAAAACAGTTCGAAAATAGAATTCTGTGTGTTGAATGGTAGGTTTGGAGTTAGACCACTTTTCTAGCCCCTTTTCTACCTTCCAAACAAGTTTTAACCCCTTCCTAGAACTCTGGAACACATATGTATGTACATACATGAAGAGGCCAAACACGTGACGGCTCCAAACATAACATTGAGTCGGGGTAAGTCCGCCATTTTAGTAGAGATGGGATCAATGAGTGGCTATTATTTTTGTAAAAAATGGCAAAAACACCTAAAAAGCAGGTTTTGCCTAAAAATTGGTGGCGGGATGAAAAAAATTCCATTTTCTCGAAATGGGGGAGAGTGCTGATTTTAGGTGGGACATCCTCCATCCTTCAATGGAAACATATACATAACGAACTATTTGCAAACTGTTCTAATCGAGGTGGATCTCCGCTAACAATCAGTACATACATTACAGGTAGAGGTAATAAAAGCTTTATGCTTCAAAGATTTGAGCACATATCAATTGCATACAACTAGCAGCATTCAGAATTGCATAATAAGCAGTGATTTTTATCCTGCTACTACCGATTAGCAAACGAAAAAGTGCATTCGTATTCACTCGTCTCAGTATTGTGACTAGATTGTTTAGTTTTGCAACTGTAAGTACCAACATAATATGTTAATGCATGAAGCATGGCATATGCACATGCTGCTCATAATTCATGAAGTTTAGTGCTTTTAGTCAGCTATGCAAATAGTTACAATTAAAGAGTTCTTTCTGCATTGTGTACAACATGCATACTACGTAAGTGAAATGGATCTACTGAAGTTAACATCAATGAGAGCGCGGAGTGCCAGAAAAATTTATAAAAATTTGGATAAAAAATTGCTAAAATCAACAGAAATAGGTAAACATTATTCGCTTTCTGCGCCCAACTATCACTTGACGACCGGAAGCGGCCGTCCGCAGATGCACAGCATGGCCGATGGGGAGGAGGGTCAGCCGTTCTGGGGTTTAAGCTTTTTCCCGGGTCAAAATGACCCTAAAAATTGGTATAAGCGCTGAAATAGCGGTAAAACTACGTTTTCGCAGTTTCCGTTCAATATGAAGCACTTTAAAATAAAAATTTCATTTTCATCCGTTTTTAGCCTTCATTTTCCCCACGAAATTTTTTCATTCTTCCATTACGGGAATCAGGACCCCCAAAACCACTTCCGTGTGCATGCTGCCGCCGTCCCCTTTAAATCAGCGCTTAGTCCATTTCACGAAACCTCGTGCACGGACACAATTTTTGAGCGAGTGTAAATCGACTGAAAAAGCTGTTTAGATGCAGCAACAAACACAATACTGGGCACAACAATTGATAAGGGAGGATATGTGATTTGACTGTGCAAAATTTCGCTACAGTAACCTGCTTGGAAACCACTTTTGTAGCCACCCGCTTGAACGCTGAAATTAATTTTCATGCACAAGGTTTTGTGAAACAGACTATACTTTCGGCATGTTTTAGAAACTATCTCTAACAGACTGCGATTATAGCCTTGATCTGATACCTACGTATACGATTATCGTAATCTGTCGGCTAAATGTCTACAAAAATGCTCGAAATTTATGTGAAACAGAGTATGATTGGAAGTTGGGACACTCGGTCAATCAGAAATTCACCAATTGACTTTTAATGACGAGAATAGGGCAATTCATTCGAATGAAAATGGTGTGGCGAATGTGACGATCGGAATCGTCTTTTATGGTCTCTGGACCAAGTGCATACATGTGTGCAGGGTCAAGTCCATAGGTGGGCGGGACCGAAATTCTGGGGGGGGGGTGTGCAACATTTTTCAAAGGTCAAAAAATAGCTTTAAAAATGTTAATATGGCGAAAAAAACAATTTTTCAACGTTTCCCGTCGAGCACTTTCCATTGGAAAAAACAAAAATATTTTCAAAAATTAAATTCTGGGGAGGGGTATTTTGGTTTCACGGGGGGGGGGGGTGCAAACCCCCCGCGCGTGGTCAAATCTCTGAACAGGTAGAAAATTTAAAGACGTCAAAATATAGGGCCAAACCCAACATTATTCGACTTCATCGGGAAAATAACGAAGAAATTTCGAGAAATTCTCAGCTTTGCAGCGTGAACCCTATACATGGGCAGCGACCAGTCTGGGGGTCTGGGTGATACAAAAGAGGCAAAAATCCGGAAAACAAGCCAAAATTTAATTCTGAAAAGGGAGGGTTGGAGAGTTTCTATCGGATTTTCGGGGTTCTGAAACCCAACCCTCTCGCGTAGTGTACTCAAGGCCAGATACGCACGGCGCTTGCAGCCCTAAACGTTAAAACGGAAAATTCCCTGCGAAAAGTAAGGCAGTTTTAATGTATGTACGTACCTTTGAGACTATCTTGAATCAAAAGAGTCTATGCCATAGGTGGGCAGCACCGAAATTCTGGGGAGGGGGGATTAAAAAATTTTCAAAGGTGAAAAAATGGTCTTAAAAGTGGTCGTATGGCGGTAAAAACACCTTTTTTCGACGTTTCTCATTGAGCACTATCAAATGGCATCAAGAATCGCTAAGAAAGCAAACAAAAATTTCAAAATCTGAATTCTGGGGGTTATTTTGATTTCTGGGGGGGGGTATTTCAACTTCTGGGGGGGTGCATACCCCCAACCTCCCGCACCCACCTGTGGTCTTTGCCTGGCCCCTTGGCCGGCTAGACCCCAAAATCACTAGAATTTAGCTTTCATGCTGTTATCATATTTGCGAATCGGAATCTCGTTTTACTTTGTATTATTTATAATGAAAATCATACACTACGTATTTAAATAGTACCCAAGTAGTACACATTTTTAAAATATAAAAAAGCTACAGTACAGCTGAAAGCAATGACGCGCAGCGCAGCCATTACGCATTAAATTACATGATATATCCTTTAGAATCTAGCTGCTTTTCTATCATCTCTTTTTTGACTTTAGCCAATATCCTGGGATCGTAGGCTTTCAACATAGGGCAATCACAATTTTCGCGTATTTTTAAAGCCTGAAAATCAACAACCGGAAAGTAAAATAATTTGAAATTCGATAGCTTAGAAAAATAATGAGGGAGAAGTGAAAGCGATCAGGAGCGAAACGGGAAATATCAAAATCATAAATAAAAAATGAAAACAAGTCAGGAGAAAAAATAAGCAATTTACATCGTTGGGAATGCTTTTGAAATAAACGAGCATAGGTCGGCAGCTCCGAAATTCTGAGGGAGTGGGGTGCAAGATTTTTCAAAGGTCAAAAAATGGTCTTAAAATTGGACATAAAATTGCGAAAAAAAACAAAAAAAATTAAAAAATTAAATTCTGGGGGTATGTGTTTTGGTTTTTCGGGGAGGGGGTATCCGGCCTTCTGGGCGTGCATACCCCCCTACGAGTCTAAATATTCGAAACTTCAATTGATTCTAACATTACGTTCCGATAAAAAAAATCATTTCCTTAATCACTGATGAATATAGCCAGTCTAAGGCATTCCAGAAAAGCCTGAAAGAAATTTATTCCATGTTTTTATTTTCAAGAAATTTTTTACGTTTTCACGTTCTAGAAAGATAGGGCATCGTTAAAAACGCCAAAAATCATAGGTGGACAGCACCGAAATTCTGGGGGGGTGAAACAATTTTCAAAGTTAAAAAATGGTCTTAAAAGTGGTCGTATGGCGAAAAAACACCATTTTTCGACGTCTCATCAAGCACTACCCAATGGCATCAAAAAATCGCTAAAAAAAGCAAAAAAAATTTCAAAATTTGAATTCTGGGGGGGGTATTTTGATTTCTGGGGGGGGTATTTCAACTTCTGGAGGGGGATGCATACCCCAAACCCCCCACGCCCATGTGTGCCAAAAATGCCGTTTTTGACGCGTACCCGCCAGTTTTGAGCCAAAAAACACTTTAAAATTTTTTTTCAGATTAAACCCTCCCACTATCCCCAAAATTCCCACGCCTTGCACATTTGGGCCTAAACGAATCGATTTCTAACCTCTTCAATAATAGGTTCAAGCCTTGCGGCGCGATCACCGTGATTCGGATGCGTGGATAAAAAATCAGGCATGTCAATTTGACCTTCAACCTTTCCTTTCATCATAAGCGCCAACCAGAATGCGTAAACCTCTCGCGGGTCGAAGCAAGCCTTCAAGAATACAGTCGTTGGTATCTGTGACCTTGGGGAAGAAGCCTACGTGTAACAGAGAGGGGGGCTGGGGGTTCCCTTTACCCAGAGTCAGTCAGCCCCATCCACACGTGAGGCGTAGGGGGTTTGGGGGTATGCATCCCCCAGAAGGCCGAATCACTCTCCCCCGAGAAACCGAAATACCCCCAGAATTCAATTATTGAAATTTTGTTGCTTTTTCGTAATTTTTTGATGCCAATGGATAGTGCTCGATGAGAAACGTTAAAGAATGGTGCTTTTTTTGCCATACCACAATTTTTAAGACCATTTTTTGACCTTTGAAAAATCTTGCACCCCAGAATTTTAGTGCTGCCCACTAGGGATGTGCCGGTTCCTGGTTTTTCCAAAAATTCGGTTCAGGTTCTTGAAAAGCAAGAACTTCGGTTCCGGTTCTTGCGTAAGTTGGAACCGCCGGTTCCGTTCCGGTTCTCGGCTTCCTGTGTTAAAGTATGACACGCTCTTGATAGCCTGACATCACGGAAACATGACGAAATAATCGAACGATAGATTATTCAGTAAGTCCTTTCAAATCAAGCAACTGCGCGTTCAAACAAGTTTTACGTCTAGTTGACCATTTACTCATAAATCACTGAATATTATGTGTGTTTCTTGAATAAAATATTATATATATATATGTATATAGTAAGAAGTCATCAATACGAGAAAGAAGCAAAAAGAAATAAAACAAAAAGAAATAATGAGGAGAAAAAGTGAAAAAAGAAAAAAAGAAAAACAAATAAAAAAATAAATAACCATGCAAATATTGAAAAAAGGAAGAAGAAAGAAGGACAGATATAGAGGTGCGTGCATCATGCTATTAGTAAGAAAGAAACAAAAAGGACACGTAAAATAGCATAAGTGTACCTAAAAATAATTATATTATGAGAGATAACATGTTTTCATTTTTGCGTCTATAGCTAAGCAGTATCTTGCAGCGCCAGCTACAAGCGTTCCATGGAGACAGCTGTTCAGTGGCGCTGGAATCATTTACGACCTTCTCAGAAACAGGCTACATGACGGAAAAGCAGAACGACTGTTATTTTTATAAATATAATTTACCTGCAACAAAATTTGCATATCTAACTCTTAATCTGTAAACTTTTGGGTAATAAAAGATTGAATTGCTGCTTCATGTCTTCACTAAATTTTATGAAGTTCGATTTTTATCTCTACTTTTAAAAAACCGATAACCGACTCCAAAAAGATCGGTACCGGTTCCGGTTTTTAGAAAATTGAGAAATTGATCCCGGTTCTTCGAAAATTAAGAAATTGGTTCCGGTTCCGGTTCGTAGAAAATCAAAAAATCGATTCTCGGTTCCGGTTCTAAAAAAATGGTCGCTTCCAGCCGGTTCCGGTTCACCGGCACATCCCTATTGCGCACCTATACCCCATCCCCGCAAAAGTCAGAAAATTTCAACTCCTTTCGCCAATTTTTGGCGAAAATTTGCGTTTTCGGCCATGATTAGTTGTTTTTTTTGGCAATTTTGGCCAACCCTCAAAAATGGCCGGAGACCCCTCCCCACCAAAATTTAGAGCCGTTACATGCATGGGAAGGAGTTAAAGGCAACAACTAAAAGGTGCCAAAAAAATCGGGCAAAAACATCATTTTTCTGTATTTATAACCGAACTCTAGCGATTATTATACGAATTTTAAATTTTTCTTCTTAATTAATTTCCCGTTAGAGCAGGCACGTAGCTGGCCCTGCTATTTTGGGGGACCAACAACAATTTTGGGGGGTTCTAAGCCAGAAATAGCACAAAATAACGTGTAAAAAGCCCTATTTTCCCGGTTTTTTTTCTGAATTTTGAGGAGGGGGCCGGACCCCCCCAGTCCCCCCACAGCTAAGTGCCTGCGTAAGAGTGACAAATATTCGAACGAAATCCCCTATTGGTAATGCCTGTGCAGGTCTGGTTCCTATACAATCAAAGAATAATACTGAGCAATCCCTATTAAACGTCGGTCGACCCAGTTTCCAAAAATACTGAAATTTTTTACAATGTCCGATATTTAGGCCAAAAACTTGCCGTTAAAAGCATTTTAATAGGGGTTTTTCCTCTCTCCTCATCCATAGTTTAAAAATTGGAGTTTTCGGCGTACACCCTTCGTTTCTTTCGTTTAAAAAGGCAATTTAGAAGAAATTTTCTGTTTAACTTGTAGTAGTGCATTGTGAAAGCCTCTTCCCTGGGTCGGATTTTTCTCCGAACACAATACTGAGGAGATATTTTATTGGCCAACATGTTCTTAGAAAAAGTATGTTATCAACATTTATTAAATTCTCTAATTTTTGTTCAAAAAGACAGAATCTAGGCGAAAAAATCATAACACGTCATTTTTGGAATCTAAACTTTTCACATTCCCGAAAATTTTCAAAGACGCAAATTACTGCCAAAAACGGGGAAGGGGTCAAAGTTTTCGACCTCCGGGAGATGGGGAAGACGACCGAGTCGGGGGGTTTAGAGGGTATTCACTCCCTAAAAGTTTCAACCCCCCAAATAATTTCTCACCCCCCACAATTCGCAATTTTTCGAAAGTTTCCAAATTTTCAAAAAATTTTCTAGAAATTTGTTTCTATTTGCTCAAAAGTGTCAAATTTTTGCGCGCTTATATACTAATGTTTCGACTATATTTTGTTCATTTTATTCTACTTTTTTTGATTTTGTTTGTTTTTTTTGTTTTTTTTTCCAAAAGACGATGTTTTTGACGCAAATCCAATATTTTTTGTGCGCATGTCTGGTGGGATCTCATACCCTGTTGGATGTGTGGCCACGATCTTTTTCTCCAAGTGACCTCGTGGGCGAAAACTTATTTCAAACGGAGTACAAGAGAGGATCGTTTTTTCCCGAAAAAGCGACCAACTCATCTCAAATTTTGAGCCCATACGTATACTAAGTAATACGTAGGTAAAGAGCGCCGGATCCAGCATTTTCTGACAGGGGCGAACCCCAAATTTCCATTGAAGTGACAAAAATTATCCGAAAAATTCGACCATTATGCTTAAGACAGCAATTTAATGCCAGCTTTTGATAAGCAAAATCATTTCTTATCAGATAAAAAGATCAAAATTTTCAAACCTTTCCAAATTTTTCAATGAAAAACTCGCAAAATTAATGCGAATAAATGACACAAAGCGCCAGAAGATAGTCGAGAAATTATTGTAAGAACTAAAAATACTCTTCTTACGTGAATGTACTTTTTTGGATCAGCCGAGAAAATCAGTAAATGTCATTAATGAATCCTACTCCGGCGCAAAACGCCCGAAAAATCTGAAAATCATGATAAATATGGCCAAAATCATAAAAAAAACAAATCTATTCTCCATTGCGCCCGAACACGTTTCGCCGACAGAGGGGGCGGCCACCATACGCGGGAAACGACAAAATTCTGGGGGGGGTCCGGATGGGTAAAATTGCCAAAAATGTTACTAAAAATTAGAGCTGTGCCGGGGCCAGGTCCCGGCCGGCCCCGGCGCCGGGGCCAATGTTAGAGTTGATTATAATGTAGAAAATTGATAATGTTCTGGGTAGATTTACCTTCAAACTCAATTTCAAGCAAACCACAGATCTTGCTAATTCAAATCTTTATTTCACTATGTCAGATTGGTGCGAATTTCTAGTTAATAATCAAAATTGACATATTTTAAATTGCAATTCATATAGACGAGCATTTCCAGCTTGCTTGGTAGCAGACAGCTACGTCAATCAGAACGAATAGAATAATAAGCCTAAAAAAAGTGCAAAGTAAAGCACATTGAAAAACGCATCCAAGTCAGAGGAGTTAAATCCATACATGGGCAGCTCAAAAATTCTAGAAGTCCACAATTTTTCAAAGTTAAAAAGTGCCTGATAATATATGGTACAGCGAAAAAACACCGTTTTCTCGCGTTTCTCAATAAGAGCTATCCATTAGCATCAAAAAACCGCAGAAAAACAGAAAAATTCTGAAAATCAATTTCCGGGGGTCCAGCGGATTTGGGGGAGGGAATGTGAATTCTGGGGGTCTAGATCCCCCGATGCCCATGTTCTGTTATATCTTGTAATCCCAACAAATATTAACGCTTGACGCGCATATCTACAAGCAAGAATATATGCATAGGTACATGTAAGGGGTAGGGCAGGGTCGTACTATGAGCATGGTAAAGCACGCTATTATTGGCCCCGGCCCCGGCAAAAAAGGCGGCCCCGGCACAGCTCTACTAAAAATATAATTTTGGGGGTCTACAGAAATCTTAAGGGGGGTACAATCCCCCACGCATATCTGTGGCGGCCACCCCCCTACGCGCCCTCTAAATCCGCCACTGTAGGTATTTAAATTATTATTTAAAAATTATGCTCTACTTTTGCAGCTAATTGCAAGCCGTATTCGTCAGCTTCGATTTCGAGACGTCTGTGATTAGGAAGGTGCGCGGCGACCTAAAATACGGCTATTAATAAATAAAGCATACAAAAATCAACCCGTCCGATTAAGAGCTGCTAATGCAAATATAAAATCCGAAAAATCCATCCGTCCAATTAATACACTGACTAAATATTGACGGGTTATATACAGGCACGCATCTCTGGGAGAACGGGGGGCGGGGGGGGTTCGGACCATCAAAATTCAGAAAAATCGGACTTTTTAAACGTTATTTTGTGCTATTTTTGGCCTTTTTTGAGCTCAGGCCCCCAAAAATTGGTGTTAGCCCTCCCCAAAAATCGGTGTTAGCCCTCCCCCTAAAATAGGACGGCCAGCTATGTGCCTGGTTAATTTAATTATTTATTTATTTATATAGAAAAGGACATCAGTGCATGTAGATAAAGCACCTACTTTGACAGCCAAATTTGCAATGAAGTGAGTCACGAAGGCAGTGAAGCCCGGAACCACGGCCCAAATGATTGCGATTAGTCCGATCATGAGACTATCTAAAAGCTGTTCTCGACTCCATTGTTCTAACTGAAATTCGGAAGATGAAGGAATCAGATTTTTGAAAACGCATCTTTCTAACCAAAAAATGCTAATCAATGGTAGCAAGGAGAAACAACAGGAAATTTGAACACTTTTGAACGAATAAAGCTTTTCTTAGCTCATTTTGCGCAGCTTTTTAAGCATAGTTACACAAAATGAGGGTCGGCTGGGGGTGAAATCCAAAGAATCGAAAATAGTAAATTTAGGGTTAACGATTTTTTTTGCTGTTTTAATGGTAAAAATGGTCAAAATAGCATGTAAAATGTTTTTTCGTGTTAAAATCGCATTATAAAAGCATTTTTAGTCCATTTCGACTGCATTATATCACTTTTAACACGAAAAAATGCAAACATTTATCAATTTTGGGAGCTTATTGAGAAAAAAGCACTTAGAAGTACTGATCTGGCGCGAAGCGCCAGAAAAATTTATGACGTTTTTACAGCTTTTGACCTCAAAAATGATGCAAAACCTTCCATCAGCTCAAAAATCGCCGGACAGTACCTGTCCGGCTGACTTTCTTGCGGGGTAACACCCCCTTCACCCCTATGTGCTTCTCTGTTTTTAAGTCAACTATGACATTGATTTTAAATTCTATTTTTATAAGACTTTTTGTCCTAAACCTAATTTGATATTAACAGCCTGATTTATGAAGGAAAAACGAAAGTTTTCGCATTGTATTACAATCGAAATATGGCGCTTAATTTTATTCCTCGTCGCACTTGAGGACAAATTATGGGAAAAATGTTCAATTGAACAATAACTAATGATTTGCCTGATAATTGACGCAAAAGGACGGGGTCGGGGTGAGTATAATCCCAGAAACATATGCGCATTTATGGGCCTCGAGCACATTATGTAACAGGTAGATGGGAGCATCTCCCAAAATTGATCGTTCCCGCATCCCACAGGCTCAGAAAATTTTGACCCCCCAGTTTTTTTGGCAAAAGCTTAAGAACTGCCAAGTGGGAGCGAAATGTAGGGGCGGCATGTGAGGCGGGGGCGGAATGGGGAAACTTCCGGAGACGCCTGGGCGTAAGTGGGGGGGGGGGGGCGTTTGGGGCGTATGCACTCCCCAGAAACCAAAATACCCCCCAGAATTCAATTTTGAAATTTTTTGTTTTTTCGCAATTTTCGAAATGAATGGATAGTGCTCGATGAGCAACATTGATAAATGGTGTTTTTTCGCCATACCACCATTTTAAGGCCATTTTTTAACTTTGGAAAAAAATCTTGCCCCCCCAGAACTTTGGTGCCGCCCACCTATGGACGAGGTACTTTATTTCCGCATAAAAGATCAACAGAAGCATCAGAAGCATTTGGATATTCTCAACCGTCCATAAATTCGCCTAAATTTTGGCTTCATGTTACTATAAACTAAATTTAATTTTACTTAATATTTCACCGTAGTTTACCTTTTATTTCATCTGTATACTGTATTATATTTTATTCCGTTCAATTTCAATTTACTTTAATTTCAGCTAACCCACTTGCGTATGTCATTGGAAAAATTTTCTTATTTTGTTTTTCCATCACTTTTCAACCCCTCCCCAAATTAAATCAGGAAACTGGAATGAATTTTAGATGAATATTTGAGACGATGCTAAACATCATATCTAGCCTGCGACTATAAATAGGTTTTCTACCTATGTATTCATTTTCAAGGCAGACCGACTTTCAATTGAATAATCCTTGTTCATAAAATTAAAAAAAAACAAAATTATGCCATTTAATCAGTGAATGCTAAAAAATATACCTAAAAAATACGAATAATATAACAATAACGCCGTGTTAGAAAAACACAAAGTAAATACACAAAACAATAAAAGTAAGGATGGGATAATCTAACAGGCACGCAGCCGGCCGTCCTATTTTAGGGGGACCAACGATAATTGGGGGAGGGACTAAGCCCAAAAAAGTCAAAAAATAGCACAAAATAACGTTTAAAATTTTTTTCGATTTTTCTGAATTATGGGGTGGGTGGGTCTGAACTCCCCATACCCACAGAGAAACGTGCCTGATAATGAAAGAAAAATTACGCCATGTCCCAAGACCGCATGCGCCATTTCGTGTCCTAAAACAATGCCCAATTGGTCGTCGTTCGCTAAGTTCTCAAACATACCAGTGAATACAAAAATGTGACCGTTCGGAATAGAACGTATAAGAACTTATTTGAAGAAATTAGTTGTCATAAACATGCATGATCTGGGGCCTTCTTCCCCCCCCCCCGCATAATTTTTTTTGCCCTTCATTGTACATGTATAGCATAGAAATTCTGAGGGGTCAGGCCACGATTTTTTTGTATTCGGCAAAGATTTTTCGCGATGTACAAAGACTTTTAGGGATCGTCTTTGTACATGTACAAAGATTTATTGGAAGACAAAAACTGCAAAAAGGGTTCGAAATTCGCAAAATTCTCGCGCTCCGCGCCGAAATGAGCAATTGTGTGTTCTATATGAAAGGAAAAATGGCAAATTTTTTGGCGCTTCGCGCCGTTTTGAGACGATTATTCCTGATTTTTGCCCTCAGAAACCTAGAAATCGCTAAAATACGTAACCAAAGGTCGAACAACTCTGTTTTTGCCGCACTAAAATCGCTACTATACCATATTATAGTACACAAAAATTTGTGTGTACAAAATGTACAAAGACTGTTAGGGACCATCTTTGTACATGTACAAACGGACCTTGTACAAAAAAAAACACTGGGTCAGGCCCAAAATTTTTTTTAAAAAAGTACCTTTTTCGAGCTAAAAAATGACGGATACACGTTGAAAACACCGTTTTTGACGTTTCACACAATGCATGCTCTTTCTAAAACATAAAAACGTAAAAAGAAATCTCGAAAAAAATGAAAAAATTGAGTAAATTGAACTCAAAATAGTTAAAAATGTGCATATGGCGCGAAGCGCCGAAAATTCGATATTTTTGGAGCCAAAAATGAGCTAAAACGCCTAAAAAGCATACTTTTTACAACCTTTACCAACTTTTACCAACTTTTACAAAAAATCGCAATTCTGGGGGGGGACATCGCAGCCACTTTGCGTGGGGGGGGGTCAGTTGCCATTCAGGGGATCAAATCCTCCAAAACAAGTATGCCCATCACCCCAAACTTGTTATTTCCCTGAAAAATTGAAGGAGCGTTTTCAGCGATATTTTCAGTTAGATAGCGCCGATTATTCGGTGCTTCGCGTCAAACAGCAGATTTTCACTTTGTTTTACTGAATTTTTAAAGAAACTTTTCAAAGTTTTATCGTGTGATAAGAAATCATCGCCAGAAACGCTAAAAATAATATTTTTCGCGTATTCATGATTTATGAACCAAAAAAGAGCACTTTAGATAAATTTTTACAATTTCATTCACCCCGCCCCTGAATTTCCATGCTGTGCATGTTTGTTTTTCCCCTACCTACACCCAAAATGAAATTTTTACCCCCTCCTTAGGCAAAAACTTGGACTTTTATACCATTTTATGCGCTTTTTAGCAATTTCTGACCAAAATTAAAAACATCCGACTTTCTTCTTCCAGAAGTTTGAGCTGTTACATGGCTGGTATTGCTAAAATAACAAAAATTGTAAAAACTGAAACCAACTTATTGAAAAAGAGATGCATAATAGAATAAATGACAAGAAATATGCGCCAAAATTTAAACCGAAGCAATGACGTTAAATAGCGCACACATCATAGGTGCGCAAGGTCAAACTTCCAGGGAGGGGGTGATGAGAACCAAAATTGCTAGATAGCTGTGCTTCGTAAACTTCGTAAAAACGGCTCTATAGTAATTTGGGTCAGAAGATTAGCCACACAGCCTTTTTGGTATCCGAAAACTAGCTATATAGCCTTTTTGGACTAAAAGTAGCTATTAATCCCTTTTTGGAGTCGAGAAAATAGCTATACTTCCTTGTGAAACTCAAAATAGACAACTAAATAGCATTTCTGAGCTCAAAAAAGACTATATAGCTAGTTTTCTGAGCCCAAAAAAGCTGTATAGCTAATTTTCTGAGTCCAAAAATGGCTATACAGCAATGGTTTTTCGGCCAAAATCGCTGTATAGCTATCAGTTTTTCAAAGCTCAGGGGGGCCATACCCCCTTACCCCCAGGCACGTAGCTGGCCGTCCTATTTTGGGGATACCAACACAAATTTTGGAGGGACTAAGCCCAAAAAGGCCAAAATGGCACAAAATAAGGCTCAAAGAGTCATATCTTTCCGATGTTTCTGAATTTGGGAGGTCCGACCACTCATTCCTCTCCAGAGATACGTTCCTGTACCCCATGCTCATGTATGGTACACAATATACCGGAACAACGAGTACGTTGGGCATCGGATGATTCACTACGTGAACGGCCCATTTATAATCCTTAATTTCGTCTATATCCAAATTAGACGTTAATAACCGCTTTGCAATCTTCTTTACTCGGTATACGGTAGGGTGGTATTCCGGCAATATAAAAGGTGCCAATTGCGTTAATAGCTGAATGGTAAGAATAAATGTACGAATGCAAATAATAATTAACAAAAATAAATCAATAAAGAATACAAAATTTTTGATAAATTATTATAACATTAAACTCATATGCACATGGGCAGGGCTACATTTAGGACCACACGGCCGTCCCCATCCCCCTCTAAGCCAGGGAAAAAATTTGGAAGGTAAGAAAATGCACGGAAACCGGAAGAATCGCATGTCTTCGTCGCAAAATCTTCAAATTTTCAGCGCTTCGCGTTGGAACTGAAGTATTTTCAATAAGTTTGGCCCAAGCCCGACCAAAAAATGACACTTTTTTATAGCTTTTTGGAAAGGGAAAAAAATTTTTATTCGAAAAAGTTCGAATTTGAATATATCAATGGATAGAGCATGTCGAGAAACGTCGAAAAATGCGCTTTTTGCGAGCTACCCCAACGAATTTTCCGAGATATAAACGAATTTATGTTGGGTCCGCCCGTCCCCCCTCCCCCTTGGCCGGATCTTGGATACGGGCCTGTACATGGGCATATTGGGGAGGGGGAAAGGGTACTACTTCCGCTGAGCTTCAAAAAACTAATACCTAGCTATGTATGTACGTAGCCCTTTCGGCTAAAAATTCCTTTTAGCCTTTTTAGGCCTCAGAAAAAATGCTAAACAGCCTTTTTGGACTCAGAGTCATACGTTGTAAGATGAGAAATGCTATATAGTTCTTTTTTTGAGTTTCAAAGATTTATAGCTTTTTACCCGACATCAGAAAGAGCTGAACAGCTTATTTTCTGTCCAAAAAAGGCTATATTTTTTCCACAAATAATCGATGACGGTGGTTTCAAAAAGATACCATCCTTTTTAACTGTAGAATAGTTTTTACAAAGCACTTATGTAGCTCTCTCCAAGTTTTTTATTTTCACCCCTCCCTGAAAGCTTGATCTTGCCACCTGCGATTATACTGCTAAAATTGGAGGTTTTAGGCATCCATGCAATGACATAGGGAATATTGTTCTGAGAACTTCGAAAACATAGTCAAACATAATATTAGGGCAAAGCCGAAATTTTGGGGGCCCGAAATTTTCTTAGATAAAAAAAGGCTTGACAAAATTTATAGCAGGCGCATAAAGGACCATTTTTCGATTTTTCTCCTCGAGCTCTATTCACTTGCATAAAAAAATTGCAAAACAAAAGTAAAAAAATTTTCAAAACTAATCTCAGTAGCTCTAGCTAATTTTACAAGGTATTTCAGGTAATAAGAAATTCCGAACCACACACGGAGCTTTGGGAAATTTGGGGACGATAGAAATTAAAAGCCCTTTCAACGCTTCTGTTTGAATTTGCATTTGTGCACTTTAAAATTCAAATATATATGTATTTTCCCCTAATTTTGCCATTACTTTGCGAAGAAGCTCCTATAACACGTAAAATTAGGCGCTAGCGCCGAAAGTTTAGAGGATTTTGTGATAAAAAAGGCTCTAAAGCTCTAAAATTGTATTTAAACAAGATTTTTTTCTAATTTTCCTTTCTTTCCTGAAAGTTTTCGTTTGCTTGCGCGCTTTGCAAATGAGCGCCAGAGTTCCATACGCACAAAGCGAAGAGACAGTGCATATCATTCAGGTATTAATACCGAAATAAGTCTAAATTAAGCACAAACCATAAGCTCAATTACTTTTCCATGAATTAAACACTGAAGTTTTTCACTCTTTCACTCGACAAGGGAACGTCAAAGTCGTTGATTAATTTATGAAAGAATAAGCATCATTCATATGCTAAGTATGCGTGTTTTATATTTCAGACATAGGCACTGGCGGACTAAGAGGGAGGGCGGGGGGGGGGAACGGCCGCCCCTGTCGTCAAAAATTCGGGCGCAATGAAGAATAGATGTGTACTTTTTGATGATTCTAGCCATTTATTCATGATTTTTCGAATTTTCCGCGCCGGAGTAGTACTCATTAATGATCTTTACGGACTTTATCGGCGGTCTAAAACCTAATTCTACATCAAATGAGTATTTTTACTTCTCACTGGCGCATAGTATCGATTCTTTCATTGATTTTGCGAATTTTGCATAAAAAATTAGGGAAAATTTTTAATTTTGAATATTTTATTAATTTTGCTTAACAAAAGATGGCAAAAAGCGCTACTTTAAGCAAAATGGTCGAATTTTCCGACAATTTTTGACACTTTTACGGAATTTTAGGGCTCGCCCTTTGTCAGAAAATCCTGCATTTGCCACAGGGCATAGTTCTGTGATGGCGTGATTAGCATATGCGTATTGTCTGCAATTAACATTGAGTTTAATTTCAAATGATGAATTTTTATGACGTTCTGTTAAGCGTTTCTGATAAATTAATTCAATAATTTCCCCAATTATCTATTTCTAAAATCTATACCGCATCCGGAAATTGAAATTGTCCTAAATTTCAAACGGATTTGAGCGAGTCATGAATTGGTTTTATCATTGTGAATAAGTTCGTCCGCAGTTTCATCTTGCTAGTATAGGAAATCAACTTATTCAATTACATCCGTTGCATCAAATATCTATTGTGTCCAGCATGATAAAACCGATGTACCCGCGACTTAAATCTGGTCAGAGCAGGGGTACAGTGGCAGGAACGTAATCTCTGGGAGCATGGGGGGTTCGGACCCCCCAAAATTTAGAAAAATGGGGGAAATATGATTTTTTAAACGTTATTTCGTGCTATTTTTGGCCTTTTTGGGCTTAGTCCCCCACAAATTGGTGTTGGTTCCCCAAAATAGGACGGCCAGCTACGTGCCTGTAAAATGGTGGGGTAAATTTTCCAAATTTCACCCTGGAGCAGTGTTTTTGTACAAGGTCCTTTTGTACATGCAAATTTTTGTGTACTATAATATGGTACAGTAGCGATTTTAGTGTGGTAAAACAGGGTTTTTCGACCTTTGGTAGTGTATTTTTTCTGTGTTTTGACGCCAAAATTTACTAAAAATTGTCTCGAACGGCGCGAAGGGCCGAAAAATTTTACTTTTTTCCATTTTAAATGCAAATTCAGTCATTTTAAAGATATATAGGATAGACGATTGCTCATTTCAAGCGAAGCGCCGAAAAAATTCGGTAATTTCACACCTTTCTACAGTGTTTGTCTTCCCAAAAATCTTTGTACGTATACAAAGACGGTCCTAAAAAGTCTTTGTGCATCGGGAAAAATCTTTGCCGCATACAAAAAACCGTGCCCCAAGGTAAAGTTACCCCCTGTTATATCCTACAGCAATAATTTACCCCACCGATTTATTTCGACTTTACCTCGAGGTAAGTTAAGCAGGCATGCAGCTGGCCGTCCTTCTGACCGTCCTTTTTTGGGGGGACCAACGCCAATTTTTTGGGAGACTGAGCCCAAAAATAGTACAAAATAACGTTTAAAAGTCCAATTTTTCATAAATTCTGAATTTTGGGGGTCCGAATCCCCCAGCCCCCGAGATACGCGCATGAAACTAGGGGTGAGAAGTGGCAGGGTAAATTTTCTCTTTTTTTACTCACTGGTAAAATTACCTCGCGTTCTGTCATACGAAAATCATTTACCCCGCTGATATTTCTCTACTTTACCTCATGGTAAGCGCCACCTCGCCTTCTGTCATTCGGCCCTCATTGTTTTCTCGTTTTTTAAGTCGAAAAGATATTTTCGTTGTCTGATTATATATAAATATGAAACTTTTCTGTGGTTTTTATTGACGCAAGGGTGAGTCTCCGAACGTAAATCAAAGGAAAAACAAAAAGACTAATATGAAATTTCGAACTTTATACTTCCATACTTATAGCAACTTTTTTATCGAGTTTTTCATACTCTAATTTACGAGGAAAAGTTGAACATTCGAAAGGCTACAGTGATGGACGAAATCAAAGGATAAGCGATTTATGTCCACAACGCAAAATATGTAGCCTAATTTAAACGGCATTTCAACTTTATATAAAAACAAAGAACTTTTATGAAAACTCGCCAAATATAATCGCACCGCACTATTTAAATTGTTGAATTTTTCTGAAATAAAAAAAAATCCATAATGAGCTTACATAACTTTGTAACTTCTACGTGATTAAGAAGGGTCAGTTGGAAAATAAAGACACAAAAATGAGATTTGACTCGATTGTCCTTATAATTTAGAAAGCTGCTTTTTACTCCTATTGCTGCGTGTTCTTCAGTTTTAAGATTTAGACTCATTTTTAGGATCTTTTGAATTTTGAATTAAACTAGAGTATTCTGATATTTGATCAAAAATAAGATATTGAACTTACTGATTTGAAACGAAAAATTCAGACAAGTCCAAAAATATGAACGGGCAGGGGCATAGGTGCGCAAGTTCAAAGTTTCAGATGGGGTTGAAAACCAAAAATTGGTAGATATGTAGTTTAGCGCTTCGTATAAGCGGTTATATAGTCTTTTTGGGCTCAAAAAATTAGCTATATAGCCTTTGTGGGCTCATAAAACTAGCTATACGGCCTTTTTGGACGCACAAATATATAGCATTTTTGGACTCAAAATAGCTATTTAGCCCTTTCTGGAGTCAAGAAAAGAGCTATATTCCTTTTAAAACTCAGAAAAGACAACTATATAGCATTTCTTAGCTCACACGGTATGTTTCTTAGTACAAAAAGGCTATCTAGCTAGTTAACCGAGCCCAAGCCCAAAAGGGCTATATAGCTAATTTTCTGAGTCCAAAAAGGATATAAAGCAATGCTTTTTCGACCGAAATGGCTGTATAGCTATTAGTTTTTTTCAGAGCTCAAGGGGAGCAATACCCCCTCTCAACCCTCCCCTTCCCTTGTATGAGCAGGAGGGCCCCGCGGAAGTTTCGAGCCGCTTAATTCATGCTCAAACGATAGCCCTAAAAAATTACGAAATATGACCATAAGCATATTTCGGGTTTATGAACATAATTTTATAAATGATTACATAGGGCTTGCGATTGTAAGTCGCACAATTGCTTGAACTGGTTTCTGGTCACCGTGATAAATCGTTTTCTATTGGTCAGCGGACACGATTCAACATGATGATAATAGTACAATGACAAGAGTGCTACGCCTGCGATTCCCCAGCCAAAAAAATATATTTTGCAACCAGAACTTTTTGCACGGTGCAAACTTTTTTGGTACATTGAAAAAAACTTTTTGCGAGTTTTGTACGCGCAAGGAAGAATTTTAGCTTTGATTATGTGGAATATGTTGCAGAAAAGAGACTTTAAAAGACTTAAGTAAAGAAGAGGGTTGCGTAAAAAACCTTGTTTGCGACAACAGAAAATATGGAAGGCTATTTCTGGAGATATCAGCGATTTTTATGCTGAATATGGTAGCATAAAGGGAAAGCATTTTGAAACAAAAATGACCAAATTCTTCAAGTATTTATCTAGGTTTATGCAAATAATGGTCGTCTTCCACTTATTTAAAAATTTAACTGACATAAAATGATTAAGAACAAATCTGAAAAAATAATGACATTATCGTGAAAACATTATTAATACATTGATTTATTACTATTTTTAGATGATTAGTTTAAATAAGTAACAAAACAAAATTTTGAATATTTCTCCATTTAAATCCCTAAACGACGATCTATGTAGTTAAAAACATTTATTATGTGTCCAAAAAATGACAGATCTAATGATTCTTCAAACAAATGATTACTAAGACTCACAGGTATTTATAATTCTTTTGTATTCACCTGACTTTTAAATTATGTATAACTGCATTGGTTAGATGCAACAAACACAAAACAGTACTACAACTTAAAAAATCGTGATCTAAAAATAGCAGAAAATGCATTTGAGAATAATAAGCAAAACGTTCTACCATTCACCAATCTTTAAAAAAAGTTTTAAAATATTACTATTAAAATTTTTCTTATTTTGCACACAAATGATAAATCTACTGCAAATCAGCTCCAAAAGCTCATCATCATAGTCAGACGTGTCTAATTGAGCATAAAACTTATCATTAAATCGGCATCAGTTCGAAGAAATTAATTATATAAATTCCACGCTCATCGCTCAGCTTCTCGTTAAAAAACTTCATAAAATCGCACCATCTCAACAGAAGCACACTTACACACTGAGGAGGGGGTTATGCGGAGTATCCCCTACCAGGACCTTTGAAAAGAAAACCCCTCAGGCCATTTACGGACCAAAACCTATACTTGGAATTATAAAACAGCGCCGAGCGATGCCCAGCAGTACAATCTGAAGTATTTTTCGAGAAGTACTCTGTTCATTCATTCATTCAGACACGCTTTGTCCATTATTTTTGGGTATATTTGCTAGTTCAAGTCATTCCATCGTTCATATTATCATTTAATTTCATGCAAACTTTATCACGAATATTCAAGAAGAGTAAAACATAACGAATTGAAGCGTTTTCACGGCTTATGAGAGGGAGTAAGGAACGACAAAAATATCTAAGAAAAATCAACACAAACTCGTCATTTCCGAGCCATAATTGACAGTAAACAGTGTTGATTTACCCCTTCCCCGAATGGAAACTCGATTTAAACCTCTAAAAACTTTAAACCGTGTGCATGCATCAACAGATGGATACATAGTACAACGCTTTGAATAGGAACATCATGGCACGATTCGTCAAAATATATTGCATAGTCTCAAAACATTAACTAACGGTTATTGATTCCCAATTAAATTTTTGTGACACATTGAGAACAGGCAAAAATAATAGCAAAAATCGCACCGATGCACGAGTTCAAAAGTTCTGGTAGGGAAGGGAGGCAAACCGAGTTTCCTCAGGAGGGGGGCAAACGAATAATCTTTACCACTATATATGGCGCTAAAATCTTGAGTTTAAAATAATTTTTTGAATATTTTTTTCGTTCCTTACCCCCCCATCAAAGCCCATTAAAATGCTTTCATTTGTCATATTTTAGCCTTTTTAAGTATTTGTGATTAAGTTCGCATGAAAACAAATGATAAGAATGATGAAATGGCTTGGACTATCAAATATGCACAAAATAATGGACAAAAAGTGTCTGAATGAATGAGTGGTCAGAGTACTGCATGGAAAATGCGTCAGATTATACTGTTATGCATCGTTTGGCGCTCGTTTATTATTCAAACAATAGATTTTGGTCCGCTAATGGCCTGAGAAGGTATGCCTTTCAAAACTTGGATTAGGGGAAACCCCCGCATACACCCAGTGTGCGTGTGTGAAAATCGCAAAAATATGCCAAAAATTCTGCTTGCAGTTGGTCGTATTCTGAATGATTCTTTCAGATTCTCGAAGAAACCTTAACTCCCCACTTCTCCCAGGCCCACGAGTGGTTTGGCCGGTCATTTTAGAGATCAGATAACCGCAATTTCTAACCAAAACGACGAAAAATGCACCAAATAGAAGTTTTTGCCTAAAATTCAAGGGTAGAATTAAAAATAGAGATGTCCAAGGGTGGACTTTCTAGCCGAGGCTGGGGCTCATGCCCGGGCACTGGGGCCGGGGCAAGGTGTTGTGTACGTATTGTATGCCGATTTTATATCTGTAAGAGTGTTTTTTTTGTACAAGGTCCGTTTGCACATGTACAAAGATGGTCCCTATAAGACTTTCATTTTGTACACACAAATTTTTGGGTACTATGATATCGTACGGTAGCGATTTTTTTACAGAGTTGCTCGACCATTGATAGTATATTTTAGCAAATTTTAGGTTTTCTGAGAGCAAAAAGCACTAAATCGTCTTAAAACGGCTCGGGGCGCCAAAAAATTTGAGATTTTATCTTTCCAAATGCAAAAAACTGATCTGTACACATCAGAACATTGACGGTATATTCTGCAATAGTACTTACGTACATATTAATTGAAGTGCTAAGAGATTAATTAAAAAGTTCTTATCTTAGAAAGGCTTTAAACCAATCAATTAAATACAAGAAGAGTATCAATGATCATACGTGGGCAGCAAGAAAATTCTGGGGGGGTGCAAGATTTTTTTGAAGGTCGAAAAATGGCCTTAAAAATGGTGGTATGGCGATAAAAACACCATTTTTCGACGTTTCTCATCAAGCACTATCCATTGGCATCAAAAAATTGCGAAAAAAAACGAAAAAAATTTTCAAAAATTGAATTCTGGGGGGGGGGGGTATTTTGATTTCTGGGGGGGGGTATTTTGGTTTCTGGGGGGAGGCATACCCCCCAAACCCCACGCCCAGGTGTGTCAATGATGCCGCTGATTCTGAATCAGTTCATTCGAATAATTACAATGATTAGCGCAAAATCTTAAATGTGATGTTATCTTCAAAGTGTCAGAAATTCGTAACTGTAGAGCAATTTCAGAGGAAGCCGAGATTCACAACAAATATTTAAGCTCGCAATAAAATATTCACATCAAAATATTCACCATTAAAACAATCAGCAAAAAAAAAAAAAAAAAAAAAAAAAAAAAAAAAAAAAAAAAAAAAAAAAAAAAATAAAAAACAAAATAAAATAAAACCCCCCCCCCCCCCCCCCCCCCCCCCCCCCCCCCCCCCCCCCCTAAAACCCTGTAAAACTCCCTGTAAAACTCTAAAACTCTAAAACTCAAACTCAAACTCAAACTCAAACTGTAGAAGGTTGAAAAAGGCTTTTTTTTTGTGGTTGGCTTTGTTACACAGATCAAAAGGCTACACACGTCATTGACTTCCTTTTGATAAAGAGTTATTGCAATAAAGAGAAGTCGAGTTTTGCAATAAATCTTAAAATAATCGATTGTTTTTCTGTCTGACCATTTATTTTTGCATGTGAGTAATTTCTCAGATTCAAAAGGCAACATATGGGTCATAGTCTTTACCATGGAGTGGTCTTTAATATAGAGAGAGGTCTGTTTTGCTCAATGTGTGAACTAAATTCTCTTTTTTTACAAAATCGAAAAATAATTTCTCTTTGCACATTAATTTATTACACAGATCAAAAGGCTACACATCAGTCATTGACTTCTCTTGATAAAGAGTTATTGCAATAAAGAGAAGTCGAGTTTTGCAATAAATCTTAAAATAATCGATTGTTTTTCTGTCTGACCTTTTTATTTTTGCATGTTAGTAATTTCTCAGATTCAAAAGGCAACATATGGGTCATAGTCTTCACCATGGAGTGGTCTTTAATATACAGAGAGGTCTGTTTTGCTCAATGTGTGAACTAAATTCTCTTTTTTTACAAAATCGAAAAATAATTTTCTCTCTGCACATTAATTTATTACACAGATCAAAAGGCAAACACATCAGTCATTGACTTCCCTTGATAAAGAGTTATTGCAATAAAGAGAAGTCGAGTTTTGCAATAAATCTTAAAATAATCGATTGTTTTTCTGTCTGACCTTTTATTTTTGCATGTGAGTAATTTCTCAGATTCAAAAGGCAACATATGGGTCATAGTCTTTACCATGGAGTGGTCTGTAATATAGAGAGAGGTCTGTTTTGCTCAATGTGTGAACTAAATTCTCTTTTTTACAGAATCGAAAAATAATTTCTCTTTGCATATTAATTTATTACACAGATCAGAAGGCTACACATCAGTCATTGACTTCCCTTGATAAAGAGTTATTGCAATAAAGAGAAGTCGAGTTTTGGCAATAAACCTTAAAATAATCGATTGTTTTTCTGTCTGACCTTTTATTTTTGCATGTGAGTAATTTCTCAGATTCAAAAGGCAACATATGGGTCATAGTCTTTACCATGGAGTGGTCTTTAATATAGAGAGGTCTGTTTTGCTCAATGTGTGAACTAAATTCTACTTTTTACAAAATCGAAAAATAATTTCTCTTTGCATTTTAATTTATTACACAGATCAAAAGGCTACACATCAGTCATTGACTTCCCTTGATAAAGAGTTATTGCAATAAAGAGAAGTCGAGTTTTGCAGAATAAATCTTAAAACAATCGATTGTTTTTCTGTCTGACCTTTTTATTTTTGCATGTGAGTAATTTCTCAGATTCAAAAGGCAACGTATGGGTCATAGTCTTTACCATGGAGTGGTCTTTAATATAGAGAGAGGTCTGTTTTGTTTTAATCAATTGTTTTTCTGTCTGACCTTTTTATTTTTGCATGTGAGTAATTTCTCAGATTCAAAAGGCAACATATGGGTCATAGTCTTTACCATGGAGTGGTCTTTAATATAGAGAGAAGTCTGTTTTGCTCAATGTGTGAACTAAATTCTCTTTTTTACAAAAATCGAAAAATAATTTCTCTTTTGCATATTAATTTTATTACACAGATCAAAAGGCTATACATCAGTCATTGACTTCCTCTTTGATAAAGAGTTATTGCAATAAAGAGAAGTCGAGTTTTGCAACAAATCTTAAAATAATCAATTGCTTTTCTTGTCTGACCTTTTTATTTTTGCATGTGAGTAATTTCTCAGATTCAAAAAGGCAACATATGGGTCATAGTCTTTACCATGGAGTGGTCTCTAATATAGAGAGAGGTCTGTTTTGCTCAATGTGTGAACTAAATTTCTTTTCTTTACAAAATCGAAAAATAATCTCTCTTGCATATTAATTTATTACACAGATCAAAAGGCTACACATCAGTCATTGATCTCCCTTGATAAAGAGTTATTGCAATAAAGAGAAGTCGAGTTTTGCAATAAATCTCAAAATAATCAATTGTTTTTCTGTCTGACCTTTTATTTTTGCATGTGAGTAATTTCGCAGATTCAAAAAGGCAACATATGGGTCATAGTCTTTACCATGGAGTGGTCTTTAATATAGAGAGAGGTCTGTTTTGCTCAATGTGAGAACTAAGCCTCCTCTTTTTTTACAAAATCGAAAAATAATTTCTCTTGCATATTAATTTATTACACAGATCAAAAGGCTACACATCAGTCATTGATTCCCTTGATAAAGAGTTATTGCAATAAAGAGAAGTCGAGTTTTTGCAATAAATCTTAAAATAATCAATTGTTTTTCTGTCTGACCTTTTATTTCTTGCATGTGAGTAATTTCTCAGATTCAAAAGGCAACATATGGGTCATAGTCTTTACCATGGAGTGGTCTTTAATATAGAGAGAGGTCTGTTTTGCTCAATGTGTGAACTAAATTTCTCTTTTTTTACAAAATCGAAAAATAATTTCTCTTTGCAGATTAATTTATTACACAGATCAAAAGGCTACACATCAGTCATTGATCTCCCTTGATAAAGAGTTATTGCAATAAAGAGAAGTCGAGTTTTGCAATAAATCTTAAAATAATCAATTGTTTTTCTGTCTGACCTTTTATTTTTGCATGTGAGTAATTTCTCAGATTCAAAAGGCAACATATGGGTCATAGTCTTTACCATGGAGTGGTCTTTAATATAGAGAGAGGTCTGTTTTGCTCAATGTGTGAACTAAATTCTCTCTTTTTTTACAAAATCGAAAAATAATTTCTCTTTGCAGATTAATTTATTACACAGATCAAAAGGCTACACATCAGTCATTGACTTCCCTTGATAAAGAGTTATTGCAATAAAGAGAAGTCGAGTTTTGCAATAAATCTTAAAATAATCAATTGTTTTTCTGTCTGACCTTTTATTTTTGCATGTGAGTAATTTCTCAGATTCAAAAGGCAACATATGGGTCATAGTCTTTACCATGGAGTGGTCTTTAATATAGAGAGAGGTCTGTTTTGCTCAATGTGTGAACTAAATTCTCTTTTTTTTACAAAATCGAAAAATAATTTCTCTTTGCAGATTAATTTATTACACAGATCAAAAGGCTACACATCAGTCATTGACTTCCCTTGATAAAGAGTTATTGCAATAAAGAGAAGTCGAGTTTTGCAATAAATCTCAAAATAATCAATTGTTTTTCTGTCTGACCTTTTATTTTTGCATGTGAGTAATTTCGCAGATTCAAAAGGCAACATATGGGTCATAGTCTTTACCATGGAGTGGTCTTTAATATAGAGAGAGGTCTGTTTTGCTCAATGTGTGAACTAAATTCTCTTTTTTTTACAAAATCGAAAAATAATTTCTCTTTGCAGATTAATTTATTACACAGATCAAAAGGCTACACATCAGTCATTGACTTCCCTTGATAAAGAGTTATTGCAATAAAGAGAAGTCGAGTTTTGCAATAAATCTTAAAATAATCAATTGTTTTTCTGTCTGACCTTTTATTTTTGCATGTGAGTAATTTCTCAGATTCAAAAGGCAACATATGGGTCATAGTCTTTACCATGGAGTGGTCTTTAATATAGAGAGAGGTCTGTTTTGCTCAATGTGTGAACTAAATTCTCTTTTTTTTACAAAATCGAAAAATAATTTCTCTTTGCAGATTAATTTATTACACAGATCAAAAGGCTACACATCAGTCATTGACTTCCCTTGATAAAGAGTTATTGCAATAAAGAGAAGTCGAGTTTTGCAATAAATCTCAAAATAATCAATTGTTTTTCTGTCTGACCTTTTATTTTTGCATGTGAGTAATTTCTCAGATTCAAAAGGCAACATATGGGTCATAGTCTTTACCATGGAGTGGTCTTTAATATAGAGAGAGGTCTGTTTTGCTCAATGTGTGAACTAAATTCTCTTTTTTTACAAAATCGAAAAATAATTTCTCTTTGCAGATTAATTTATTACACAGATCAAAAGGCTACACATCAGTCATTGACTTCCCTTGATAAAGAGTTATTGCAATAAAGAGAAGTCGAGTTTTGCAATAAATCTCAAAATAATCAATTGTTTTTCTGTCTGACCTTTTATTTTTGCATGTGAGTAATTTCTCAGATTCAAAAGGCAACATATGGGTCATAGTCTTTACCATGGAGTGGTCTTTAATATAGAGAGAGGTCTGTTTTGCTCAATGTGTGAACTAAATTCTCTTTTTTTTACAAAATCGAAAAATAATTTCTCTTTGCAGATTAATTTATTACACAGATCAAAAGGCTACACATCAGTCATTGACTTCCCTTGATAAAGAGTTATTGCAATAAAGAGAAGTCGAGTTTTGCAATAAATCTCAAAATAATCAATTGTTTTTCTGTCTGACCTTTTATTTTTGCATGTGAGTAATTTCGCAGATTCAAAAGGCAACATATGGGTCATAGTCTTTACCATGGAGTGGTCTTTAATATAGAGAGAGGTCTGTTTTGCTCAATGTGAGAACTAAATTCTCTTTTTTTACAAAATCGAAAAATAATTTCTCTTTGCAGATTAATTTATTACACAGATCAAAAGGCTACACATCAGTCATTGACTTCCCTTGATAAAGAGTTATTGCAATAAAGAGAAGTCGAGTTTTGCAATAAATCTTAAAATAATCAATTGTTTTTCTGTCTGACCTTTTATTTTTGCATGTGAGTAATTTCTCAGATTCAAAAGGCAACATATGGGTCATAGTCTTTACCATGGAGTGGTCTTTAATATAGAGAGAGGTCTGTTTTGCTCAATGTGTGAACTAAATTCTCTTTTTTTTACAAAATCGAAAAATAATTTCTCTTTGCAGATTAATTTATTACACAGATCAAAAGGCTACACATCAGTCATTGACTTCCCTTGATAAAGAGTTATTGCAATAAAGAGAAGTCGAGTTTTGCAATAAATCTTAAAATAATCAATTGTTTTTCTGTCTGACCTTTTATTTTTGCATGTGAGTAATTTCTCAGATTCAAAAGGCAACATATGGGTCATAGTCTTTACCATGGAGTGGTCTTTAATATAGAGAGAGGTCTGTTTTGCTCAATGTGTGAACTAAATTCTCTTTTTTTACAAAATCGAAAAATAATTTCTCTTTGCAGATTAATTTATTACACAGATCAAAAGGCTACACATCAGTCATTGACTTCCCTTGATAAAGAGTTATTGCAATAAAGAGAAGTCGAGTTTTGCAATAAATCTCAAAATAATCAATTGTTTTTCTGTCTGACCTTTTATTTTTGCATGTGAGTAATTTCTCAGATTCAAAAGGCAACATATGGGTCATAGTCTTTACCATGGAGTGGTCTTTAATATAGAGAGAGGTCTGTTTTGCTCAATGTGTGAACTAAATTCTCTTTTTTTACAAAATCGAAAAATAATTTCTCTTTGCAGATTAATTTATTACACAGATCAAAAGGCTACACATCAGTCATTGACTTCCCTTGATAAAGAGTTATTGCAATAAAGAGAAGTCGAGTTTTGCAATAAATCTTAAAATAATCAATTGTTTTTCTGTCTGACCTTTTATTTTTGCATGTGAGTAATTTCTCAGATTCAAAAGGCAACATATGGGTCATAGTCTTTACCATGGAGTGGTCTTTAATATAGAGAGAGGTCTGTTTTGCTCAATGTGTGAACTAAATTCTCTTTTTTTACAAAATCGAAAAATAATTTCTCTTTGCAGATTAATTTATTACACAGATCAAAAGGCTACACATCAGTCATTGACTTCCCTTGATAAAGAGTTATTGCAATAAAGAGAAGTCGAGTTTTGCAATAAATCTCAAAATAATCAATTGTTTTTCTGTCTGACCTTTTATTTTTGCATGTGAGTAATTTCGCAGATTCAAAAGGCAACATATGGGTCATAGTCTTTACCATGGAGTGGTCTTTAATATAGAGAGAGGTCTGTTTTGCTCAATGTGAGAACTAAATTCTCTTTTTTTACAAAATCGAAAAATAATTTCTCTTTGCAGATTAATTTATTACACAGATCAAAAGGCTACACATCAGTCATTGACTTCCCTTGATAAAGAGTTATTGCAATAAAGAGAAGTCGAGTTTTGCAATAAATCTTAAAATAATCAATTGTTTTTCTGTCTGACCTTTTATTTTTGCATGTGAGTAATTTCTCAGATTCAAAAGGCAACATATGGGTCATAGTCTTTACCATGGAGTGGTCTTTAATATAGAGAGAGGTCTGTTTTGCTCAATGTGTGAACTAAATTCTCTTTTTTTACAAAATCGAAAAATAATTTCTCTTTGCAGATTAATTTATTACACAGATCAAAAGGCTACACATCAGTCATTGACTTCCCTTGATAAAGAGTTATTGCAATAAAGAGAAGTCGAGTTTTGCAATAAATCTCAAAATAATCAATTGTTTTTCTGTCTGACCTTTTATTTTTGCATGTGAGTAATTTCGCAGATTCAAAAGGCAACATATGGGTCATAGTCTTTACCATGGAGTGGTCTTTAATATAGAGAGAGGTCTGTTTTGCTCAATGTGAGAACTAAATTCTCTTTTTTTTTACAAAATCGAAAAATAATTTCTCTTTGCAGATTAATTTATTACACAGATCAAAAGGCTACACATCAGTCATTGACTTCCCTTGATAAAGAGTTATTGCAATAAAGAGAAGTCGAGTTTTGCAATAAATCTTAAAATAATCAATTGTTTTTCTGTCTGACCTTTTATTTTTGCATGTGAGTAATTTCTCAGATTCAAAAGGCAACATATGGGTCATAGTCTTTACCATGGAGTGGTCTTTAATATAGAGAGAGGTCTGTTTTGCTCAATGTGTGAACTAAATTCTCTTTTTTTACAAAATCGAAAAATAATTTCTCTTTGCAGATTAATTTATTACACAGATCAAAAGGCTACACATCAGTCATTGACTTCCCTTGATAAAGAGTTATTGCAATAAAGAGAAGTCGAGTTTTGCAATAAATCTCAAAATAATCAATTGTTTTTCTGTCTGACCTTTTATTTTTGCATGTGAGTAATTTCGCAGATTCAAAAGGCAACATATGGGTCATAGTCTTTACCATGGAGTGGTCTTTAATATAGAGAGAGGTCTGTTTTGCTCAATGTGTGAACTAAATTCTCTTTTTTTTTACAAAATCGAAAAATAATTTCTCTTTGCAGATTAATTTATTACACAGATCAAAAGGCTACACATCAGTCATTGACTTCCCTTGATAAAGAGTTATTGCAATAAAGAGAAGTCGAGTTTTGCAATAAATCTTAAAATAATCAATTGTTTTTCTGTCTGACCTTTTATTTTTGCATGTGAGTAATTTCTCAGATTCAAAAGGCAACATATGGGTCATAGTCTTTACCATGGAGTGGTCTTTAATATAGAGAGAGGTCTGTTTTGCTCAATGTGTGAACTAAATTCTCTTTTTTTTACAAAATCGAAAAATAATTTCTCTTTGCAGATTAATTTATTACACAGATCAAAAGGCTACACATCAGTCATTGACTTCCCTTGATAAAGAGTTATTGCAATAAAGAGAAGTCGAGTTTTGCAATAAATCTCAAAATAATCAATTGTTTTTCTGTCTGACCTTTTATTTTTGCATGTGAGTAATTTCGCAGATTCAAAAGGCAACATATGGGTCATAGTCTTTACCATGGAGTGGTCTTTAATATAGAGAGAGGTCTGTTTTGCTCAATGTGTGAACTAAATTCTCTTTTTTTACAAAATCGAAAAATAATTTCTCTTTGCAGATTAATTTATTACACAGATCAAAAGGCTACACATCAGTCATTGACTTCCCTTGATAAAGAGTTATTGCAATAAAGAGAAGTCGAGTTTTGCAATAAATCTTAAAATAATCAATTGTTTTTCTGTCTGACCTTTTATTTTTGCATGTGAGTAATTTCTCAGATTCAAAAGGCAACATATGGGTCATAGTCTTTACCATGGAGTGGTCTTTAATATAGAGAGAGGTCTGTTTTGCTCAATGTGTGAACTAAATTCTCTTTTTTTTACAAAATCGAAAAATAATTTCTCTTTGCAGATTAATTTATTACACAGATCAAAAGGCTACACATCAGTCATTGACTTCCCTTGATAAAGAGTTATTGCAATAAAGAGAAGTCGAGTTTTGCAATAAATCTCAAAATAATCAATTGTTTTTCTGTCTGACCTTTTATTTTTGCATGTGAGTAATTTCTCAGATTCAAAAGGCAACATATGGGTCATAGTCTTTACCATGGAGTGGTCTTTAATATAGAGAGAGGTCTGTTTTGCTCAATGTGAGAACTAAATTCTCTTTTTTTTACAAAATCGAAAAATAATTTCTCTTTGCAGATTAATTTATTACACAGATCAAAAGGCTACACATCAGTCATTGACTTCCCTATGATAAAGAGTTATTGCAATAAAGAGAAGTCGAGTTTTGCAATAAATCTTAAAATAATCAATTGTTTTTCTGTCTGACCTTTTATTTTTGCATGTGAGTAATTTCTCAGATTCAAAAGGCAACATATGGGTCATAGTCTTTACCATGGAGTGGTCTTTAATATAGAGAGAGGTCTGTTTTGCTCAATGTGTGAACTAAATTCTCTTTTTTTTACAAAATCGAAAAATAATTTCTCTTTGCAGATTAATTTATTACACAGATCAAAAGGCTACACATCAGTCATTGACTTCCCTTGATAAAGAGTTATTGCAATAAAGAGAAGTCGAGTTTTGCAATAAATCTCAAAATAATCAATTGTTTTTCTGTCTGACCTTTTATTTTTGCATGTGAGTAATTTCGCAGATTCAAAAGGCAACATATGGGTCATAGTCTTTACCATGGAGTGGTCTTTAATATAGAGAGAGGTCTGTTTTGCTCAATGTGAGAACTAAATTCTCTTTTTTTTACAAAATCGAAAAATAATTTCTCTTTGCAGATTAATTTATTACACAGATCAAAAGGCTACACATCAGTCATTGACTTCCCTTGATAAAGAGTTATTGCAATAAAGAGAAGTCGAGTTTTGCAATAAATCTTAAAATAATCAATTGTTTTTCTGTCTGACCTTTTATTTTTGCATGTGAGTAATTTCTCAGATTCAAAAGGCAACATATGGGTCATAGTCTTTACCATGGAGTGGTCTTTAATATAGAGAGAGGTCTGTTTTGCTCAATGTGTGAACTAAATTCTCTTTTTTTTACAAAATCGAAAAATAATTTCTCTTTGCAGATTAATTTATTACACAGATCAAAAGGCTACACATCAGTCATTGACTTCCCTTGATAAAGAGTTATTGCAATAAAGAGAAGTCGAGTTTTGCAATAAATCTTAAAATAATCAATTGTTTTTCTGTCTGACCTTTTATTTTTGCATGTGAGTAATTTCTCAGATTCAAAAGGCAACATATGGGTCATAGTCTTTACCATGGAGTGGTCTTTAATATAGAGAGAGGTCTGTTTTGCTCAATGTGAGAACTAAATTCTCTTTTTTTTACAAAATCGAAAAATAATTTCTCTTTGCAGATTAATTTATTACACAGATCAAAAGGCTACACATCAGTCATTGACTTCCCTTGATAAAGAGTTATTGCAATAAAGAGAAGTCGAGTTTTGCAATAAATCTTAAAATAATCAATTGTTTTTCTGTCTGACCTTTTATTTTTGCATGTGAGTAATTTCTCAGATTCAAAAGGCAACATATGGGTCATAGTCTTTACCATGGAGTGGTCTTTAATATAGAGAGAGGTCTGTTTTGCTCAATGTGTGAACTAAATTCTCTTTTTTTTACAAAATCGAAAAATAATTTCTCTTTGCAGATTAATTTATTACACAGATCAAAAGGCTACACATCAGTCATTGACTTCCCTTGATAAAGAGTTATTGCAATAAAGAGAAGTCGAGTTTTGCAATAAATCTTAAAATAATCAATTGTTTTTCTGTCTGACCTTTTATTTTTGCATGTGAGTAATTTCTCAGATTCAAAAGGCAACATATGGGTCATAGTCTTTACCATGGAGTGGTCTTTAATATAGAGAGAGGTCTGTTTTGCTCAATGTGTGAACTAAATTCTCTTTTTTTTACAAAATCGAAAAATAATTTCTCTTTGCAGATTAATTTATTACACAGATCAAAAGGCTACACATCAGTCATTGACTTCCCTTGATAAAGAGTTATTGCAATAAAGAGAAGTCGAGTTTTGCAATAAATCTTAAAATAATCAATTGTTTTTCTGTCTGACCTTTTATTTTTGCATGTGAGTAATTTCTCAGATTCAAAAGGCAACATATGGGTCATAGTCTTTACCATGGAGTGGTCTTTAATATAGAGAGAGGTCTGTTTTGCTCAATGTGTGAACTAAATTCTCTTTTTTTTACAAAATCGAAAAATAATTTCTCTTTGCATATTAATTTATTACACAGATCAAAAGGCTACACATCAGTCATTGACTTCCCTTGATAAAGAGTTATTGCAATAAAGAGAAGTCGAGTTTTGCAATAAATCTTAAAATAATCAATTGTTTTTCTGTCTGACCTTTTATTTTTGCATGTGAGTAATTTCTCAGATTCAAAAGGCAACATATGGGTCATAGTCTTTACCATGGAGTGGTCTTTAATATAGAGAGAGGTCTGTTTTGCTCAATGTGTGAACTAAATTCTCTTTTTTTTACAAAATCGAAAAATAATTTCTCTTTGCATATTAATTTATTACACAGATCAAAAGGCTACACATCAGTCATTGACTTCCCTTGATAAAGAGTTATTGCAATAAAGAGAAGTCGAGTTTTGCAATAAATCTTAAAATAATCAATTGTTTTTCTGTCTGACCTTTTATTTTTGCATGTGAGTAATTTCTCAGATTCAAAAGGCAACATATGGGTCATAGTCTTTACCATGGAGTGGTCTTTAATATAGAGAGAGGTCTGTTTTGCTCAATGTGTGAACTAAATTCTCTTTTTTTTACAAAATCGAAAAATAATTTCTCTTTGCATATTAATTTATTACACAGATCAAAAGGCTACACATCAGTCATTGACTTCCCTTGATAAAGAGTTATTGCAATAAAGAGAAGTCGAGTTTTGCAATAAATCTTAAAATAATCAATTGTTTTTCTGTCTGACCTTTTATTTTTGCATGTGAGTAATTTCTCAGATTCAAAAGGCAACATATGGGTCATAGTCTTTACCATGGAGTGGTCTTTAATATAGAGAGAGGTCTGTTTTGCTCAATGTGTGAACTAAATTCTCTTTTTTTTACAAAATCGAAAAATAATTTCTCTTTGCATATTAATTTATTACACAGATCAAAAGGCTACACATCAGTCATTGACTTCCCTTGATAAAGAGTTATTGCAATAAAGAGAAGTCGAGTTTTGCAATAAATCTTAAAATAATCAATTGTTTTTCTGTCTGACCTTTTATTTTTGCATGTGAGTAATTTCTCAGATTCAAAAGGCAACATATGGGTCATAGTCTTTACCATGGAGTGGTCTTTAATATAGAGAGAGGTCTGTTTTGCTCAATGTGTGAACTAAATTCTCTTTTTTTTACAAAATCGAAAAATAATTTCTCTTTGCATATTAATTTATTACACAGATCAAAAGGCTACACATCAGTCATTGACTTCCCTTGATAAAGAGTTATTGCAATAAAGAGAAGTCGAGTTTTGCAATAAATCTTAAAATAATCAATTGTTTTTCTGTCTGACCTTTTATTTTTGCATGTGAGTAATTTCTCAGATTCAAAAGGCAACATATGGGTTATAGTCTTTACCATGGAGTGGTCTTTAATATAGAGAGAGGTCTGTTTTGCTCAATGTGTGAACTAAATTCTCTTTTTTTTACAAAATCGAAAAATAATTTCTCTTTGCATATTAATTTATTACACAGATCAAAAGGCTACACATCAGTCATTGACTTCCCTTGATAAAGAGTTATTGCAATAAAGAGAAGTCGAGTTTTGCAATAAATCTTAAAATAATCAATTGTTTTTCTGTCTGACCTTTTATTTTTGCATGTGAGTAATTTCTCAGATTCAAAAGGCAACACATGGGTCATAGTCTTTACCATGGAGTGGTCTTTAATATAGAGAGAGGTCTGTTTTGCTCAATGTGTGAACTAAATTCTCTTTTTTTTACAAAATCGAAAAATAATTTCTCTTTGCATATTAATTTATTACACAGATCAAAAGGCTACACATCAGTCATTGACTTCCCTTGATAAAGAGTTATTGCAATAAAGAGAAGTCGAGTTTTGCAATAAATCTTAAAATAATCAATTGTTTTTCTGTCTGACCTTTTATTTTTGCATGTGAGTAATTTCTCAGATTCAAAAGGCAACATATGGGTTATAGTCTTTACCATGGAGTGGTCTTTAATATAGAGAGAGGTCTGTTTTGCTCAATGTGTGAACTAAATTCTCTTTTTTTTACAAAATCGAAAAATAATTTCTCTTTGCATATTAATTTATTACACAGATCAAAAGGCTACACATCAGTCATTGACTTCCCTTGATAAAGAGTTATTGCAATAAAGAGAAGTCGAGTTTTGCAATAAATCTTAAAATAATCAATTGTTTTTCTGTCTGACCTTTTATTTTTGCATGTGAGTAATTTCTCAGATTCAAAAGGCAACATATGGGTCATAGTCTTTACCATGGAGTGGTCTTTAATATAGAGAGAGGTCTGTTTTGCTCAATGTGTGAACTAAATTCTCTTTTTTTACAAAATCGAAAAATAATTTCTCTTTGCATATTAATTTATTACACAGATCAAAAGGCTACACATCAGTCATTGACTTCCCTTGATAAAGAGTTATTGCAATAAAGAGAAGTCGAGTTTTGCAATAAATCTTAAAATAATCAATTGTTTTTCTGTCTGACCTTTTATTTTTGCATGTGAGTAATTTCTCAGATTCAAAAGGCAACATATGGGTTATAGTCTTTACCATGGAGTGGTCTTTAATATAGAGAGAGGTCTGTTTTGCTCAATGTGTGAACTAAATTATCTTTTTTTACAAAATCGAAAAATAATTTCTCTTTGCATATTAATTTATTACACAGATCAAAAGGCTACACATCAGTCATTGACTTCCCTTGATAAAGAGTTATTGCAATAAAGAGAAGTCGAGTTTTGCAATAAATCTTAAAATAATCAATTGTTTTTCTGTCTGACCTTTTATTTTTGCATGTGAGTAATTTCTCAGATTCAAAAGGCAACATATGGGTCATAGTCTTTACCATGGAGTGGTCTTTAATATAGCGAGAGGTCTGTTTTGCTCAATGTGTGAACTAAATTCTCTATTTTTACAAAACAGAAAAATAATTTCTCTTTGCATATTAATTACAGATCAAAAGGCTACACATCAGTCTTTGACTTCCCTTGATAAAGAGTTATTGCAATAAAGAGAAGTCGAGTTTTGCAATAAATCTTAAAATAATCAATTGTTTTTCTGTCTGACCTTTTATTTTTGCATGTGAGTAATTTCTCAGATTCAAAAGGCAACATATGGGTCATAGTCTTTACCATGGAGTGGTCTTTAATATAGAGAGAGGTCTGTTTTGCTCAAGGTGTGAACTAAATTCTCTTTTTTTACAAAATCGAAAAATAATTTCTCTTTGCATATTAATTTATTACACAGATCAAAAGGCTACACATCAGTCATTGACTTCCCTTGATAATGAGTTATTGCAATAAAGAGAAGTCGAGTTTTTTGCAATAAATCTTAAAATAATCAATTGTTTTTCTGTCTGACCTTTTATTTTTGCATGTGAGTAATTTCTCAGATTCAAAAGGCAACATATGGGTCATAGTCTTTACCATGGAGTGGTCTTTAATATAGAGAGAGGTCTGTTTTGCTCAATGTGTGAACTAAATTCTCTTTTTTTACAAAATAGAAAAATAATTTCTCTTTGCATATTAATTACAGATCAAAAGGCTACACATCAGTCATTGACTTCCCTTGATAAAGAGTTATTGCAATAAAGAGAAGTCGAGTTTTGCAATAAATCTTAAAATAATCAATTGTTTTTCTGTCTGACCTTTTATTTTTGCATGTGAGTAATTTCTCAGATTCAAAAGGCAACATATGGGTCATAGTCTTTACCATGGAGTGGTCTTTAATATAGAGAGAGGTCTGTTTTGCTCAATGTGTGAAGTAAATTCTCTTTTTTTACAAAATCGAAAAATAATTTCTCTTTGCATATTAATTTATTACACAGATCAAAAGGCCACACATCAGTCATTGACTTCCCTTGATAAAGAGTTATTGCAATAAAGAGAAGTCGAGTTTTGCATTAAATCTTAAAATAATCGATTGTTTTTCTGTCTGACCTTTTTATTTTTGCATGTGAGTAATTTCTCAGATTCAAAAGGCAACATATGGGTCATAGTCTTTACTAGAGCTGTGCCGGGGCCGCCTTTTTTGCCGGGGCCGGGGCTGGGGCCTGGCCGGGGCCAAGTATAGCGTGCTTTACCGTGTTCATAGTACGACCCTACCCTACCCCTTATACCTATGTACATATATATTCTTGCTAGTAGATATGCGCGTCAAGCGTTACTATTTGTTGGGATTACAAGATATAACAGAACATGGGCATTGGGAGGCTTGGGACGTGGGCGTGGGGGTTAGGGGTATGCATCCCCCCAGAAGTTGGAATACCCCCCAGAATTCCATTTTTGAAATTTTTTTGCTTTTTTAGCGATTTTTTGATGCCAAGGGATAGTGCTCGACGAGAAACGTCGGAAAATGGTGTTTTTCACCAACAACCCCCCAGAAATTTTTTTCACACTCCCAAAATTTCGGTGCTGCCCACCTATGGTCTAGACCCCCAGAATTCACACTCTCCCCCCCAAAAAATCCGCTAGACGCCCCAGAAATTGATTTTCAGAATTTTTTGTGTTTCTGAGATTTTTTGATGCTAATGGATAGCTCTCATTGAGAAACGCAAGAAAACGGTGTTTTTTCGCCCTACCATATATTATCAGGCGCTTTTTGACTTCGAAAAGTTTTGGAACCCTATAATTTTTGAGCGGCCCATGTATGGATTTAACTCCTCTGACTTGGACGCGTTTTTCAATTAGCTTTACTTCGCACTTTTTTAGGCTTATTATTCTATTTGTTCTGATAGACGTAGCTGTCTGCTACCAAGCAAGCTGGAAAGCTCGGCTATATGAATTGCAATTCAAAATATGTCAATTTTGATTATTAACTAGAAATTTGCACCAACCTGACATAATAAAATAAAGATTTGAATTAGCAAGATGTGTGGTGTTGCTTGAAATTGAGCTTGAAGGTAAATCTGCTCAAAACATTATCAATTTTCTACATTATAATCAATTATAACACTGGCCCCGGCCCCGGTGCCGGGGCCAGCCTAGCCCGGCCCGGGGCCGAGGCCTAGGCCCCGGCCCGGGGCCGGGCCTAGGCCCGGCCCGGGGCCGGGGCCTAGGCCCCGGCGCCGGGGCCGGGGCCGGGGCCTGGCCCCGGCACAGCTCTAGTCTTTACCATGGAGGGGGCTTTGATATAGAGAGAGGTCTGTTTTGCTCCATATGTGAATTAAATTCATATTTCTTTACAAAATCGAAAAAAAATTTCTTTTGGCATATTAATTTATTACACAGATCAAAAGGCTACACATCAGTCATTGACTTCCCTTGATAAAGAGTTATTGCAATAGGGAGAAGTCGAGTTTTGCATTAAATCTTAAAATAATCGATTGTTTTTCTGTCTGACCTTTTATTTTTGCATGTGAGTAATTTCTCAGATTCAAAAGGCAACATATGGGTCATAGTCTTTACCATGGAGGGGGCTTTAATATAGTGAGAGGTCTGTTTTGCTCCTTGTGTGAATTAAATTAACTTTTTTTACAGTCGATAAATAATTTCTTTTTTGCATATTAATTATAGCGCTACTTATAATATACTTGGCCACCTTTTTTCTTATATGCGAATTATGTGTCCCCCCACCTCACAGCAACAACGGCACACACCTGGAAGGTGCGGTTTTTAAACGAAAATTCGATGCCAGTGTTATTTTTTGTTTACACTCAATACCGACTTAGCAATGAGTGTGTAAAGTGTAAACCGAAAAATCAAATAATCTGCGGAGGTGTATAGGGTTCGAGACAAAGAACGAAATCTCTACAGCTACTCCGCTAAGTAGGCGGAACATGCTAATTATGCTTAAAATGTGCCCTGACCTTAACGTTACAGATCCTAGTTTATTCTGTTTCTATACACCCAGTATTGCGTTTTTAGCACAAGTGTTAAGTTCACACTGAGAAGCACTTTTCCGCCCAGAGCATTGGGTACCAAACAATTTGCGGAGGGCCAATTTTTTTAAAAATCAATATTTCTTGATCTGTGATCATTTTAGTGTAAAGGATTCGAGACGAAAAAAAATTTCTTCAGCTGCTTGCACCCCGAAAGAATCTCGGCGCTGCCCACCTATGGATATATGGCCTAAAATATTAAATAGAAGAAGGGAACTAGCAAAGAAAAATGCTCCGATGGAACAAAAAAGGTAAATATACATGAATTTCTTCATTGTTAAGGATGTAAAAGGAAGGGACTAGGGAAAATTTCCCTTTATGCGCAGAAGCCATAGGAAAGTGCTAAACAGTCAGACTTGCCCTAAACAACGCAAAAATCGAAGTATACTCTGCAGCCTATTTGCGTTTCTGCAGATTTTCCGTAGTAATTTCGATTACGATGGTGAGTATTTTGATTACTTTATTTTGGAAAAAATTAGAGAAATTTTTCGTGGTTTTTCATGCAAACTATTGAGTTGGCCGTGTAGATGTAAAATTTACACCATTTATTTGGACCTTTTCAACAATTTCCGCGCCACCGTTTTTTAGCCGATCCATAATAGCTTGAGTAAGAAACTTTACATACAACTAGCTTATGACTTCTTGTCTTTACACCTGCGAAATAAAGTAATATAATATATGAAAAAATATTTACAAAATATATACTATATCTTAATTTCGTCTCTTAAAAAAAGGCGGCGGGGAAATTGTTCAAAAGGTCCCATTTTTTAAAAGTCATGTAATTGTTTTCAATGCTCTTTTGCAAGACATTTGAGAACGTTTTGTGACTACACCCTCATTCTTCACAGGCCGCAGAATATACTTCGATTTTTGCGTTGTTTAGGGAAGTCTAACAGTTAAGTACATTACTATGGCTTCTGCGCATATAGGGAGATTTTCTCTAGTCCCTCAATTTACACCCTTAACAATGGAGAAATTCAAGTATATTTACCTTTTTGTTCCATCCGAGCATTTTTCTTTCCTATTAATTTATTGAACAGATCAAAAGGCTATAGGTAATCCCTTTTTCTTGAAAAGCTGATCGATCATTCAATCATTTTTCTGTTTTTTTTGTTTTTTTCGGCCAGAGTTAAGAGATCGTGGGAGTTTTTATTTATAACATCTGACGGAATCAAATAAAAATTAATGCATATCCAATTAAGCTACTAGTTTTGACAGACGAATTATAAAAGTAAAAAATAAATCACAGATACGTTAATTGATTTTAATAAATAGCTACTCAGCAGTTAGATTTGAACTTCCCATCACATTCTTTAAAATAAGGAGAATACACTAAATTTAAATCGCCCAAGTTGAATAAAAGTATACATTTTTGCCATGCAAACAGTCAAACAATCAAATTTCGCTATTCGAATTCGCCAATATCCTTAAATAGACCATTTGTATGCTTTCGTACAATTGCCTAGGTTGACTTTAGAAGTTGATCGAAGATTTTTGCCCTTAATTGAAAATATTTTAGCCCAGGCCCGGGGCAAGCCTTGCCCTGCCCGGGGCCGAGGATAAAGCCCCGGCCCGGCGCCGAGGCATAAGCCTCGGCCCGGTGCCGAAGCACAAGCCCCGGCCCGGCGCCGAGGCATAAGCCCCGGCCCGGCGCCGAGGCACAAACCCCAGCAACGGGGCCGGAAACGGGGTTTGGGTCATCCCTAATTAAAAATATTAAACATATCGACTTAAGCGGAAGGGATGTTAGGCGGCTGACTTGTATAAATTGCATATCCAGCTTTATAACCCCCTTGCATGGTGTATATAATATAGCACTAACCAAAAAGTCCCTTTCGATTATTCAATATGCTTTGTATCCGAGCTTTACGTTCTCCAGGAGGTAAGCGAAGCCACCAACGCCGAAACAAGCTAAAACATTTGTATATATCTTCAAGCTTTCAACTGCTTGGTAAACAAATATGTCCAGCTCGATAATTGATCATTTTTGAGTTAAGATCGACATAGATAAAGTCACCAGAATGCTGTAATTAATTAGGAATCAGCTTAAATTAATCTACAAATAGGTACCTAGGTTAGATGTAGGAAAATCAATGCTATATATTTACACGTTCGCCCAACCCCTTCCGAAATTGAGAATATTCCTATTTTTCGCAAGAATACCCCGAATAAATTGAAATATCTGGAAGTCTAGATTTCTCATTTTCTATTATATTTCTCTACTTAAGAAGCCCAGACTTGACATAAATATGGTGAATTCATCAAAAAACTTTTCGGCGCTTCAGGCCCATTTATCATTTTCTGCGTTAGTTTGCTTTGTAAAAGCGCAAAATTGAATGCAAAGACAAAAATTTCGGAATGTTTTGGAGTCGAGCTTGAATTCGATATGGAGAAATTAGTGTCTTACAGATAGATTTTTCATATCCAAATTAGGAATCACGCAACAAAATTTTTCGAATTGTTTTTTTAATGTATTTCTTCATCATAGTGTAGATCTCGCTGAGAAACGCTCAAAAATGCCCTTATTTTCGCTCTATCTTAACGGGTCTCGAGATTTGGGCTTTTAGAAATTTCGGCCCCTGTCCGAAATAAAATCCCAGTGTAGCCCCTAGTATAATTTGTCGATAAACAAAGGCTTGAAAATTACCGGCCAAAGATTATGGCTCCTATCTGACTTAATGGTCTTATGATAATCCACACGAGTGGAGGAAGGGCTCGCGACGGCCTCGAAAACCCAAAACGCCTCACGGAAAAGGCACACGGCTTCGCGATGTGACTCAAACGATAAACATTACCGAATTTAGACGCATTTCCGCAATTCCCGACAATTAGTCGATAATTAGTTGCAATTTGAACCAAACTAAACGTACTTCTACGTAGAAGCATACTATAAAAATATTTTTACGTCATAGCCATTTGGATACCTGAAAATAGCACTCGATGCCAAAATACCTACGCAAAAATACCGAATAATTACGATAAAAATCACACATGTAACATGGGGATGGGGGATCACCCACCCGGAATCGGACGTCCCTCATCCTCCAAAACCAGAAAATTTTTGAGCCCCGCCCCCCCCTCCGATTTTTGGAAAAAATCTAATTTTCGTAAAAAAAAGAACCGCCGACGATTCGTCTCGAATTTCTCCAACTAATCGTATGAAATTCATATTAGACTGCTGAAAAAGACGACTGTCTCACAAAAACATCGTTATATAGTGCAATGATAAAAAAGATAGAAAAAATTCGACCGGGGGTATAATGCACAAGTACCTAATTTTTAAGGGCAAAAACAGCTAGGTCAAAATTTTTCCAGCGCTTTGTGCCGGATTTATACTTATACGTGCTTTTTAACTCAAAAAGCGCCTAAAATTTATCAATCCCCATATTTTTTAGTGCTACAAACGTTATAACGAAGTCAAAATGGACTGAAAGTGCTTTAAAATGCGGTATTACCACGAAAAAGTGTTCCATACGCTATTTTGACCATTTTCTTAATTTAAACGGCAAAAATAGTTACGAACACCAAATTTACTGACCTGGATTTCTGGAATTTCACCCCCGCTGACCCTGACCTTGCGCATCTATGATTAAAACCTGGTTTACAAACTATAGGTTTCCAACTCTAACACTATAGCATGAAGAGTAAAATGACACAACCACTGTTTTTTTGTAGGAGATAAAGATTTTGAGGCTCGTACAATGATTTTTGGGGCCATCTTTTCAAAATGTACAAAGACCTCTTAGAGCAAAGTGATAAAAGTTTCGACGCTTTTTTGGGTATTTTTCTGTGGAATGCAAAAAAATTTGGCGCTCCGCGTCAAAGATAGTGATTGCAGTCTATTTAGCTCAAAGCACGTGCATTAAACACTCTAGAATCAATATTTGTATAGTTTCAAGAGTCTTTGTACAGACTCAAACATCTTTTGCATCTATCTCTACTAATTTAAATAGACTTTATGCCGAAGATAAGAACTATTTGACAACTTTTTACTGCTTTCTGCCATTTGAAGGTTAAATTGGTTTGTTTATCTTTATGTTGCATTGAATTCATAAGCAAATCATTGCTTATTACGTATTTCAATCAGCATATTGCTACTGCTGAATCATTTCTGAATGTTTAGAACAAGTTATTTTAGCTTTCTAGGTCGATTTTTATGTGCAAATTTAAAGAAAAATAATGAAAATTTCGGCGAAAACGAAGTAACACTTTCCGGATAGCACGAGGCTTTAAGATCACAGAATCATGATATATAAAAATGTCTTTACTTAATGATACATCTGTATATTATGTGTACAAAAAAATTTTCGGTCGTACAAGAACTCATGTACAAGGAGGCTCATACAAAAAAATACAAAGCCGTGGACGAAAAAATGCTAGAAAGTCAATTATTGCAAAAAAGTAAAATTAGGAACCATAGTTTGAATGAAAGAGCAGAGAACGAAATAAAAACCAAAATGGAATAATGAGCAGTAGTAAAATCATTGATTTGGAACCTTCAATTCGATTGCATTATTAATTATTTATTTCATTAAATTACATAATATGTTTCAGAGATGGGACTAGAACCGGCACCGGCCGGCGTCAGCCTGGCACCGGCGCCGACTAATAATACAGAAGATTTTAGCTGATTAACTCGTCTTTATTTACAAAAAAATCTTTCAAATTCAATGTTTCACTCAAATGTTGAAATGAATTAAGATGCAGATATCAATACTCAATTCCTCTATGATAATAATTACATTTTTGCAGTACTTACACTAAGATTTTGACTCATCCTGTGCGCAACCCGCAAAATATTGCGAAACTAAAACAAAAATTTGGCTGTTTAACATGATAGAATGTTATACAATAATTAAATAGTTTTTTAAGACAAAATTATGATTATTTGAGTCTCAGAATACCGACATGCACGGTTACAACCGAACATGTTTCTTGTGGAACATACGTGGGCAGCAAGAAAATTCTGGGGGTGCAAGATTTTTTGAAGGTCGAAAAATGGCCTTAAAAATGGTGGTATGGCGATAAAAACACCATTTTTCGACGTTTCTCATCAAGCACTATCCATTGGCATCAAAAAATTGCGAAAAAAACGAAAAAAATTTTCAAAAATTGAATTCTGGGGGGGATATTTTGATTTCTGGGGGGGGTATTTTGGTTTCTGGGGAGTGCATACCCCCCAAACCCCCCACGCCCAGGTGTGTTGTGGAAGTATTTCAGGGCGCCTGATTCCTGGAGAATAAGAATAGCTGCTAGCTCAACCCATTAGGAAAATGTAGCTGATTCCTGCAGAACTTCTGATTTTGAAAAGCTTCAGAAAATATGATGTTCTACGCTTTTCACTTATCTGTTAACTCAAGCTCATTACCTTTTTTATTCCTTCACTCTTAATAGTCATTTTGGACCATTTATCATCAAATTTCATTCTTTGTTTTCGAAAACTGGTTGATTTTATATTTTAATGAGAAACTTTAGTAAGAAATGTAAAAATTGTTCTTTTTAGAAAAGTGAACTACCCATTTTTTATGCCCAACAAAAGATTTTTTGAAACATTTTTTATACCAGCCTGCACTCAGAATTTTTATGCTTCACATCATTAATATGCAATGAAAAACTAATTAGAGAAAGCTCACCATGGCAAAAGCTGAGGGATCTACGTGAACATGGACAAAAATGGTATGCGAATTACATTACGAAACATAGCTGCATTATTGTTATTTAACCCTCATAAACATATTCTCATACACATGGTATAGCACTATATTGGCACAGGCACCGGAAAAAAGCGGCACCGGTGCACCTTTAATACGTATATCGGGTTCACAAGGCCCATTTCGAGAGAAGTAGAATCCCCAATTTCGGGAGCAGTAAACTTATGATTCGTACCTTTTTTGCGAATTAAATGCGAAATTGATCAAAAATCCTACATGAAATATTTCAACGAGGTAATACTGCATTTTTACTACTTTTAGCCTATTTTAACTCGTTCCGTCTCTTCGATTAAAAAACACGTTTTGATCATTTTTCGACTTCATTCTAGACATTTTATGGATAAGTAGACGAAAAATGCATTGTTTTTACTACTTTCCTCTTCGAAAATCGTGCCAAAAATGTTCGATCAGCTCAAAATCGACTGGTATGACACTTCATTAATTCCCCATATTAATGTGTGAATTCCAAAAACATGACCTACTAGACGGATTATGCTCACAAATACACAGTGCTGCTAAAAGACATGCATAGTATGAGAATTCTCTAGAAAAATCGCGAATTCTGAAAGGTGGGGGTGGAAAAATTTCTATGGGGATAGAAAACCATCCCCCAAACTTCCCAAAATCATGTTTGGTAGCTAATATGGAAAAAGATCATTGCCCAAAACTATAAATAATACAGAAGCGCCATTAAATTCATTAAAAATGAATTAAAATAGAATACCGACCAGCGCGCATCTTTGTAATTTGAGACTCAAGAGGTGGCAAACTGAAGACTTACATGAATCGAAGCTTAAATAAAAGTTAAAAATAGAAAGCGAAAATTAAAACTTTTTCAATGAAAATGGAAATAATTAAATTAAGTAATTTTTGAATCTAATATTGTACATACAAGCCCGTCATAGAGTGCGTCCAAAATTGCGATTCGAATAACCACTTAAAGCTCGCATCCTCCTCCAGATGAAATATTGATACGAAAGCGATTAAAAAGATAAACTATAAACACAGCGAAACTGCCAATCACTGCAGATAAGATCAAAAATATATTTTAAAAACATAAAAACGCGATTTAACTTTTATTGACAAAAAGAATCATTGGCATAAGCAGTGCGCAGGTTTCTCGAAGATGTTTAAACGATTAGAAAATGAAATCACCTAAGAAAAATGCAATGAAGACTGCTTATTGATATAATGATCGGAAGATGACAATATCGATCGGATGACAGAACGAAAAAAACGAAAAATCAGGTCTCGCAACGAAAAGTCGGTAGTATTTGCAATAAAAACGAATAGAGACCACAAATGATCCTAAGGGGAGCTTGGAGGGGTTTCATTCCCCCGCAAAAATTTTTTCACCCCCCCTCCCAAGAATTGGCAATTTTTTGAAAGTTCCCAGAACTTTTCTAAAACTTTCTAGGGAATATGCTTTTTTATGCGTTTTAGCTATATATTTGCTCAAAAGTGTCAAATTTTCGGCCATTATACTAAACTTTTGACTATATTTTGTTCAATTTGTTTCGACTTTTTTGGTTTTTTCTGTAATTTTTTCATATTTTTATGCTCTAGAAAGATAGAACAGATATAAGATATCGCTATGTTTTTGACGCGTACCTACCATTTTGGGCCTAAAAAGGCATTTTATAATTTCACCCCTCCCGCAGAATTCTCATGCTGCGCATGTACATATGGTCGTTACAACAATACAGAAATTCAAATTACACAATCAAGAGAAAATATGGGCGACGTCCCGATTCTGGAGAGCTTGAAAGCTATTGAAAGTCAAAAAGAATCAGAATAATTGACAAAATAGTCAAACATCGTTTTCATCGTTTCTGATCAAACTCTATCCACTAACATCAAAATAATGTGAAAACGAAAAAATTTTGTAAAAATTGTATTTTGGATGTCTAACCATTCTGCCGAGGCGCACGCGGGCAGCACCAAAATTCTGGGAAAGGGCTGCAAGATTTTTGAAAGGTCAAAAAATTGTGTTAAAAATGGTGGAATGGCGAAAACACACCATTTTTCAACGTTTCTCATTGAGCACTATCCTTTGGCAACAAAAAATTCAGAAAAAAACAAAAAAAAATCAAAAATCGAATTGGGGGGGTATTCTGGTTTCTGGGGGTATTCGGCCTTCTAGGAGGTGCATACTTCTCCCTAAACCTCCCACACTCTTCCCATGCCTAGGTGTACTCACAAGTAACAGGTTCAGTAAACACCAACCAAATTTATATAGACGGAGTCAAAACTCTGAGGCCTGAAGATAATCCAATACGAAGAAAAGCCAAAATTTGGATGGCACGAGCAAAAAGATCATTTTAAGACGCCACAGGTCAGGTATATATGTACTTATATACCACTACTCAAATAAAAAAACGCTAAAAATGCTAAAAATTTTCGAACATAGGAAACTAGGTCCTAGATGTAAGATGCGTGTGAAAAAATTTGGGTCCTAGACCCAAGGAGGCGAAAAGAGACAACTTTCTTGAGAAAATAAGGCTAAATGAAGTCAAACGGATGATTAGTTAGTAATAACTTTCATGTTAAAATATTCGAAAATTCACGCGAGACTGTGAATTTAAATAGTTTCCATGCATTTTTTATATGTTTACCTACAAATTTTTAGGCTTTTTGTAGCTCAATAATGCTCGGGACTACCTCATAGACCAACCACACTATTTACTTACGCCCAGTGTTTTTTTTGGTACAAGGTCCCTTCGAACATGTACAAAAAAGTCTTTGTACCTTTTGTAAACACAAATTTTTCGGGTACGATAATATAGTACAGTAGTGATTTTAGTGGGTAAAAACAGAGTTATTCGACTTTTGGTAGTGTATTTTAGCTGATTTCTGGGTCTCTAAGGGCGAAAATCACTAAGAATCGTCTTAAAACGGCGCGAAGCGCCGAAAAATTTGACTTTTTCCTTTTGAAATGCAATTTCTGCCATTAAAAACATATATAGAACACACAAGTACTGATTTTAGCGCGAAGCGCCGAAAAATTTTGCGAATTTTAGACCTTTCTTGCAATTTTTGTCTTCCAAAAAATCTTTGTACATGTACAAAGACGGTCCCGAAAAGTCTTTGTATATCAGGAAAAATGTTTGCCGAGTACAAAAGAACACTGCTTACGCCCATGAATGCTGACACGTAAGAAAGTTAAACATAAAGAGACGAAATTTGAAAGAACGTTTTTGGCTAATTAGCTTTGTCAGAATCATTAGCTTCTTCATCTGAGCTATCGGCTTCGTCGCAAGTAAAACACTGTTCGTAAAGATCGAGCAAAAACTCGTGTTTGGTAACCCCGACGACCTTGTATGGCGTAAAACTACGGTTAGTGTTGGTTGCAGTATTTGATTCTTCTTGCTGTATTACTGTACTTACGTCATTCTCCGCGTTTTCTGCATTAAATTACGTGCAAATAATGCGCGAACACAAGACGGTAGATAAGTATGCATGGGCTTCTGGGGGTCTGATGGGGCATAACTGCCAAAAAAGGCACCAAAAATTCAATCAGGGGTGTATCAATTTTTAGGGGTCTATTGATTTTTGGGTGTCTTCCACATTCTGAAGCATTCGTGCGCAAATGGGGTATTACCCGTGCTAAAGGGTCAGCCAGACAGGTACTGTACGGCGATTTTGGGCTGATGGAACGTTTTTTGCATCTAGGGTCAAAAGCAGTAAAAAGGTGAAATTTTCAGTGGATTAGTACGTTTTTGTACATTTTACCCGAAAAGCGACAAAAATGGATCAATTGATGTATTTTTAGTGCTAAAAGGTATACGATGCAGTCAGAATGGACTAAAAATGATTTGAAAATGCAAAATTACGACGAAAAGACGTTTTATAGACTATTTTGACCATTTTAGTCATTTGCACAACAAAAAATTAGTGAACGTTAAATTAACTCTACCGATTGGATTTCTAGGATTTTACCAGCACCACTGACATTGTGCTCTTATGTTCTGAAGGTCCAGACCCTAATGTCCTTGTGTGCGGATAACCCTAAGAGAAAAGTTATAAGGCCATTTATTCTTGGTCAAAAACCCCGAAAATTCTTAAAATGAAATGGAAAGCGAGCTCTTACTCAAGAGTAAATGGGAATCATCGATTATCTGTGATATGCTAATTTGGAACCACTCAACGTAGGCAACCACCAAATCTCAGCAGCTAACGTACATACATGGGCACGCTCAGGTTTTTTAGGGTCAAATGATTTCCCTGGAACCTACGGGGTTGTTCATGACCAGACATGCACGTGGGGAGGGGTCCTGACCACACGAATGCGTCGGGGAGGGGATTTAGGGGTGTGCACCATCAGGGGCGGATCTAAGGAGGCAGGGCGGGGGGGCCGCCCCCATTGGCCCATAATAGTGCGCAAAATTAAAGATTTTTGAGCGTTTTTTAGCGATTTTTGTGTTAAAACAATTTTTCGGCCCCAGACATGGTTCCGCCCCCCCCCTTAGGGATACAGAAAATGCTGGATCCGCCACTGTACACCCCCCAAAAGGCCGAATACCCCCGGAATCCAAATTTTGAAATTTTTTTGTTTTTCCCGATTTTTGGATGCCAACGGATAGTGCTCGGTGAGAAACGCCCCGCCCCAATGAATTTTTGTGCTGCACACCTGTCCTGACCCTCCCAGAATAAGAAAATAGAAAAGGCGAAATTGAGGCCAAAAACGGATAAAAATGATAAATTTTCTTCAAAAGTGCTTCAGATTGAGCAAAAACTGTGTAATAACGTAGTTTTAACACTATTTTAGAGCCTATAACAGTTTTTAAAGTCATTTTGGCCCAAAAAAGCTCAATTTTTGACCCCCACCAGACCGGCTGACCCCCCCCCGCCCCCACCAGATCGGTCATGCTGTTCACCTATCTATGGTCATGACCGGGGGCGTAAATTGCGGGGATTTTATTTCGGGAGGGAGGCCGCAATTATTAAAGTCCTATATCTCGAGAACCATTAGGAGACACGCTAAAATAATGGCATTTTTGCGCGTTTTCTCGACGAGATATTTTTGCCGTGGATTGAAGATGAAAATTTTCGAAAAAATTAAAAAAAATTTTTGCTTGATTTCAAGCTTGGATATCAAAAAAAAAATCTATATTTTAAGCTATCTGAGCGACTAATTTCTCGGGATAAAGCTGAAGCTTAAATCCAAAAACCTCCGCGAAATACTGAGTCTTTGCATTTAATTTTGCGGTTTTGCAAAGAAAATCCAGTGGATGAGAAAATAAATCAGCGCAAAGCGACGGAAAGTTTTGTCATATTTGCTATTTTTAAGTCAAATCTAGGCTCTTAAAGTATATAATAAGATAGAAAATAAAAAAAACCCGGCGCAAGGCGCCGGAAAATTTTGAGTTTAGCAGCTCATAAGTGTGCTAGAAACGCATCTGTCCGTTTGGTAGACTTCGAGAATTTTTAATTTTTTCCTTTGGGGGGCCCCCCGGGAAAATAAGAATATTTTCTCATTTAGGAGGGGCCGGGGACCCGGTCCCCACCCACAACTATCTTCCCCTCCCCCCCCCCGGCTGGTTACGCCCCTGGCGATGACCATAGATGCAGAGCATGGTTGATTTGAGGGGATGATAGAAAATCGACTTTTTTTTGTGCCAAAAGTGACCTCAAAACATTCCTACAGGAAGAGAAGGTGAGGGGGCTACCCTCCACCTCAGGGTTGGAGACTCGGAATCGGCGTGAGACAATTTTTATCTATCACACACAATTCCTCCTCTCTGTTTTTTTTTCAAAAGGATTTTGGGTAGTAAATGTCAAAAATTTTTCGGCAATAATTTCTGTTTTGTTTACCATTAAAATTCCAAAAATGAAGTTGAAACGATCTGAAAAGTCAAAGTTTTCGATTATCTTTATACCTGTTGCTTACAAGAGCGACAGAAAACTAGTCAGAATTGGACAAATAGTACTTAAAAATGCAGTTTTTTATTTTAAACATTTTATATACGATATTTAAGCAATTTTCCACATTTGACCTGCGAAAAAGGCTAGAATAATAAATTAAGTGGTCCCTAGCACGAGCGGCGCGTATTAAAAAAAAATTTTGCATAAAAATATGCGTCAAAATAAAATTTTTTAATTCAGATTTAAAATTGTATATCAAAACGGAATTTCGCTTTAAAAATATGCCAAAAAAATCTCATGTGAATTAATCACAAGTCTGAAGTAGAGCAAAAAAATTCTGCAAAAAAATATGCGTTAAAATAAAATTTTTAAATTAAAATTAAAAATTGTATATTAAAACGGAATTTCGCTTTAAAATATGCCAAAAAATTTTCATGTGAATCAATGAAAGTCGAAGTTGAGCGAAAAAATTCGCATAAAAATATGCGTTACAATAAAATTTTCAAATTGAAATCAAAAATTGTATGTATATCAGAACGAAATTTCGCTATAAAATATGCCAAAATTCCACGTGAACTATAATTAGAAGTCGAAGTAAAGCGCCGCTAACCAGCCTACGGCCCTGCTGACGACGGCTATCACGCAGTTTTTTGGCAGTCAACAAATCAGCTTTGTCGGCCCTAACGAGCGATTGGTTGATCCTAAGCTCCGCCCCCTTTTCCAACATGGCGACTACGACGCGACAAATATTTTTGGCGTCGTCCAATCCGCAATGCGGCCTACCCTCGAATTCCAGTCCGTATTTAGCCAGCATTTGGGACAAATTGGCCTTTTGGACGCCGTGTATTTGGCAAAATACTTTCCTTACGTTCACCCAATAACGCATGTGGTGGGGAATTGGCAACTGGTTGCGAATCGTTTGCAATTGCAGAAAACGCCCTATATCCCAGGGCCTGAATTGTACAAGTACAATTTCGACTATGTAATACGATAATGGAAAAATTTTAAAAGAAAATGTGTATGTACATGGCGACGAACGAGAAAAGCAAAACATGAAATTTAAAAAAATTAAAAAAAAAACATTAAATAAAAATTCGGTAATAAAAAATAAAAAAATTCGAAAAAAACAATGGATAAAAAATTTTAAAAAAATTAAATGAAAACATTAAACGAAAATTTGGTACGGATTGGAACGATGACTTCATCGACGTACATACATTATGGTTATCACATAAATTTATTACTATATAATATATCATTATATCAACAGAAACGAATCGACTCAAAATTTTAGAAGAGGGAAGTCGGACATTTTCAGGAAAAATGAGGGAAGTATAAATTACCATCAATTTTGGTCAAAAAAGGCGAGCAAAGTGACTTAAACCCCGCATAAAACTTAATATTTTTAGCCGAAAAGCGGAAGGAAGCTAAGGATCTTCGTCTTAAGGGGATTAAGGGGACGAACGACCAGAGTTTTTTTTGTACAAGGTCCGTTTGTACATGTACAAAGATGGTCCCTAAAATTCTTTGTACATTTCGTACACAAATTTTTGGGTACTATAATATGGTACAGTAGCGATTTTAGTGTGGCAAAAACAGAGTTGTTCGACCTTTGGTTACGTATTTTAGCTATTTCTAGGTTTCTGAGGGCAAGAATCAGTAATGATCGTCTCAAAACGGCGCGAAGCGCCAAAAAAATTGGCATTTTCCCTTTCGAAATGCAATTTCTGAAATTATAAAGATATACAGAACACACAATTGCTCATTTCGGCGCGGAGCTGCCATGAATTTTCGCGAATTTCGAACCTTTTTTGCAGTTTTTGTCTTCCAAAAAACACTTTGTACATGTACAAAGACGGTCCCCAAAAGTCTTTGTACATCGCGAAAAATCTTTGCCAAATACAAAAAAACCGTGCGAACGACCCTTGTGAGTATTTCCAGTCCATCAGGCACGTAACTGGCCAATATATATTTTGGGAGAGATCAACACCAATTTTTTGGGGGGACTAAGCCCAAAACGGCCAAAAATAGTACAAAATAACGTTTAAAAACTCCGATTTTTTCCTATTTTTTTCAATTTTGGGGTACCCCTACCCATTCACCCCAGAAATACGTGCCTGCACTCCACCCCTGTTGCATGTGGAATTTATCACACATTACTCAGAACATCTTCGAAATACAATAGGCTCGTTCGTACCGACATGCAATCGGTGTTTTATATAAGCTAAGCACGTGTGTGTGTGTGTAGAACAATGAATTCTAATACCATTATTCGTCTTTGTCACAGGGAATGGCAGTCAAAAAATTAGGGTGATAAAATGATAATTTTATAATTATGTATCAATAATTATGAATAATTAGTTAATGATTAACAAGCAGAATAACAGGAAGTTCGTGGCCAAAGAGTATTTTAAAAAATGGCACTACACAATACATTGTAAACTATGTACAATGTAGGTTTAATAAAGAAAATACCCAAAATAAAAAAATAGTTTTGAAGTTATAAGACTTTAACATTATCCGATCAATGTGGCCCGGTTGCTGCGACAAATAAAGCCGAAATTTGTCATATTTACCCGTCTGTCAGAAAGGCATACGGCGTATTTGAGCTTGTAAGTTTATTTTTGGACAGCCATTGATGGAAGCGTTCGAATACAACCGGAAATTCGTCAGCTTCGTCAACTTGTTCCTTAGGGGATTTGATAATTACTAACTTTAATAAGACATATAAATGACCTTTTTTAAATTTCGTACATTTTCAGGCAGGCACGTATCTCTGGGGGAATAGGGGAGGGGTTCGGACCACAAAAAATTCAGGAAAATCGGAAAAATTGGACTTTTTAAACGTTATTTTGTGCAATTTTAGGCTTTTTTCGGGCTTAGTCCCCCAAAATAATTAGTGTTGGTCCCCCAAAATAGGACGACCAGCTACGTGCCTGTATATTTTACGTTTAATTGCTTCACATTTTAGGCTTTTATATTTTTAATTTGTAAACATTTTTTAAATGATGCCAATCTTAGCATGTAATAAGAATTATAATTTGATATGGATCGATAGATTTTCCATATGAACATTTATATACAGCTTCAACAATCCTGTATCTCTGAGGAGACAAACTAAAAGTTTTTGATAGAAAACGAAAAAAAACACTCAAAAAGGCTGCAATCATACATGTAACGGCTCGAAGTTTGGGAGGGAGGTCCCGGCCATTTTAAGGGAGGGGTGGGGTGAATGATCTCTAATTTTTTGGCCAAAAACGACCAAAATAATACTTAAAAACGGCCGAAAAATTCAATTTTTTCTAAAAATCGGGGGGGGGCAAAAATTTTTCGGCTTTGGGGGACGTCCGACTTTGGTTGGGCGGGATCCCCAAGCCCTTGTTACATGTATGGCTGCAGTACAATTTCATCATAACAAAAGCAATGATGTCATAGCATGCGACTTAAATGATTTCTTACGAAAGTCGGGCATTTCCACTTAAAATTCACATAAGCTTTCCGCTCTTTTCGTCAAAATTTATTTCATTTTTTTTAGACAACAAGTTCGATTCTGTATTTGCCTACCGTCGAATGAATTCAAAACAGCGTGCAAACGAGCAATGACGTCATCTATCAAATCTAGACATCAATGTTTAAATTGAATTGAATTTTAATTTTAATTTATTTTAGCTTAATTTTTAATAAGAATTCCATGTTTTATTTTCATTTTAACCTTCCCGATAAAGGATAAATCCAACAATAGAACAAAACTAGCATTGTGCACTATACATTTACGCACACCTTTGTATGTATTTCACTGATTCGAATTTAAAATATTAAATTATGAGGGAAAAAGCAGTCCATGAATACACGCCATGGTTTACAAAAAGGTCCAGAGTTAAGGAAGGGGTAGAATGCACAAATGGGCGATGTGGAGTCTGGGGGTCTTGACTTCCCAGAATCCGGTCGACCCCCTCCTGAAAAATCAATGGACACCCCCCAAAATTAAATTTTCGGTGCTTTTTTTGGCAATTTTGCTCCATCGGACCCTCCCAGAATTTAGCTGCTGCCCGCATATGGTAGAATCCCTAAATCGGGACAAGCAGGTACGGGTTTTTTTATACGTCCAAATTTGAAAAAGATCAAAATAGCTTTATGTAATGAGATGTTTTAATAAGGTAAGACCGCATTTTCTAATGTTTTCAGCCTATCACTCGTTTTCGATTTTCTCGATAAAAAATTGAAGAATTAACCGAAAAATTTTGGTTTTTCAGATCGTTTCTACTCTTTTTATCCCCAAAAATCATTCTGAAAATGTTCGATATCCCTTCACCCCTATGGGAACGTGATACAAGCGAAATAGAAGACATTAAACTTAAAATTCATAGCACACCCAACATAGGTGCACAGGGGTCAGGGTCGGCAGGGGGGTGAAATGCCAAAAATCTAAAACAGTAAATTTAACGTTCACGATTTTTTGCTGTTTTAATGATCAAAATGGTCAAAATAGCCTATAAAACGTTTTTTCGTGTTAATAACACATTTTAAAAGCATTTTTAGTCCATTTTGACTGCATTATATCACTTTTAACACTAAAAAATGCAAAAATTTATCAATTTTGGGCGCTTTTTGGAGTAAAAAGTACTTAAAAGTACTAATGTGGCGCGAAGCGCGGAAAAATTTTGACATTTTTACTGATTTTGATGTCAAAAATGATGCAGAACAAGACCTGTTTGCTCAAAATCGCCGGACAGTACCGGTCTAGCTGACCCCTCAGGGGGTAATACCCCCCTCACCCCCCTATGTGCATGTGTGACACCCAAACATCATACGCGGACTAGAAAAATTTGCATAAGTAACTTTAAAGCTGCAACGGAAGGCATTGTCATTTTTGGCTAAAAGCTAAATCTAATAATATATGGAATTTAAAAAAAATGTTTTTCCATAGTGGAAACCAGTGGAATTTCCTCAAGAAATTGTGTAGCTATTATTTTTAATTCTAAATCAAAGAGTGAAAGAATAAGCACAAAAATTATAGAAAGTAAAAATGACTAGGATAATGTGTAAAATTTAAAAGACCAGCATAATTAGTAATGTGCGTAAGCAATGAAATATTAAAGAAATCACCAAAAAACTTAATTATTTAATTAATTAATTAATCGTCTTTGAAATTGATGTAATTAGCTGTTTACGTACATAGTTATGTTAGGTAGCCTATTATGTTCCTGAGTAATTCCGGTTAAATCTCGACAAAAGTCGCTTAATGTCGGATTTAGTGTAGGTTTGCAGTACGAATGAAATTGATCGACCTAAACACATAAATATTATAAGATTTTCACTTGTTATTTAAACAATTCTTATTAGCTAATAAAACGCTCTTACATATATGAAAGATCATTCTTTCACAGCATTTTAGCCCAATAGAAATATTGAGATTCGCCAGATGAATTTTGGCTTTTTCAATGGGTTTTATTCACATTTTAGGCACCTTAAAGGCTGGTATATGGGATAGAAAATTATTTATACGACGCCGGAAAAGTTTTCATACATAGGGAGTTAAAGTAGAAATTACTAAATTAGGAAATTCTTTAGAATTGGAGATTCTCCGTCATAACTTGAAACTTGGACTGGAAAAGCATTAAAATCAGATATGCACGTGGGAGGTTTGGGGGTTCCTTTCCCCCAGGGAAAAATGGAAAATTTTGTGGGGAAAATGAGGCAAAACGAAGACTAAAACGGATGAAAATTAAAATTTTCGTCAAAGGTGCTTTAAATTTACAAGAAACTGTGTCATAATGCAGTTTTGAGGCTATTTTAGCGCTTATGCCAAATTTCAGGGTCACTTTGGCCCGAAGAGGCTCAAATTCTAACCTCCCGCCAGATCGGCCATGCTGTGCAATAATGATTAAACTTAATAGAAAATTTGTACTCCGGTCAACAATATCCACATTTTAGACTAAAAATAGAATTTAAAACAAAAATTTAATATTGTTCAATTAATCTAACTAACAAAACATCCAGACGTGTAATAGCTCGAAATTTCGCGATGGACATTGTCTGCCATTTCGGAATTTCGAAATTTTTTTAAAACTCCAAAGCACCTTAACGTGACATAAAACGGAAATTTTCGGCGATTAGCGCCATTATACTCATGTTTTGACCATATTTTGTTCAATTCTTTTAAAATGTTTTCGATTTTTTCGACATTTTTTATGTTTTAATGCTCTACCAAGATGAAGAATCGTCAGAAATGCTGAAAAACGATAATTTTTGACGCGTACCTACCATATTTGAGCCCACAAAAGGCAGCTTATAATTTGACCCCCCCGAATTCCCATGCTGTGCACGTAGGCTCAACAGTATAAAATAAGCTCACCACTTTACAACTAGAAGTTTCGAGCAAGACGGCGGGAAATTCGATAATTTCATGCGGATAATTTGCATTTTGGCCCGCTTCGCAAGTGCATTCGAAATCTAACACGCACAAATAGTCGAAAAATCTATTTCGCGCGAATGACCCGCCCACATTTGTGCCACGTTTCATCATACGCCTTTTGAGAAACTTGCGTAAACGTTTCGCCAACGTTTTCTTGTTTCCTCTGCGTGATTCGAAGTAGTGTAATCAGTGGCGAAACTAGGATTTTCCTAGGGTAGCAGCGGCGTACACGTAGAGGCTCAAAATTCGTAGGTCCCCGTCCATTTCTACGGGGGAGGGGGGTAATGACCTCGAATATTTGGCCAAGGGTGGGGGGGACAAACTTTTCTGGCCTTAAAGAAGATGGGGGAATAGCCGACTTTAGGTGGGGGATATCCACCATCCCCTCTTACATGTATAGAAAGCGGTAACCATGCCTGGGCGTGGGGGTTTGGGGTGCGTATGCACCCCCAGAAACTCAAAATACCCCTTAGAATTCAATTTTTGAAAATTTCTTTGTTTATTAACAATTTTTTGATGCCAATGGATAGTGCTCGATGAGAAACGTTAAAAATGGTGTTCTTCGCCATACCACCACTTTTAAGGCCATTTTTTACCTTTGAAAAATTCTTACACCCCCCCCCAGAACTTTGGTGCCGCCCGCCTACGGTATAAACCCCGTTCATTAAAAAAGAGTCGGAAATAGGTTTGAAAAATTAACCTTCATGTGTGAATCAGTTTTTCGACGTATTGCGTTGTCTACTTTTATTAAAAATCGCTTTGGCGCAACATTTTTCAAAAAATCCTAAATTTTCGACAATTTCGCTCGAGAAAATGATTTAATTCCTTTGATTTTAGAGGAAATCTGGCATATTCGTGAAATTAAAGCGGAAGAACGTTTAGAAGCTTGAATTACTGCTTCATCTCCTGCATTTGTAGCATTTGACGAAGAACGTCGACAATTTTCAAAAAATATGCTAGAAGATAGAAGAAAACAATGCTGAAAAAAGCTGGCCGGTAATAGAGTGAGTGTTATTAATAGGTATTATAGGGAAGGAAGTAGTGATCGACCGGGGCGACTTTTTGGCCGGGGCCGGGGCGGTACCGGGGCTGGAAACAAATCCCCGGCCCCGGCCCGGGGCCGGGGCCGGGGCCGGGGCTGGCCGGGGTCAGACAAGGAAAATATTATTGCATGACACATACTTGGGGTGGGGGGCATAGGAAAGAAATAATGAGCGATTGCTCCATTCAGTAGTAAATGGCTTTTCATATCAAGTTTTATTACTATTTATGTCACAAGAAACAAATTTAGTCTAGTGTTTCATTGTCTGAATCATCAATAAGGTCTATGTCGCTGCTATTAGCGCACTCTGTATCATTCGAATCTTAGCTACGGCTACTGCTGCTGTAGCAATTGGATGCAATAGGTATTGGATGTAATAAATGAGACATCACACATTCCCATATGGGGGAGGGGTATTACCCCCTCAGGGTCCAAGACACAAGTCACTGTCAGACGATTTTTGGTGAAAACCTTTTGAATTTTTTGAACTTAATTTTTTAGTATGGCTAAAGTGTACCTAACTATTAGAATTTCACGAAGTGATACATTATTTTATTATGTGAGCTAGAGTAAATAGATAAACTATCACTATAAAACATGCATGTAATCGCTTAAAATTTTATGAGGTTCCCTCAGTATACCTACATGTAACGGCTGGAAATCTAGGGTAGGGGTCCCGCGCCATTTTTAGAAGGAGGGGTTAGCGACTAGATCAAAAATGGTAAAAACACATAAAAATAGCCAAAAAAGCACAGGCTTTCGCCAAAAAATGGGGGAGGGTGGTTAAATATTTTCTGACTTTCAAGGAAGTTCGGGGCTTCAAAGCGGAGATGGGGGATGGCCCAAATCCTCTCTCACATGTATATTCCTCGGCTATTTTCAGGGGAAGGGGGTAAGCGGCTCCATTTTTGCAGCCGCTTACCCCCCCCCTTTGAAAATCTTTAAAATGGTAGAATTTTCAATAAGGAATTCTACACCTTTTTACAGTTTTTGTTCTTCAAAAATCTTTGTACATGTACAAAGACGGTCCTGAAAACGTCTATGTACATCAGCAAAAATCTTCCCCGAATACAAAAAGACCGTGCTTCTAAATGTGATAATTCGGCCTGAATTTAGTTGATAGTTCGGCGCGAAGTGCCGAAATTTTTATGAGCTTCTGATGGAATTCACACATAAAACTCGACTGAGAAAGCTAAAACAACTTGTACTACAAAAATGAGAAATATTACAAAAATTGTAATATGCGAATTAAATCTTGTAATAAGCAACACTGCGCTTAGAATGGAAAAATGGAAAAATGTCAAATATTCAGGAACCCAAAAATTAGCCAAATACACTACTAAAGGTCGAAAAACTATGTTCTACTACCACACTGAAATCGTTACTGTACCATATTAAAGTATACAAAAATTTGCATGTACAAAAGAGTGTTTTTTGTATTCGCCAAAGATTTTTCCCGATGTACAAAGACCAGGACTATCTTTGTACATGTACAAAGATTTTTGGGAAGATAAAAACTGTAAAAAGGTATAAAATTCCAAAAATTTTTCGGCATTTCCCTCCGATATGAAAAATTGTCTGTCCTATACATCTTTTAAATGGCAAAATTTAAATTTAGAATGCAGAAATGTCAAATTTTTAGGCGCTTCGCGCCGTTTTGAAGACAATTTTAGTAATTCTTGGCGTTAGAAACTCAGAAATTAGCTAAAATATACAATTAAAAGTCAAAAGACCCTGTTTTGCCACTAATTTTCTGGTCCTCCAATTTGGGATTTCACCCCTCCCTCAACTCTGGACCCTAGGAAACTATTTGAGACATATTTAGTTTATCGGATCGGACGCAATTCTGCAGCGTAGTTTATATTCGCCTATAATTAACCTCGGTCCTAATAACTATTACACAGGAAACGCGTTTTAAAGCACACGGTTCCCATTCAAATGAATGTAAAAGTGTTTTTTGTAGAAATAGTTTGTTAAAAACGTACAATTTCTAACTAGAAATAGAACGTATTTGTCAACTCTAAATCTTTTAGCCATAGCTATGAATGAATGAGTTAAAAGTAGCATTTAGTTTAAATAAGTTAAGTGGAGGAATCGAAAATATGCAGATTTTCCTGAACATTCATTCATTAAAAGCTCATTTATACACAGTAGAAAACTTATGACAAGGACTAAGTAAGTATACATACGGTCTAATCAGTACAGTTCTCAAAATTAACACTTGCTCATTGATAAATAAGTGCCAGTATCACAGCCTGTACAAAATACGAATTACACTAAATTTTTCCCCGGCCCCGGCCATTTTTTGACCTTGCCCCGGCCGGGGCCGGGAATGCTGAAAAATGGCCGGGGATTGCCGGGGCCGGGGCCAGGGCCGGGGCCCCGGTCGATCACTAGAAGGAAGTGACAGAAAAATTTGAGGAATTATGATCACTGACGGCCAAAAATCGCACATGGTCAAAAGTTCTGGGAGGGGGGTAAACCGGGTTTTCTTGGGGAAGGGGCATAACGAGTAGTTTTTACTTATTTTATGCTAAATTTTGACTAAGTCTAATACTTAATCCGCTTTATTTCATTCTTATGCTCAAATATGCATGAAAACATGACCTGCGACATCAAAAACATACAAAATAATGGAAGAAAATTGTCTGGATGAATTAATTTGGCAGTAAGGTTCTGGAAAAATTAGTACTTGTGCCCGAAACTATAGAATTAGACATGATTCAACACCTTTTTATGGCTCGAGTTACAGGTCTACAGGTCTGGTTCCAAAACGGTCTCGGGGGGGGGGGTATGCCTTCAAAAAGCAGTGGCAGGGGAGACACCCCCATACCCTTCCAGTGTGCATGTGTGTTGCAAATTATATACCTACCCATTCTTTATCTCTCCAATTAGCCGCTTTTTTCTTTTTTTATTCAAATGTTGGATCCCAATTTTGACAAAAATTGCGTTTAAAGCCAATTTCTAAAATATTTTTGTCGCTTTTTACCAAAACTACATAAGGATTGCGTAAAAAGATAGTAAATCTTTGAATTAATATTTCCAATAATTTTGCCTCCGGCAAGACCAAAAATCGAAACATTTTCTAGCCTTCTGAAAGAGCGAAAATTTTTCCAAGTTAGAATTTCATTATCTTAATGCATAGAACGCACACAGGGGCATAGTAAAAAGCGAGACGAAGACGAAAGAGGTTATTACCCCTCCCCAAGGTTTTGAAAATCAGGTAATGTGAGTCGTTTTTTTACAAAAATAAACTGTTCTTGGGAGAATTTCAATTTTATTGCGCTAAAATGCATTTCGCTTATCGAAATATTGAAGTTTAGGTGATTTAGAAAACAAGAAAAGAAATTCGAAGCATCTTGAATCTATCGTTAGTTGGAAAAGATCAATAAGCAAGCATAAATAAGCAATTTAAAGTAAAGGAGTAAGGAACCAAATAAGTGCATCTTTCACCAACATTAACTCTAAAACACACATAGGCATAGGGAGGTGAGGAGTGTATTACGCCTACCTCATTTTTTTTAGAAAATCAAGTGGTACTGTCAGGCGATTTTGAGAAAAAGAAAGGTGCGGCAGTTCAATTTTTAAAATAATTTTAAAAAAAGACTGAAAGTTCTGTCCGAAAACGCTTAAAGTGCCAAAGTTTTCCGGCGCTTCGCACCGGATTGATAAATTTTTGTATCTTTATTTGCATAAATTAGCGAAACTTTTTCAAGAAGAGTCAGGAAACCCAGTTTGCCGCGCATAAGCCGCTACTGTGTCACATTATAGTACCTAAAGCATGTATTTCCAGCATGCGCATTGACTTTCGGGACCGTCGGTGTACATGCACAAAGAGATTTTGTACAAGAACAAATGAACCTAATTAACTATATATGACCATTTTTAGATTTCATCCCCCTTGACGACCTCTACCTTGCCCATCTATGCTCTGAAAACAGACTAGAAAAAGAGTAAATAAAAAGGACACGAAGGATCGCACCACACCTGTGCGTGTGGGGTTTGGGAGAGGCATCCCCTTGAGATACCAAAATACTCCCCAAAAATTAAATTTTTGAAATTTTTTTTTGTTTTTTCGCAATTTTTTTATTGCCAACTGATAGTGCTCGATGGGAAACTTTGAAAAATGGTGCTTTTTTCGCAATACCACCATTTTTAAGGTCATTTTTTTATCTTTGAAAAATTTTGCACTCCCCCCCAGAATTTTGGTGCCGCCCACCAATGATTTGCACTATTTTGTCCGATTCGAATTTAAAAAATGTGGTGCAATTCTGTATTTGTCGCATTCACAGGAGACGAATTTATTAATCGAGCTACTGTAAAATTTACCTATCATCCAACTTGCAATTCGCAGCGTAATGTTTCAGTTTCTCCTTGTTTGCATTGCTTAATTCGCAGAGATTCGGAAACTGAAGACAAGCCAATAGATGAGCTATACTAAAGCTAGTTAGGATAAGACGTGCTCAAGCATACATTTAACGGGGGTTAAGGGATCCCCACCTAAAGTTGGTCGTTCCATCATTCCCCCAAACCAAAAATTTTTGCCCCCCCCATTTTCGGGAATAAATTGAATTTTTGGCCGTTTTTAGGTATTTTCAGCTGGCCGAAAATTGAAGGTCATTTACCCATCCCCCGTAAAAATGGCCGGGGACCCCCACCCGAAATTTTAGCCGTTATAAACATGTATGTGCACATGATAGAGTTTAACGTTTTTGGACCAGTCGTACAATGAAGAGGAAAGACAGCATATCAAGCTTGGCCCTTAGTGTGGTATTATTTTGAATCTCAACTCGATTCCCATTTCCTACCCTTACGTTTGAAAGAGGGAGGATAGCGAGCTCATAGATCCAAGTTTGTCTCACATTCCTAAATCCTCAAAAACTTATAACTCTTTTTTCGAAAAAAACTTAGGAAATCGTTTATTATTCCCAGAAAAATCTCACTATTTGTACAAAAACAGATTCACCTCAACAAACAATTTTGTAACCGTCGAATAAAATTTACTGAGAACGAAATTTAGTTGAGTCTTATACACACCCCTGTTTGGTTTTAATTATTTGCTTTCCAGGATTATCCATTTTGGGCAAAAATTAGAAGCTTAACAATTCCCATCAATTGACACGGTCTGGAATGAATACTTGTTCTAACTGATGTATGTTTTATTTTTTTATTTTTTTAAATTTTTTTATTTCAATTTTTTAATATAACTTTTCAATTTTTTTATTCTAATTCATTTATGTGTCCTAATGAACGTGTTTTCCAACATTTCTGCGCAATTTTGTTTACGTCAACGTTTATTCTACAAAAAAAGCCTCTTCTGACCGATTAATACCAAAAGACAAAACACCTCAAAAATATTATTTATATATGCTTACATGACTCGTCAGCATATCAATAGCCTCAAAAGAATCCATCCGACCTCAAACGTTTGAATATGCTATCAAGACCTTCCGAGTGAAATTCTTAGAACGGATAGATTTATTTCAGCTGCAATAAAAATATACAACATAGCTGATAGAGCATTTCTATAATGCATTTAAATTATACATTAAATTTAAGATTAAAAATTTTGGGAATCCGAGACGTCAACGAAGCTAAAGAAGCTTGCCTCGAACAGTGAGAAATTGAGGAAGCAGCCAATATTGCCATTGACGAACTTTCAAAAAATACCACAGAAATTCTCAACAGTCAAAAAATAACGGTGTAAGAGATCATTTGTGCGCAAGGTCGAACTTTCAGGAAGGTTAAAACCGAAAATCAGTAGATAGCTATGTGCTTCGTAAAAAACGGTTCTGTAGTAATGAAAGATGGTATCGCTTAAAAGCCATCGCTCTAAGCATTTTCAGCAAATAAATAGCCTTTTTGTACTTACAAAGATAGCGATATAGCCCGTCTGGACTCACAACTATAGTTATATACATAGCCTTTCCGAACTATAACTAGCTACTTAGTTCTTTTTGGAGTCAAAAAATAGCTATATATCCTTTTCTTTTAAAACTCAGAAAAGACAACTATATATATATATATATATATATATATATATATATATATATATATATATATATATATATATATATATATATATATATATATATATATATATATATATATATATATATATATATATATATATATATATATATATATATATATATATATATATATATATATATATATATATATATATATATATATATATATATATATATATATATATATATATATATATATATATATATATATATATATATATATATATATATATAATATATATATATATATATATAATATATATATATATATATTAGGGATGCAACGGGAACCCGGACCCGGACCCGTTATTACCCGGTTCTTTTTTGGACCCGGACCCGGACCCGTTATTGGAAATTTTTGAGACCCGGACCCGGAACCGGTAAAATTTTGCTTGAAAAATAACGGGTAACGGGTATTAAACAAATTTAAAAAGATGCGAATGATGAAAGACTTGAATGGCGACTAAAGACTTTATTTCCAACTTCTAAATCGTCTTTTTAATACCAGATAGTATTTCAAAAACAATCAGATTCATCTACTTGTATTAGTTAAAGAGGCAATGAATCAGGGTCAAGGTGTCTTTGAATTTGTTCAAATTTTTTTCTGTTTGCAGGGGCGGATTTGAGGTTGGCAGGGGGCGGCTGCCCCCCATAGGCCAAAAATATTCGGCGAGATAAAGAATTTTATGCTATTTGCAATGATCTTTATCCGTCAGTGACCATAATTCCTCAAAATTTTCCGGCGCAGCGCCAGATGACATTTATTTACTTTCTTGGCGACCTGGAGCACAGTTTTTTTTATTCGGCAAAGATTTTTACCGATGTACAAAGACTTTTTGGAACTGTCTTTGTACATGTACAAAGATTTTTGGAAAACTAAAAACTGCAAAAAAAGGTCTAAAATTCGCAAACATTTTCGGCGCTTCACGCCGAAATGAGTAATTGTGTATAATTGTGTATTCTATATATCTTAATAATAGCAGAAATCGCATTTCGAAAGGAAAAATGTCAAATTTTTCGGTGCTTCGCGCCGTTTCAAGACGATCTTAATGATTTTTGCCCTCATAAAACCAGGAATTAAATAGCTAAAATACTCTACCAAAGGTCAACAACTCTGTTTTTACCACATTAAAGTCGCTACCATACTATATCATAGTACTCAAAAATTTGTGTGCACAAAATGTACAAAGGCTTTTAGGGACCATCTTTGCATACACATGTACAAAAGGACCTTGTACAAAAAAACACTGCCTGGAAGCCATTTCCTGTTCATGTAGGTTTCAAAACAATTTTAACAGCAGAAACAGCTATTTTTTTGCCCAGTTTTCTTCTATTTTCAATTAAAAATTTCGATGTTTCGCATCAAATGCTATAAATATAGGAAATCAAGCAGTAAATCATGCTTCTGGACGTCTATCCGCAGTTATTCGAGCAATTTTTTATCAACACGTCTCAAATCTGGATCGTTTCTGCCCCACTTTTTTTGCTAAAAAATTATAGACATATATCACCTTTAGATGTATAAATAATTATTCAAATCACTTATTCAGGAACTTTAACTGCTTGTTGACTGACATTCTGAAAATAAGAAGGAATCACGCAATCTGAGTGCATTAAAAAATGAGCTGTATATGAATAATAGGACCATTTTGTTCATATAAGACATAATTCACAAATTCTCGTGGACCCGGACCCGGACCCGAACCCGTTATTTTTTCCAGAACCGGACCCGGACCCGTACCCGTTATCTGAAAAATTTGAGACCCGGACCCGGACCCGAACCCGATATTCCAAAAAATCTGGACCCGTTGCATCCCTAATATATATATATATATATATATATATATATATATATATATATATATATATATATATATATATATATATATATATATATATATATATATATATATATATATATATATATATATATATATATATATATATATATATATATATATATATATATATATATATATATATATATATATATATATATATATATATATATATATATATATATATATATATATATATATATATATATATATATATATATATATATATATATATATATATATATATATATATATATATATATATATATATATATATATATATATATATATATATATATATATATATATATATATATATATATATATATATATATATATATATATATATATATATATATATATATATATATATATATATATATATATATATATATATATATATATATATATATATATATATATAAGCTCAATAAAGACTAAACTCGTATATCTATTTTTTGTGAGCCCAACAAGGATATACAGCCAGTTTTCTGAGCCAAAAAAAGCTATATATGTAGCAATGGCTATTCGGCTAAAATCGCTGTATTGCTATCAATTATCCAAAACTCAAGTTGATAATACACCCCTTACCCCCAGGCTCTTGTGTGGTATAGATCCGAACTGCACAAGCATAACCCGTCTGGACGTGACATTTCAAAAAAAATGCGTTAAATTATGAAAAATCAGTAAAATTTATGGCAAACTGCAAAAATTTTGACGATTCAGCGGAGCAAGAGTGAAACACGTTTTCCGGATGGCGGAAACATCCTGCAAGCTGCTCACATTAAGAATTATGATAGGGAAAAGATATTGTTTCGGGACGTTCTTTGCTATTTTCAATCCACTAAGGAACCAGAACCGGAAGCGAGAATAGGTTTTTTTTCATCTTTTTCCCTAAATTACGGGAACTATTTTCCTCATTTTTTCAAAGCTGGATCAGAGCAATCACTGGTCCCTCGGTTCTTTTATGGCATCTAAGAAATCATCCTTTATGTATTCAGTAGAGTTAAGAGAGTACCTTATTTATCTAGCTATCTAAGTAGATATTTTGATACTTAGGATCCGATCCGACCGAATAATATTGGGTATAGTCGTGGCCATACGTGGGCAGCAAGAAAATTCTGGAGGGTCCAAGATTTTTGAAGGTCAAAAAATGGCCTTAAAAATGGTGATATGGCGATAAAAACACCATTTTTCGACGTTTCTCATCAAGCACTATCCATTGGCATCAAAAAATTGCGAAAAAAACGAAAAAAATTTTCAAAAATTGATTTCTGGGGGGTCTTTTGATTTCTGGGGGGTCTTTTTGGTTTCTGGGAGGTCCAGACCCCCCACGCCCATATGTGGTCGTGGCCTCTAAAAAAACCACGTTTCATGTTTTTTGCATATATTCATTGTGCAAGCATCCCGGTCTAGAAACTTATATAATCAGAGCAATGTCCCGTCGATGCTCCATCTTTCGCCACTTAATTGATTTCATAGATCCCTTTAGTCTTGGAGAAAAAATCGATCAAAGTCAAAACTAAAAAAACCAGCTAATTCCATTTGGGAAGTAAAAAAACTATGGGAAATGAAGAAACCACCCCCAAAATGTTATGCGAAGTGCATGGTTTGCAGCATAAAATATTTAGTTCACCCTAAATGATCACATTTTTGAAGAAAAAATCATTTTTTACGATATTTCCGTTCATTTTATCAAATTTAGATAAAAATCAATAATTTTTTCTGAATTTCATTGAAAGTTCTATAAATTTCACAAATAAAGTCTTCAAGTGATAAAAAAGACTCTAGGTAAGTCTCTTCTACATCCTCTGCAAGAAATCAGTGCAAAATTATGCAACTTGATGAATAGTACTTTCATTGCCATGGCAACGTATACTTAGCATTGGTCTTTTTTTAGGTTACAGTGGTTTTTTTAGGTTACAATCGAACTTTTTTTTGGCAGTTTGTGGAAGGATTCTCATTTTTTGTGAAAAATAAATATCAGGCATCATGTAAGGTGCTACGAGGCACATTCCTGCTGAGTTTTGTAAAAATTTGCGCTGGTTTTTTTAGATTAACTGGTTTTTTTAGGTTAGACTTTTAAGGTATACTGTAGCTATGTGGATGACACAGAACAACTAAATTTTTTCTGACATTATTCTTCAAGGGAGCCTCACGTGAAAACAAAAGATTCCAGCAAATATGAATACGGGTAAAAATACTGACCCTCAAAAATGCTTTAAAAAAATCATAAAAACGGCAATTTTTAGGAACTTTTCGACAAATTTATATCTCAAGTTTCTGAATGATCCGGAAAGCGATCAGGGGTCAGTTATAATCCTCACGACATAGCTTATTAGCCAGTATAATATCATCAGTCATCTCCTTTCGGTTATGGAAAAAGGGGTGGTTTTCTTAGGTTACACATCGACTGGTTTTTTAGAGGCCAGCACTATACGGCTTAAATCTGGAAACGGAAATGGAAAATAGAAATGGAAGAAATGGAAAACGTATAAAACCCGTAAATGAAAAACGAAAAATGGAAAAATGGATAGAAATCGGTATATGGGAAATGGAAAAATGGATAAAACCCGGAAAATAAGAAAAAAAACGGAAAATGGACAATTTTCCATTTTCGAATTGTTTAACTGAAAAATGGTTCTTTTCGGAATGACTTAGCTGAAATTCTGATGTCCTTACAAAGTTTTTTGTACAAGGTTCATTTAAACATGTACAAAAACGGTCCCTAAATGTCTTTGTGTATTTTGTACACACAAATTTTTGGGTACTATAATATGGCACAGTAGCGATTTTAGTGTAGTAAAAACAGTTGTTCGACCTTTTGTAGTGTATTTTATCTATTTATTTTAACTATTATTTTAACTGTTTGATTATTTTAGCTAATTCTAATATTTTAACTAAAAGTTGGTTGGGGTAGGTATTTTGGTTTCTCGGAGGGTGCATACCCCCAAACCCCCTTACGCCCAGGTGTGTGAAGCACCCATTTCATTATTGCTGCTTCTAGCCATGAAAAATTAACTGCGATAAAATGGAATAAATCTTCGTAAATTGAACATGTACAAACCAAACGAACAGCACAGTTCAATAAGCAAGCAAAGTCGGCAGAAGGCAACACGATTCACTTCAATTCACGATTTTGAACGATAATAACCATCATCAACAACGACCTAACGAAAGAACGATATTTATAGACGATACCGAACGAACGAAACGATACTTAGAGAGTGTACGTATCCTGCAACATTATTTAACGTCGGTTTCAAAAAACCAAAAAACAAAAAAACCAAAAAGCAGGCCGATTTTCAAACCATACAAAATGGACTGAAGAAACTTTCTTTTAATTAAATCGAAAATTTCTTGACTAATAGATCCCAAGTCGTTAAAATTAAAAATTCTTTATCTGATTCTATTCCTGTTACCAGTGGCGTGCCCCAGGGTAGTATACTAGGTCCCACACTTTTTTAAATCTTCATTAACGACTTATGTGAAATGCGCCAAAACAGTAATTTTACTTTGTTTGCTGACGATATCAAACTTTGGAATCTATCATCCAATTTCATGACACTTCAAGCTGACATAAATTATGTGCATGAGTGGGCCAATACATGGCAATTAAAAATATCAGTTAATAAATGTTTAGTTCTATATCTGGGTAGTTTAAACCCTAGGCATTCTTATCACATAAAATGATTTCTATCTTTCTACTGACACACTTTGTGTAAAAGATTTGGGTGTTTTCTGAATTCTAATTTATCGTCCAGATCTCATTGTGAATATATTGTGAAAAAAGGCACACAGTTAAGCAATCTGATCTTGCGTAGTTTTATTTATAAAGATAGATTATTTTTTGTTAAGGCTTTCATTACATACGTTCGACCAGTGCTTGAATATTGCTGTGTTTCGTGGAGTCCTTACCTGCTGTGTGATATCACCTCCGTCGAACGGGTTCAAAGAAGGTTTACGAAACGAATTTTTAGGGATAAAAATTTAACATATGCTGAAAGATTACACGAACTTGGTCTGGACACTCTTGAGCTAAGACGCCTCCTTAACGACCTAACATTAGCCTTTTCTGTTATCAAACGTAAAGCTAATCCTTTCAAGGATTTCTTCACAATTAATTTAAGTTCTAATCGAGCAGCAAATTCTTGTAAACTTCTCGTCAATCATGTACATAAAAATTGTAGAAAATTTGATTTTTGTAATCGAATAATTCCTATCTGGAACTCTCTACCTGAACAGATTATAAGTGCTCCAAATAGACACGTTTTTCTGACTAAACTTAAAAGATTAAACCTTTCTAAATTTCTTAAAGGGGCGTAAGTAAGAGCAGTTTTTCCTATTGCCTTTACGTTTACCCTGCTTCGTCATACTTAATTTGTTTTGTCTTTCATGTATTTTCATTTTCGTTCATTCATCCTATCCATGTATGTTAATATTTTCTTTTGACTTAGCGAATAAATTGTTGTTGTTGTTGTTGTTGTTGAAAAAACCAAAAGGCAAGCCCGGCCAACCCTACAATAGCATGATGTAGAGCCTTACGTAAGCACCTGCAACTCCAGAATACTAAAAAACCCAAAACCCAAAAGCCCAAGATTTTCTAGAACCCCAAAAACCCACTCATGCCAGCCCTGCCAAATTCGGAGCAACCCCCAACTTGGCCACCCTGACGCTCTCCTGTCGACGATAGCAATGCTGCTAGATCAAAATTTTAAAAACTGCCACAATTCTTGGGAAAAACTGCCAACCTCTGCACAAAGTATATGTTGGTGCCAGCGTTTAAAGTACGCCTGAGTAATTGGGTATTCATGTAGCTAATTCACACTTCACATCGAAGCTTCTACAGTAATCAGTTACCGCCTTGTAAACACACTGATATAGTAACCTGCGTTCTAGTTGACGGACGCTATGTTGCAATTGGAAGCGAAGTGTACATTGCCGTATTTTTTTATCGCTTTACTATCCTTTAAGAGTGTTGCATTTTTAGGAGACTTGCATATTTAAGAAACGTATTGTTGTTAAATTCTAAATTATCCTAATTATTTACATTGGTAGGTCTATTGATTCACCGTTTTACTATCTCCTGTACCAACATATTTACGTTAACTAAGTATTTTTTTATTTGAGCTTTAATGGATCTTCGAATTAGTAAATTACGATCTAAGTCAAGTAGGACCAACGTACGCTGGGTTCAGTTTTACGTCCTGAGAAGCTTCTCACCGGCTAACAGTCCGTTTCACATAACTTCGTACTTGAATTCTAAGAATTTTCAACGACATGTAAAGCGAGGGTTACGATAGTTATATATCAGATCAATGCTATAATCGCAATCTGTCATCTAATTTTCGAAGATAGTTTTAAAATTTATGACCGCAGTTTTTTAAAAAGTCTTTGATTAGAGTGATCAAAAATATCGATTTCTGTCAAATTACGATTATAGTCTGTTTCACATAACTTCGTGCATAAATTCTAAGAATTTTTAACGACAGTAAGCCGAGGGTTACGATAATTATATATCAGATCAATGCTATAATCGCAATCTGTCAGCTTATTGTCGGAGATAGTTTTGAAATTTATGACCGAAGTTGTGTGAAACAGACTATAGTTTTAACGGTCGGCGCCGCATACCTTCCGTTACGTGAGCAAAATTTTACCCGCACCGGTTTCTCGGATCTTCCGCTCTGTATCGCGTATGTAGTACTAACCGACTACAGGCCCGTAGCCAGGGAATGCGAGTGGTGCGGCCGCACTCCCCCGGGGGTCGTTATTTGTCAAACGGCACTGTTTATACTGAAGATTTCCGACACATTGTTGCAATAACTAATTACTGTGCCTTATATTCTCATAGCCAGACTTCTTCTTTCGCATGAATGCAAGGTTATTTCTTATAGCACTTGTTTAACTGCCAGGAATCATGCTCAAGCTTCCGTGGTCTTGAAATTGCCAATTAAATTCTAGTTTTGCGTTTCTAATATGTAGGTACTTTATAGATGCGACTGATTATGAAAGAATAGTTTTGAAAAATGAGCTTGTTTAAGCAGAGTTGTAAACTAAGATGAGCTTAAAGTTTAAACCTACCATAAAGATAATAATAAAAGATTTAAAGCTTTAAAAAAAGAAAAATGTGGTAAATTAAAACAAATTTAGTAGGATATGATGAAACATTATTGTTGAGAATGGGACGATCACGTGCTATGTATAATGACTCCTTGATTAAAAGATCAAAAGAGTTGGATGCTCGACTGATAACCTTGAAGCAATCTGATGTAATTGGATGATTGCTATTAGAGATATGTTTGTGAATAGCAGATAAACTATCACCCTGAATTGGCTTTCCTGTAGCAAATGAGATGCCAGTATGCTCTGCCATTCTACTCTCCAAAATGTCGGCGAGTTTCACCGATGTAACTAGCCATACAGCTAGAACACGTATACTTATATACTAAATTTGAGAGTAGCTTAGCAGGTACAGTATCCTAGCTCCTTGAAAAACCGGCTGATACACATGACAGGTTTGTAAACAAACCTTACTCTAATCTGAGGTTAAAATGCAGATATATCCTTTAGGAATTCTGCTGCGTACATTGTAGCCATTCACACCAGTGTAAGGCAAAACAAGAGAATAGCATAGTTTATCACACCCGAATTTTATGTCATCACTCTTACTATAAACTTTTGTCATAAAGTCTGATATGACCTTGTCAATCAAGCTAAGCGGATACTCATTTTGCAGTAGAGCCTGCTTCAGCTTGTCAATATCAGAGACAAAAGTTCGGATATGAGTTACAAATCATGTGAATACGACTCACAAGTGTCTTTATTAAACCTACTTTATAGGGCAAAAGGAATGAAAGCCAGAGACAATTTGGCATAAAGGCCAGAAAATGTGGGTTGATGCCGATGCTGATGATGTGATGTGACAATATCATCGGACTTCCTTTCAACAGGCACATCAAGGAAATTTGCTTCTTGTCACATTCTCAGCTTCAAATGTGAAATTCATATTAGGATGTTGCTGATTCATGTAACTCACAGAACTTTCTAGGCTCGATTTCTGTCAGAAAAACACAACAAATGTGTCATCAACATAACGTACATAAAACTTGGTTCTAATCTTTATACTACAGTCTCTGAGCCACTTTGTTTCATGATGGCTCAAGAAAATGTTGGCAAGAACTGGGCCAAGCGGATTTACCCATAGCAACACCATCTATCTGTTGATAGATTTTACCATTACACGTAAAGTAACACTCTTTAACTGCAAGTTCTAGAAGCAATTTGAATTGATGACAATTATGACATTCTGTTGATCATCAAATAGTTTCCTAATACATATGTCAATGGTCTCATTGAGTGGAATATTAGTGAACAAGCTTTGAACATCAAGACTAGCCATAAAATGATGGCTTTTTTGAATGTAAAAGCCTTAAGTCTTGTCAGGAAACTACCAGTGTCACATAAAGTGTATCTATTCATTAGTACTTATGTCTTGTAGGATCGGCAACAAAATACTTAGCCAACTTATAAGTTGGAGTGTTGATGGCCGACAAGATTGGTCTTAGGGGAACATCTCTCTCTTATGAGTCTTAGGCAAGCCATAGTAGCCTGCCATAACTGCATCCTACAGATTTATACTTTTATAGACATCAGCAGATAGTCCATTCTGTTTATGAATCTTCTGCAGTATATGGGCTGATATGCGTTTCTCAACTGAGCGTATAAACTGACAAGGATTACAGTCAATGACTTTAAACTTTGAGATATCATTCAAGGCCATCATTCAACTTCCTACTGTAGTCATCTTTGTTCAAAATTACCACTTGAACTTGCAGTTAAAGAGTGTTACTCTACGTTACTTTTTTATTTACGTTAAAGAGTGTTACCTTTACGTTACTTTGTTACTTTGCTTCTAGAACTTGCAGTTAAAGAGTGCTACTTTACGTGTAATGGTAAAGTCTATCAACAGATAGATGGTGTTGCTATGGGTAATCCGCTTGGCCCGGATCTTGCCAACATTTTCTTGAGCCATCATGGAACAAAGTGGCTCAAGAGACTTCCGTAGTACAAAGAATGAACCCAAGTTTTATGTACGTTATGTTATGACTTTTCAAGAAATTAAATTATGTAATTCATGAATCAGCAACATCCTAATATGAATTTCACATTTGAAACTGAATGTGACAAGAAATTAAATTTCCTTGATGTGCTTGTTAAAGGAAGTCCGATGATATTGCCACATCATCATATCAGAAACCCACATTTTCTGCCTTTATGCCAAATTGTCCAGCTTCATTCCCTTTGCCTATAAAGTTGGTTTAATAAAGACACTTGTGAGTCGTATTCACATGATTTATAACTCATAACAGACTTTTGTCTCTGATATTGACAAGCTGAAGCAGACTCTACTGCAAAATGAGTATCCGCCGATCGGATAACTCAACTACGTCACTCTCTGCAATGCATCACTAGTTTGACAGATTGTGTCGAGCCTGAATTATCTAAGTAATTCTTACTTCGCTCTTCTTTCTCCTCAGAATCTTTCAGGTCATCCAGCCTTTTTTTGGCCTCTTCAATCATCGTTGCCGTGTCACGTAACTTTTGTTTAACACGGTCGAACGCATCATCGACGCAATGGTCTTTGATGGAAGCCTCTAGCTCGTCTAGGGCATCATCGATTGCGCACCTTGGTAGCTGATGATAATCGGTATCAAGAACTCGGCACCTTTGTCTTCTCCAGTGGGATTATGCGGAGTGGCAGCATAGGTCTCCGTTTTCGCCGTTGCCCTGAATCATTGTCATTTACGTGAGAAGAAAGATTCACATTGCAAACAGGAACATCCTGATTATAAGAATTCATATTCACCTCCATGTTATAGGTTGCAACTTGCATAATCGTCTGAATCTAAAAATTGCAAGTTTTAAGTGTCTACTGAATAATTATGTCTATCGGGAATGAGTTACTCTGTGAACGATTATTTAAATCACGGTTTTGAGGTCCTCTAGCACTCTCAAACGGTCGATTGTTAAACACATTATAATTTTGCTTATAATTATTGCTTACATGTTCAGCATTTTTGTAACGATCATTTCTACTTGAACCATTATACTTATCATTCCAAAAATTAGTCATGCGAACTGTTGCGGTGCATCATATTATTGTGCCCACTTTTACCATTACTATTAGTATTAGCTCTATATTACATTCTATTATTAATAACATAATTTTCCTTATTGCGTTTCCTCCGGCGCATTCCATAATTCGTTCCAGCGGTTTGTGGCGGTGGCGGTCTCTGATAGCGATTCGGATCATCGTTAATCGGCTGTGGTTTCGGCTGGCGGTCCTTCAATACGCATTCCGTCAAAAATTCGGCTTTTTTCGTTAATATATCCAATTTATTCGGTCCTGAAATGCTTAGGATATTTTCAGATTGTCCCGCGCTGATTGAAAAGTTGTCACGAAGTAGTTGAGATTCAGCATAGCAAGCTGCTTTTAATGCTTCAGTCAGAGATGAAAATTCACGGAAACGAACTCCATGTTTTATTTCTGGTAACAGTCCACGAAGAAAAATTGGTTTTAAAATAGACTCTCTGGCTGTATTGCTTAAGTCTGGATAAGCTACTCTAGCCATTTTTCGTAGGTTTTCAAGAAATACTGAAACACCCGTTCTCCAGTTTTTTGTCTTTTATCGTACAGAAACTGTTAAAAAACGTCAGCATCTCGACCATCTGGAAAGTATTCTTTTAGTTTTCCAATTAAATCATCATATTTGATTGGAAGTGTATGTCTTCGTCTTATTTCGTGAAAAGCTGCCTGGGCCGCCCCTGAGAAATTTGCCTGCAGGTAAGCAATCTTATATTCATCGTCTCCTTGAATACCTTGCAATTTCAAAATGTGATTAAATTTCTCTATCCATTCAGAAAAACATTCACCGAAAGCTCCACTAAAAATTGGGGAGGGCGTAGATTAAATACAGGATTTACTGGCAAGTAATTCCGTCTCCCATTATCAAGATTGGCCTCCAATGGTTGAAAATTTTCAAAATTTAAATCTAAATTTTCAAGCTTCTGAGCCAATGGCTCAATTATTGTACGGAGGGAGCTTTTGATTGCGTTATCCAAAAGTTCGGCCTGATCGGGCATTGTTTTTGGTTCAGTTGTTTTAAAAAAAGATGATTTTGCTTCGTCAATAATTTTTTGAAATTCTTTTCTAAGAGTTAATTTACGAAGATTTCCTAAATATGGGCTGGAAGGATGAGTCCGAGTGTGAATAGAGCTTCTGCGTTCCACCGTAAAAGAAATGTGAAGAAAAATAAATCGTTGGATATAAAAATCTCAACGAGCAACGCTCACTAAAATAAGTTTAGGAACGAAAAAAAACGAAAACAAATCTGCTTTTAGCGCAGAAAGTAAAAACTTGGGGAACGGCGATAAAGGGTAAATCTGCTTCCGTCAAGCAGCAAAAATTTCAAACCAGAAAAAATAGCGAAAAGTTTCGGATAATTTCTTTATATCTAAGAAAATTTTCGCAAGTTCGGTCGATTTCTTTAATAGAAATTCAAACTGTCTAGTCTCGCCATGTGAGAGTAACGGATAAGGCTCATAGATATTAACTTACGATATTTCCTTCCAGGCATGTGATAAGACTATTATTTAATTATTAAAACAACACAACGGACTAATAGCTGACGAAGAAGCAACAGACTGAACATCTTTTAGTATAGCACGCGATATATATACAGTCGCGAGCAAAAGTTTAGAGTACCCCTGCAAAAAGGCATATAATTGACATATTGTAAAGAGATGCCCTGTTACACGTAAAATTGAGATTATCTTTGTACTGCCTAGAAGTATTTTTTGCGCTGAATTTAAATATGAAGTCAGTTTTTGCCTAGCTTTCCTTCTAAATTATTTATTATGAGCCGAAAAAGGTCTATTTCAGCCACATGTCGAGCAAAAATTGTAGTATGATTAATGATGCGAAATTGTCATAATTGGAAGTATCAATACTTTTAAATGTTAGCCGACATGCAGTTCAGAATGCACTTTAGAATGTAGTGCAATTTGGTTCGTATCGAGATTTATTCCAGTCTCGGCGTCCACGTAAAACAAGTGTTAGAGATGATCGGCGTTTGAAACGATAAAATCGACTCTGGACCTTAGGAAAGAGCTAGCTTGCGATGGTGGCCCTTTGGTTTCACGATTTACAATTCGTAGACGTCTTATAAGCGCAGGATTAAATAGCCGGATTGCAGTTCGGAAGCCATTTGTAAGTGAAGTTATTCGAAAAAAGTGACTGGATCTTGCTCGATCTCATCTTCATTGGACTGTGGATGATTGGAACCGAGCACTCTTTTCCGACGAGTCAAAATTTGAATATTATACCTCTACAACAAGAATTCGAATTCGTCGACGTGTTGGTGAAAAGTATAAAATCGAATGCATGGCTGACACTGTAAAACATGGTGGTAGTGGCAGTGTTTTGGCGTAGGGCGCTTTCAAAGCCAGAGGAGTTGGTCGGCTTGTTACCATTCCAGCAGTGCCCAAAGTCACAGCAATTGCTTATATTCATTTAATTGACGAAAATTTAGTGCCTTCACTAGAAACGTCCATTTTATCTTCATCTGAAAACTTTTTTCCAACAAGACAATAATCCCAAACACAAAGCAACCATAACGATGGATTACTTCATTGAAAAAGGAATCCCTGTCCTTTTTGGCCGCCTCAGTCTCTTGATTTAAATCCTATCGAGAATTTAAGGCACATAATGAAGGAACGGTTACGTAAGGGCCATGTTTCATGCCCATTCAAGAGCTGAAATGACGCAGAAGCTTCAAGAAATTTTGGAATTCTATTCCAACCGAAAAACGTGAAGAATTAGTTAATTCAATGCAAAGCTGGTTAAAAGCTGTGATCCTGTCAAAAGGCATTTCAACAGAATTTTAAAATTGATTGTAAATTGCTTACTTTTGGTATATTTAGTATTTTACTGCAGTTTACCGCATGTTGTTGTTATGAAAAGTCGCAGAAAGGTGCTAAAATGAGATAAAACACATGTAACCAGGGGGTGCTCTAAACTTTTGCTCGCGACTGTACGTTTCTATAAGCAGAGGTGATTGTGATGTACAAATAAGTGTTTTTTAAAAATAGCTTAATGGATTTTAAGCTAATAAATTGAGTAGTGTAAATGATACGTGAACAAAAAATAAGAAGTAGCTAATATAAACGTAGACAAAGGTAACAATTGGGCGGAATTTGTCAAGTACCTACTCTATTTTAAGAATTGCAATAAAATGCTAAAACAATTATCGTAAATCAAAAAGGCTAAGTGGTAAGTAGTGATGTAAAAGATCCAGATTTTTATCCAGATCCAGATCCAGATAAAGATCGGGTTCAGATTTTCTGGCAGATCCAGATCCAGATCAGATAACCAGATCAGAAAATAACCAGATCCAGATCCAGATCGTTTTGCCAGATCAAAATTTAAAAAGATCCAGATACAGATACAGATACAGATAAAAAATTTTTTGTGCAGCAATTTGTATTGCTGAAAAGGAGGGCGTAAAGCACCCGAACCCACATTGATTGGGGGTCTCGGGTGGCAGGACTAATATAAGAGCCCCAAGAGGGGTCTGTGGCAGAGCCGAGGAAAATTTGCATTCTAGAGCTTTTACATAAAAATGATATCAGTAAAAATTGTCTAAAAGGTAAAAACTCACATGTTTAGACTTTATCCAATGGGCATGAAATTGAGGCATAAAAATGTAAAACTTATTACGACAGCTTTAATTGACAACTTTATGAACGAAATGGCATTAAATATTCACAGGAACGTAAGATGTCTGGAATTTGGCAACATTGTGGTTAAACAGGAGGCTTATTTCGATCGCTTGTAAGGAAGAAAGGGTGTATTATTTCAGGGGGATATCACTGTCAAATAATACAAACAATACATTTACCTAACAACACGAAATGCAATACTATGAAGAAACCAGCTTAATTTCAATTCAACAAAGAAAAACGCTGTTAAAATTCATGAAAAATGACAGATGCACCTACTAAAACTATACATGTACAGCATACATAGAAATTCTGGTGGGTCAAGGTCAAATTTTTTTTCAAATATCAAAAAAGCGATAAAAATGGCCCATGGGCACTAAAAACATTGTTTTTAGACGTTTTTCGATGTCGCGCATCGACTAAAACAACTTTTTCAACAAAAATGTTTCGAAAAAATTTAAGATTTTCCCATTTTTAGGCAAAAAAGTCTCTCAAAGGTCAATTCTGATGATAATTTACGTGAAAAAAAAACCTTCAATACATTTTTATCACTTAAGTTACTTTTCTGCAGAGCTTCAAAAATTTTTCTGAAAGCCAAAAATTATAGGTCAGCGGCACTTTTTGGCCATTCTGGGGGTCAGCACGGATCTGGGGGTTCAAAATCCCCAGCAGACCCCTCCCCCCACCCCCGCGTGCATGGGTGATGTCTCACTCAACAGCCTCACCAGTCCCAACAGCCCGACCGTCCCAACAGCCCCACCGTTTCAACAGCCCCACCAAAAATCCCAACAGCCCCACCCGTCCCAACAGCCCCACCTTTCCAATAGCCACACCAATCCCAACAGCCCCACCAATCCCAACAGCCCCACCAATCCTAACAGCCCCACCGTTCCAACAGCCCCACCGTCCCAGCACCCCCACCAGTAATCCCAGCAGCCTCACCATTACTGCAATCGCTATTATACGATATAATAAAATCAGGCAATATTAATTTTTTATGACAGATATTTTTTTACTATTTTCCGAATTCGCATATTTCATCAAGACCATAAACGAGTGTGCAGGTTTACATTTTAAGAATAAGTCTACCTGAGAAACTGGTAGAACTGCCAGAATTGAAGCTTCAGCATGTGTGCGCAATCCAGGATTTTGCCTCATTCGAGTCATCTCGCAAGATTGGATTCCTGCTTATTATGGTCTACTTTACACTGCCAGAAAAAATGAAAAATGTTCTAGTGAAAAAGGAAAGATAAGTAATAGAATTAAATCAAAATCAAGACATTCACGCTATCTGCTTCAAAATAGCTAGAAAATATGGATTAGCGTAGTTTTTCCGCTATTTTAACATTCATACCAGTTTTGAAGTCAATTTTTGGCTCAAAACTCCTTCTCCAGACCGGTCGTGCTGTGCATCTATGATTATAACAATGGGGCACTTGGAACCAACATTGGCAGCGAACAAATTCTGTGGGTCTGTTGGGTTAAAGTGACCGAGAAATGTGCTAAAAATAAAGTTCTGGAGGTCTAACATAATTTGGGGCATTTCAATAATTTTGGGTTGGGGGGGTTAAACTCTAAACATCCCTTCCCCCACGCTTATGTGTGCTTAGGACAGTGCGACTGTTGGAATGGTAGAATTACTGAAACGGTGGAACTACTGGGAATTGGTGGAGCTCCTGGGACTGGTGGGGCTGTTGGGATTATTGGTGGGGCTGTTAAGACGGTGGGGCTGTTGGAACGGTGGGGTTGGTGGGACGGTGGGACTGTTGGGATGTGAAGGGCTGTTGGGATTGGTGGGGCTGTTTGGGTTGGTGGGGCTGTTGGGATTGGTGGGGCTGTTGGGATTGATGGGGCTGTTGGGACACAATCCATGCATGTAAGGCTACAACTAATTATATAACCTATATACCTACAGTAAATCGTAAAACAGAAAGAATACCATCGTGCAAAAATAACTTTCTGATCTGTTTAACCAAATATAACTTGACTAAACAGATCCAGATCCAGATAAAGATCGGGTTCTGATTTTCTGGCAGATCCAGATACAGATCAGATAACCAGATCAGAAAATAAGCAGATCCAGATCCAGATGATCTGGATCTGAATCTGGATAAAAAGATCAGATCCAGATGATCTTTTACATCACTAGTGGTAAGATATCACGCAGGCTAGTTGTCTACGAATAACTTTATCACGTCGTCGAATCTTGAGTGTAAGTTTCGATTTCTGCCTTACAGCATAAATTGGCGCTACACCTGTTGGTCGCCGGGTAGTTCAGGTGTACAGTAGGTGGCGACAGGTCCTGAGAAGAGATCAGTTCCCCGGATTGCCCCCCAATATGTACCATGGTCAGTCTTATACAAGAGATCTTAATTCATACCTACCATACGTACTCTGCATAGAGCTTGAATGCCGGAAACTAACCATTTTGCTATAGTGCATGCAGTATAAATACCCTATTGAAGTATCCGCCAACTTGGTTTGTACCTACCTACTTTATCATATTACGACCCGCCACCTAAAAACAGGATTATAACACGGATAATTATGTGATAAACGATTTTAACACGAAAACCCCATTTAATCATATCCTTGTATCTTTAATCACGTCTTCGTATCCTATCTTTCTTACATAACTCATTATACTGTAGAATATCACGTTTACAGAATCGTTTTGAAGCCACTTCAAATTTTACCAAAAACCTCAAAGTTAAATGAAACAGACTATAGACACATAGACATTTGAATTTTTACACGACCTTATACTATCCCTTCGCAGCTCGGATTCCCGGAATCCTTGTCCTTTTTGAATATGGAAAATAGAAGGGGCAATGAAACCGAGGGGCGTGTGTAACTCTTTAAAGAATGTTTTTCGCAATTTTCTTATGCAAATGAATAGTGCTCAATGAGAAACATCGAAGAATCGTGTTTTTTCGCCATGCCACCATTCTTAAGGCAATATTTTGACCTTTGAAAAATCGGGATACGGATAACTCGCCCCCCACATTTCGCCCCCACACAACTCGCTCCCCACAACTCGCCCCCCACAACTCGCCCCAAGTACAACTCGCCCCTCCACAACTCGCCCCCCAAGCAATTCGCCCCCACACAACTCGCCCCCACACAACTCGCCCCCCACAACTCGCCCCCCACAACTCGCCACCCACAACTCGCCCCCGCACAGTTCGCCCCCGACAGATGATTCTTGGTGTTTTTCATGGTTTATTTTAGTAAAAATAATTTCTGGAGCAAAAATCTTCAAAAAAATTTGATGATTTTCCAGCAGTTTTGTGAAAAAATGATTATTATTCTTTCAATTTATTTAAAACCTGGCGCAAAGAACCAGCAAGTACATATGCCAGATTAAGACCTAAAGACGTACTTGAATTACTTCGTTATTTCCTGTGCATCTGTAGCAAAGCCTATTCAAGCATTTAGCGCAAAGCGCAGTTTTTAAAATTTATCCCAAAAAAAGTTAAATATTTATCCATTCAGCGCGAAGCTTCGCGAAATTTTGAGAAATTCAGACGTTCGGTCGATGATCACAAAAACTGGTCAAAAAATTAAATTTCTTGTTCATATCAGAAACGAATTTATAGTCCGTTTCACACAACTTCGGTCATGAATTTCAAAACTATCTCAAACAATAAGCTGATAGATTGCGATTATAGCATTGGTCTGATATATAATTATCGTAACCCTCGGCCTATTGTCGATAAGAATTCTTAGGATTTATGCACGAACTAACGTGAAACGGACTATAGTTTTGAATCAAATTTTTGCGCCAACTCAAATTCTAGCTTTAGAATTTTTCTAGCTCGTTAAGTTTTGTTGAGATACCTATTTGCATATTTAGCTTGATGCATGTGCTCATTAATGTATCGAAATGGAAAGGGCAAGCTTTACCTAGCAAAGCTAAATGCAGGAAAGCGATATTTGCCTCCATTATTTAAAACAGTTGAGCGTAATACGCATATCTTGCTGACTTCTGTAAAATAAAAGACATAATTTACAAGTTTAGCACAGTGTAAAGTATAATCCCTTGTGTGATGACTTATCAAGTTTTCATATATACAGGGTGGCCCACAAAAAAGGATACATTTTGTGTTACATCGTCACTTGAGCAATTATTATCAGAAAGTTTTAGGACCAGCTGCATTAGATAGATAAACGTGTCTTGGTTTAAATCGCCAAAGGATTTTGACCAGCTGCCATTGTTTCGTGCCCTGCATCAATTTGTTTAATTCTCACTTGGCATAGTTTTTAAAGTCAAATATTGGCCCTAAAAATGACTCTTGGTGTTTTTCATGGTTTATTTTAGTAAAAATAATTTCTGGAGCAAAAATTTTGGGGGGCGAGTTGTGGGGGGAGAGTTGTGTGAGGGGCGAGTTGTGGGGGGCGAGTTGTGTGAGGGGCGAGTTGTGTGGGGGCGAGTTGTAGTTGGGGGCGAGTTGTGTGGGGGCGGGTTGTGGGGGCGGGTTGTGGGGGCGAATTATCCGCAAACCGAAAAATCTTGCACAACCAAAAATTTTCTTGCTGTCCACATATGGTCGGAATCAGTCAGCTTATTGTCGGACTTTTTAGAATTTATGTCCAGACTTGTGTGAAACAGACTATAATAGGTTGCGATTATTGCATTTATCTACAATTTATCGTAATCCGTCAGCTAGATGTCGAAAAAAATTCTTAAATTCCATGCTTAAACTTACGCGAAACAAAATATTCCGTTTCATCGAATATAAGTGAATCAAGCAATGCAACTCAAACCAATATGACTTGGCATTTACTTTATTAGAAGTTGACAAAACGTTGTTGTACATGAATTTAGGTAGACGTCAACATAACTACATACTGCATGTTTCTCATTAAGCTACTCTGAGCCAAAATAAAGGGAATCATTTCTGGGAACTTCTCAGCTGGTCTCGCAAAATTAGAACGCTTTGCTTCTGATCCGGCGGTAACAAACCGATTTGCTCGTCTGTCAATTGCAAAACCTGCATGATCAGAGCAGCCTGCAAGTAAAAAATTATTTTATTATTTAAGTCTGTTCCATTCCGAATGGCTCATTTTTCGCTAGTCTCATTACTGTAATGAACTTTCACTGCACAAACGGCATCTTTAAGTATGCTCCCGTACTAGATGATTGATTTAAACTCCTTGATGTTATTTTACTTAGCACGTGACGCATCTAACTGGCTGTCGGAACAACCTAACCCGTAAAATATTCTGCTACAGTAATAAGCCGTGAAGTAAAAATGGGCCGTTGAGAATAGAACAGATTATAATTGTTAATTTTTGATTTGACCCTCCGTTTACCGTGTCCTTTGTCGGAGGCATAATGAATCACTTTCGTGACATTTTTTCTGCTCTACCTTATCCATGTGTCCAAAGCTTTGTCTAGCCTCGTTTTAGCTTCAGTTACATCGTTTTTAATGGTGTAGCTCGAAGAGAAGTTATAGAGTAGTGAAGAAATAGGTATTTTTCGGCCTATTTACAGTGATATCACAAAAACTCAAGATGGGAAAATAAGGATCTAATAAGAAAATCTAGTGGTTTATTCCTTTCCAGCTCTTTAAATGCATCCCCTGGATGTGTTTAACACAACAGAAATCTACTCTTTCTTTTTTTGCATAATGTCCAACAGGTGCCTATTCTTATGCATTGTGATAGTTTTTTAATTATACCTCTTTCAAAAATAATTTTCACAGAAAATAAGATACTTATTCAGAAAGAGCATTAAAAATTGCACTAAATGAAAGTAATAGCTGTCAGCGAATCTTAAGAAGGCATAGCTTAATATGCACTAGGAGTTTGTGCCATGATGGTGCACTTCGACTCAGTGGCGGATCCAGGATTCTCCTAAGGGGGGGGGGGGCGATACCCCTACGGGGGGCGGAACCCTGACTTGGGCGGAAAAATAAGCTGTTTTAACCCAAAAATCACTTAAAAATCCTTAATTTTGCGCATTATTTTGGGCCAATGGGGGAGGGGGAGCAGCCGCCCCCTCGCCCCCTAAATCCGCACCCGCTTCGACTACAGAAACATGACGGTAAACGGAGGGTTAATATATTTATGTATAAACCGTTTCATTCATCTTTGAAGTTTTTGAAAAAATTTATAATGGCTATGAGTCTTTAAAGCTAAAGTTGTAGTTGGGATCATACCTGGGCGTGAAAGGGGGAGGAGTTGGGGGTATACACCCCCGATAAACCAAAATATGCCCCCCCAGAATTCAATTTTTGAAATTTTTTTGTTTTTCGCAATTTTTTAATGCCAATGGATAGTGATCAATGAGAAACATTGAAAAATGCTGTTTTTTCGCCATACCATCTCTTTTAAAACCATAGTTCGACCTTAGAAAAAATCTTGCACCCCCCAGAACTTTAGTGCCGCCCACCTATGGTTGTGATATTCTACAGTATATACATCGAGTTATGGTGAGACGTTTACCACATTTAAGCCGAAACCATTTTAATAGATTGATTCATGCAGATCAAGTTCAAAAGAAAACTTCAGTTAAATGAAACAGACCACGAAGTGGTCCCTACCTAGCACAGTTCTGAGATCACTAAGTACACTGGCCGCTTTTATAATTGTAAGATCATTTTCGTACTACAGCACAAATAAAACCAATCCCGCGTTAATGGAGAGCTTAGTTCTATTAATTTTGGTTTTTGCGAAGAATTTCCAGGCACCTAGGCATATTTTCTACGTACCAGCTCATATACTAGATTTGCAGCTGTTTCGTCTACAACTAACTTATTTTTGCTATTTTCAAATTTAATTAAAATTATCTCGCAATTGCTGCTTATTGTCGAACTATCAATTATCGGGCGGAAATTTCAGGCACACTATTCCTAGCAGCTGTCTACAAATTACTGCGTTCATATGTTAGACATGAGACCGTTTTTCGAATTACGACCAAAGGAGATTTAAAACACAAAGAAGTGTTAATCATCAATGAGCATTTTGCAGCATGTCATGGTAATATTTTGACCGCTAGCGAAAAAACCGAAATGTAACTAATTTTTGACTAAATGATCCAGACGGCTGAAACATAAATTTAATGCAAAAACTTCTCTAAAACAACGAACGAGGAATACCTATAGCCTAAGACAGCAAAACTGAATCGAAGGTTTTCGCATTTAGGGCAGTGTCCCAGGATTTTGGGAAACAGGGAAAATATCTTCAAAATCTGTTATTCTACCGCTTTCCCGCCACATTGAAATGTCTAGTTTAGAGCATACGTGGGCAGCAAGAAAATTCTGGGGGAGTCCAAGATTTTTTGAAAGTCAAAAAATGGCCTTAAAAATGGTGATATGGCGATAAAAACACCATTTTTCGACGTTTCTCATCAAGCACTATCCATTGGCATCAAAAAATTGCGAAAAAAACGAAAAAAATTTTCAAAAATTGATTTCTGGGGGGGTCTTTTGATTTCTGGGGGGGGTCTTTTGGTTTCTGGGGGAATCCAGACCCCCCCAGATCCCCCACGCCCATGTGTGGTTTAGAGTCATTTCTGATGTATAGCGATTTTCCCAAAATCTCTTGATTTTTTGAAGACTTAGAAAGCAAAAAGCGTACTCCTGGTGTAAAAATGCCATAATTGGCAATTTCTACTCGATTTCACACACTCACATGCACACGTGGGCGTGAGGGGGTCTCGGGCACACGTGGGCGTGAGGGGGTTTGGGGGGTGTGCACCCCCCAGAAACCAAAATACCCCCAGAAATCAAAATACCCCCCACCCCAGAATTCAATTTTTGAAAATTTTTTTCGTTTTTTTCGCAATTTTTGATGCCAATGGATAGTGCTTGATGAGAAACGTCGAAAAATTGTGTTTTTATCGCCATCCACCATTTTTAAGGCCATTTTTTGACCTTCAAAAAATCTTGCACCCCCCAGAACTTAGGTGCCGCCCACCTATGCTTACTACTGCCCCTTTTACCCTAGAAAATATGCCTTGTGTGCTTCTGGGGTCTAAATAACCGTCGTGTATGCCTGGTGTTGACGACCAACCTCCACGAATTTACAAAATTTTCAAAAAAGCTCAAAAAACAAAACATGTAGGTTGTTTAGAGCGTTCAGCGATCTTTCGACTCAACAGAAGCTTATTTTTTCGATAGCCATTCTTCTAATGATATTTCGTTCAATTTATTAAATTTTGTAAGATTCTTCAAGAGGAATGAGAATTGTCAGAAACGTCAAGGAATGGTGATTTTAACGTTGCGCATCCGTTTTAAGCCAGAAAACTTTAAAAAAGCCTCCGAGGCTTACCCCCCATACATAGAATACCCATCATGTACGAATCCAAAACAGTAAATTTAACGCTCACGATTTCTTTTGCTGTTTAAACGACCAAAACGGTCAAAATAGCCTACAAACGTGTTTCATAGGAATATCGCATTTTAAAGGCATTTTCAGTCATTTTGACTGTATTATATCACTTTTAACAGTAAAAAACAGAGAAATTGATCAATTTTGGGGACTTTTTGAGTAGAAAGTACATAAAAGCACTAATCTGACGCGAAGCGACAGAAAAATTTTGATATTTTTACTGCTATTGAACTCGAAAATAAAATTATGCAAGAAACATTCCGTCAGCTCAAAATTAGCGGACAGTACCTCTGACCCTTCAGCGGGAGGTAACACCCTCACGTGGACGAGGGGAAGGGATTTGAGGGCTATGCAATCCGCAGAAGACCGAATATCTCTCTCCCTCCAGAAGTCAAAATAAGCACCCCCACAATGCAATTTTTGAAATTTTTTTGTTTATTTCGCATTCTTTTGATGTTAATGGATAGTGCTCGATGAGAAACAATTGAAAATAGTGTTTTTTCGCCATATTACCATTTTAAGACCATTTATTGACCTTAAAAATCTTGCACCCCACGGAAGGCCGGATACCCTCAGAATTCAATTTTCAAAAGTTTTCTTTTTTCGCAATTTTTGATGCCAATGCATAGTTCTCGATGAAAAACGTTGAAGAAGGTGTTTTTTCGCCATATTACAAGTTTTAGGACCATTTTCAAACCTTTGAAAAACCTTGCACCCCTTCCCAGAGTTTTGGTGCTGCCCACATATGGAATACCCTCCTCCCTCACCACACCTGAGCGTGGGGGTTTGGGGGTATGCACCCCCAGAAACCAAAATACCCCCAGAAATCAAAATACCCCCCCATAATTCAATTTTTGAAGATTTTTTCCGTTTTTTTCGCAATTTTTTGATGCCAATGGATACTGCTTAATGAGAAACGTCGAAAAATGGTGTTTTTATCGCCATACCACCATTCTAAAGGCCATTTTTTGACCTTCAAAAAATCTTGCACCCCCAGAATTTTCTTGCTGCCCACGTATGTCCCTCACCCCTATGTGCATGTATGAGCTTATCCGTCAATCGTACATGCATGCGTACTAAGAAAGACCGAAACCGTGAAACACGCGAACAATACAAGTCTTCGAGAGAGAGAGGAGCTGACCCAAGCAGAATTTTGAATTTAAGAAAAGCCTACGAAAATAATATTTTTGAGCCTTTAAACCGAGTTATCGGGCTACAAAACGAATAGAAAAAATGGGCTGATTTCAAGAACTTTATTGCTGTTATCTGGATACTAGGGACGGATTCGAGCGGAGGAGGCCGCGCCATTGGTCCAATATAGATGGAAAGAGGTAAAGAGTTGATGCAATTTGCGGTGATTTTTGACCATCGTCGCTCGGAATTTCGTAAATTTTTCTAACGCGATATCTATCAATGTCATTTTTCACTTTTTCTGACGGAATTTTTTGTAGATTTGCGTGCCCAAAGAATGCACAAACACGGTAAATAAATTGCCTAGTAATTCAAGTCTCTAAACGTCCTTTTACCTAAATCTTACAAACTTTTTGGCGCTTCGCATCGGATTTTAGCTTAAGTCAACAAAATTTAATCATTTTTCAAATGAAATTGTCTAAAACCTTAAACTTTTTCGGAACAATGTTGCAACAAAAATGATGATAAATAGAGGTGTACAATAAACTAGAACGGAGAAAAAACGCTATTTCGCGCCTGAAAGTCAGACTTTGGGACTTATTTTGACTATTTGAGAAAAAGTAGGAGTACCGTCCGATATCCTACAGCTCCGCAACTGCCGGACGCTGTACAAGGCAGTTAACGTACCGGGCGATAAATCGCAAGGTCAAATCCACTACTGTAACAGAAAATAATGGCAAGCTAAATATTTTGACGCGTTTTAATGAAAAATCAGCTCGTAATATTTATCTATAATCGGACGTTTGCTTAGTCGGCTGTTCCGCATTAAAAAGAGCACATTGACTTATGTAGAAAATAAAAATGCGCAATTTACCCTTTCTTGATCATCGGTGCTAGTGGCTGCCGCCATTGGAGGAGCGTTCGTCTGAAAATATAAGACAAAAAGCTAACTTAATTTTTGATTACATTGCGGAACAAAAAGAAGGATGTAAGGAGGGCGCGCCCAATCCCTTCATCAGCCCAAAATAATTAGCGAGATAAAGAATGGATACCTACGTATTTTGTAATGATTTTTGGCCATCGACTATCGAATTTCTCGAATTTTTATGCATATTCTTTACATTTATTCGCTTTGTTGGCGACCTGGAAATCACACGTTTGTAGCTTTAGGCAGAGCCTTGCGCGGTCCGAAATTTTTGACCCGCCCCGCCAAGAAAGAAATAAAGCCCGCCCCGCAGCTCCTTAGACCCGCCCCGCCCCGCAAAATTTTTTCATGTACTCTATGTATCCATTTCTGGTCGAAAAGGAGCCAGAATGCAACAAGATAAAGAACCGGACAATGAGTGATACAAAATCTTCAATTTAAATGAGTGCAATGCAATCTTGTAAATTGAACAAGAGCTAACGTCTTACAGCAATAAGCTTTATTGGAACAACAATGATGCTACTGTGATAGGTGTACTTAGGTATGTAGGTAAGCTGCAAAAGGCATAATCTTGCACTGCTGATTGCTCAAATTCTGAGGGGGTCTGATGGGGCGAAATCGCCAAAACTAGCACAACACAAATCAATTTTGGGGGTCTGCTGGATCCCAGGGGACAACCCAGATCCCAATGCTCGCCATTACTCAAATCCTATAGGGGATAGTCTACCTTATGTAAGGACGTAGTGTGTACCTACATATATGTAGGCATAGGTGGGCAGCACCGAAATTCTGGGGAGGGGTGAAAAAATTTCTGGGGAGGTGAAAAAATTTTTAGAGGTTAAAGGTCAAAAATGGTCTTAAAAGTGGTCGTATGGCAAAAAAACACCATTTTTCGACGTTTCTCATCAAGCACTATCCAATGGCATCAAAAAATTGCTGAAAAAAGCAAAAAAATTTTCTGGGGGGTATTTTGATTTCTGGGGGGGGGTATTTCAACTTCTGGGGGGTGCATGCCCCAAACCCCTACCTATACATACGGGGTGTTTAAAAAAACGACATCCATATCAGACTTTGTAACTTCGGAACGAATCGCTCAATTCAATTGCAACTTGCTTTAATCAATAGATAAAAACCTTCATAATGATCTTGCAAAGTTTCGTTTTCACAGCTTTATTTGTTCTTGTACAACGCGCATTCGGGTAAAAGTCGTTTTTTTCATTAAATACAATGAGTCGTAAGAAATGAATATGTGTTTGCGACGTTGTAGCTTTAGATCGAGTGAACATTTTAGAATACGGTTTGCTTCAATCAAAAGCTCATTTATCTAGCTAGGTGCCTCTAAATTTTAGTTTTATTTTGTTTGTTGGTCCAAGAGCTATTGAGCTTTTGCCTAAGGTCACTCCCTCGGCGATTGAGCCAGCAATGACAAAATAAGCAGCGAGTTGCTTGCGCTTATGAATGACCTAAGGAATGACATTTGGCGAAAGCTCAATAACTCTCGAACCAAGTAGCGAAATAGTACGAAAATTTACAAGCTAACAGTTAGACAAACAGGCTTTTGAATAGAGCAGACCGTATTCTAAAATGTTTACTCGATTAAAAGCTACAACGTTGCAAACACATGATTTATTTCTAAATACGCATTGTATTTAATGAAAAAAACGACTTTTACACAATTGCGCGTTGCACAAGAACAGAGCACGCTACGGATACGAAACTTAGCAAGCTTCTTAGGAAGGTTTTTGTTTAACGTTTAAAACAATTTGCATTGTAATTGAGCGAGCCGTTGGGAAGTTACAAGGTCAAATATAAGTTTCTTTGTTTTTGAAACACTGTATATATATAAGCTTATGCATAGTAAAGCTGGATTATTTCAATTTGTATTATTTTAACAGCCCCCCATGTGTTCTATTTCATTTAGTATTTATTCAAAGGATGAGCAGCAGAGCATTACTTAGAACTATAGTCTATTTCGCGAAACCTTGTGCATGGAAATCAATTTTGCGCACGTATCCTTTAGCACAACAAAAATTTAAAAAAAGGAAAGGCCCGCCCCGCCCCGCCCCGCCAGCCGTGTGACCCGCCCCGCAAAAAGCCCGCGCGGGCCTGCGGGGCGGAGCGGGCCGACCCGTCCCGCGCAGGGCTCTGGCTTTGGGTACCGCACCGCCCCTTGCGGAAAAACTGGATTCGGAACTGTTGTAGAATAACTGAATTACAAACAAAAATCGGAATGCGAATCATTGTAAATTAGATCAGCGGAGGACTGCAACACGCTAAGCCAACTGAGCTGTTTTGTGACCGAGCAAGTTTGATATTACTCAGAACAGAATATTTACAAATTTTAGAGAAAAAGTTTCAATTTTTAGTACTCGCGAACAAAAGCAAGGATTTCAGTAGCACTTTCTCTATTAACAATTTCAACAGCAATTTTTCGCATTTTCATCAGACGCTTAATATGAACTTATTTTTTGAGTGTTATTAAAAATAAGACGTCGTAATAGAGTAAAATGAATTTTTTAATCAACAAAAATGTAATCCGACTAAAATAGCATTTGTCTACTCTTTAAGGCGTTGTTCATTCCCAATTTCGAGGCAGTCACATCTGGGCAAAAGAGAAATATAAGAATGACGTAAAAACTTAAAATTTTGGACAGGGACTATTCAGGAGAGGAACTACGCTATCTTCTATTTTCCCTTGAAAAATTACGAAGAATGCCGAAGCTTGAAAAGCAAGTTTTCTTACTGATAGGAAAGGAGCGATAAATTCGAACCTTTAAGGAGATGAGGCGGATGGCTGATCATACTTAATGAGTTATTACATATTAAGTATTAGTATTATTACAGAGTATTATTGTTATTATTCGTATTATTATTATTATTATTATTAATATTATTATTATCATTATTACCATAGGTAGCGCGTTGGCGCGTACCTATGATATACTTGGATACCCCTAATATATGAGCCTCCCTATAGCTATAACGAGACACATCTGAGATTGCGTTTTTTAAAAAGATAGATAATAAAAAATTTGCTGCGAGTGTTTTTTGCTTTTTGTTTCAATTAATACCCGGTGTGTAAAGAGAGTGTAAAGTTTTACCGTAACATTATAACATATAGCTTTTAAAATTTTGGTAGGACGCTCGTCTTATTTATCTCAATTTCGCATTGTTTAGTCAGGTACTTTTAATTATGGACAATTGAGTAAGCTCAAAAGCACTTTTTATTTTTTTGAAAAGTGACTTATTTCCAATGTGTTAGTGCAAAGAGTGTAAAGAATCTGGGGGTGAAAAAACAAATTTTGACCTTTTTTTGTCTGCCAATCACTGCGATTATGAGTCCGAGAAATTTTTTTCTGATAGAAATGTTCTTTTACCCAACGCTACTTTCAGCTTACAAACAAAAATTTCTACACTCCATAAGGAGTTAGATCCAGGGGTTTAAAGTTTACAATCTTGAGAATGGTTAAAAAGACTGGTTTTTCGAGATTTTTTCGGCCAACTTCTCAAATTATAAGTTGCTACAAATTGAATAGAATAAAATATAAGTTCGTTGTCAGGGCTAAACGTCGCAGCAAACAGCAATTAAAAACTCAATACTGACTTATTTACAGAGCTGTAAAGTTCGCAATCAGAGGGTGTATTATAGGGCAAAGGAATGTTTTCTTCCATTTTTCGATTGGTCTATATCTCAAATATGTTACGGAACAAAAGTTTTCCACATACAAACGTACAACGATATAAAGGCTACAAATTGGCCCATACCGAATTTCTTTACACTCAATGTGGATTTAGGTTAAGATTTTTAAAGTTTACAATGTGACGGATGATGAAAAAATACGATTTTATCTCTTTTTTGTTCGCCGACTTCTCCTGTTATAAAATCAGGAAAAGTCGATTAAAAAAAATAAAGTACTTTCTAAGGGGTACACGTCACAGCTAATTGCGTTTATTTACTTCAATATTCGGCTTGCATTGTCGGGAGGTGTAAAGTTTAAAATTGGGTGTTTAATGTGCTTGAGTCTTGTGTTTTTTTCTTCCAAATTCTCCGCTAGTGAGTCAGGACATGATCTCAAGTCTCAAAATGTACAAGGAATTAAGCGTGATACGTCAGTTGGGCGAGTTTGTTTACACTAAACAGTGGTGTAAAGTTGTCTAGTTCTAATATCTGTCTTTATTCTAATATTTATTTTTTTCTATTTCTTTCATAAATGATGATCGTAATATCAGAATTACGATTCTGAACTAAAATCTTCTTCAAACTCGGTGGTTGTGTTCGATTTACACTGCAAATTAACTTTAGTTCTAGAGCCTTGCAGAAGCTTATTTTTTCCAAAAAGTTCTATGTAATGTCAATATTACGAAGTTTTCTCTACATCCAGTGGTTGTGTAAAGTTTGCACTACAAATTTAATTTACTTCCGGAGCGTTCCAAATGTGAATTTTCTCAACATGTTCCGTAAGATCAGGACTACAAATCTGACTGAATGTATTCTTTACACCCAGTAGTTGTGTAAATTTTACAATGAAAATTAAGTTTAGTTTCAGAGTGTTTCAGAAGCTTCATTTTTCAAAATGCTCCATGTAACGTCAGGATTGCGAATCTGAGCGTGTGTTCCTTACACCCAAAAGTTGCGTAAAGTTTATGCTGAAAACCATTGATCTGATTAAATAAGGTAAGGTTGTCTTGTTTAAAAAATATAATGCTGATGTTCAGAACAATATTGTTTTCCGCAGTAAAGAAAAATGCTCCGATGGTACAAAAAAGACGAATATACTTGGGATTGTGGACTATTAATGATGTAAAAGGAGGGGATTAGGAATAAGCTAACTTTGTATATACCTAAAGTCGCAAAATCTGTTAAAAATCAGACTTTCTCTAAGCAAGCAAAAAATCGAAGTATATTCTGCGACCTCTGAAAAAGTGTAACGTTCTTTAAATAATGTTCGATGCTTCACGTAAGAGTGTATAATTAATCTAAAATGTATACTTTTGCAAATTGTTTGCAAGTTGCAATGCTGACTTGCTTCGAATCATGATTGATAGAAAACTAGCTGCAATTGCATATAAAGGTGTTTTATTTTGTCGTGATGAGCATTATAGCAAGCAAACCTGGCGTCAATTTGTTAGTGCACACAATTGTCACGGGCATGCAAGTGTACCTATGTACATGTAGTGTTTCAAATGTTAGTTTACGCGTTTCCTACTGCTTTAAACAAACAATTTTTTTGATTGTCTCAAATGCGTCAACATTTGATATTTCATTCAATACGCTTGCAAAGTCGCTCCTAGTTTACTCCATCTACTTTCCCATAGCTGCTGCATAGCTAACTTGCTGCTTTTCAATCTTTTTTTGGTTCAATAGTTTATTTCAATCTGCAGGCCGCAGTATATACTTCAATTTTTTTGCGTTGCTTAGAGGAAGTCTGATTTTTTACAGAAATAACGAATTTAGGCATATACATAGGTAACTTTTTCCTAATCCCCTCCTTTAACATCCTTAATAGTCCAAATCGCAAGTATATTCGTCTTTTTTATTCCATTGGAGCATTTTTCTTTGCAAGTTAAGCCTATAGCAGACAGGCACGTGGGGGTCTGGTGTTGTAGAATCTATATAGACTGAACCCTAGAATGAAAAACTGGGAAATTTCCTAGGGCAAATGACGGAAAATGAAGGCAATAAATGATTTAAAATCGAAATTCAACTTCGGAAATGCTTACGCATGACCAGAAATGACTATGTAGGCGTAGTCATCAGTTTGGAGGTTAGCATTGTTCAGATAAGACACTGGAGAATCACCAGGCGAAAAAGTTAGGAAAAAATGGCAATATTTTGATTAAATTTGGATAGAAATCTAGTCATCCACGAAAGACTTCAAAGTCTTCAATGACGAGTGAGATACTTCTGAAATATTTTGAAAGGTACACCGTTTTCAGACAGCTAAATGCGGCCATATGCAAATGTTCTCTGGAATCAGGCTCATGTGACCACCGGCTTTGCGATTTCCAAGTAAATACAATGTTTATTGCTTAGTCGCATAAGCCATTGTGTTATACTTTCTCTAAACTCAATCATCATTTAAGGAACCGAATAAGTTAAGGTAGTGAATACAGTTCTTGACACGAAATTGGATGCTCAAGCATTGTTTGGGTCAACTTAAATATTCGTCTATATCCTTAATACGTTACTACCTTTCCGGCTTTAGGAAGTGCGAGAAGGTGAGACATTTCTGTCACTAATTCAGTTTACACTCAGGCTTAATAACACGCATTCAGCTTAAACCCAGCAGGAAGGGCAAGCCGTAACGGCAAGAGCGAATTCAATCTGTAGTAGGATATTGTGGTGGTTGGACCGATTATGTAGTATGTTATAATATAGGACGTCACTGTACGCTTTGCATTGCTACCGAAAGAAAAATGACGATGTCTCTGGTGTAACATAGGCCAAATATTGCTTAACAAAACTCAGGAAACGTTAAGCATATATGTAATGGCACAAAATTTTGGGAGGGGATCCCTGCCTCGCCCATTTTAAGGGGATTGGGATGATTTCCAATATTTGACCAACAACGACCAAAAAACATTGGAAAACGGCCAAAAATCCCAAGTTTTTTCAAACATCAGGAGAGTCAAAATTTTTCTAACATGGGGGTGAGGTAAGGGCACGCTCTTTTGTATTCAGCAAAGATTTTTCCCGATGTACAAAGATATTTAAGTACCGTCTTTGTACATGTACAAAGATTTTTGGGAAGACAAAAATTGCAAAAAAGGTCTACAATTCACCGAAATTTTTGGTGCTTCGCTCCGAAACGAGTAATTGTGTGTTCTATATATCTTTATAATGGCAGAAATTGCATCTCGAAAGGGAATATGTCAAATTTTTCAGCGCTCGCGCCGTTTTTAGACAATTTTCAGTTATTTTTGCCATCGTAAAGCCACAAATTAGCTAAAATACACTATCAAAGGTCTAACATTTCTGTTTTTACCATGCTAAAATCGCTAAGTACACAAAAATTTGTGTGTACAAAATGTACAAAGACTTTTAGGAACCATCTTCGTACATGTATAAACGGACCTTGTCCAAAAAGGGTGGGGATCCCTTATCACCTGTTACAAGTCTGCCATTAGGTGTTCTAATTTTATGGCACAGAACTGTAAAGCAATATGGTAGAAATTCGCATAGTGGCAAAACTGACCCTTAGCAGACCGAGATTGGCCGGCAATGGAGTGTGGGCGGCAAAAGACGCCGGAACACTGAAGGCGCCGACTGGTGCTGCTGACGCAATAGGCGCTGTGGCTCCAGCTGACGGCATCAAGCGGTAGTCGATGTCTGTAAACAAAATGTGCATTGCAATTCATACATTCATAACACTTTTTTTATTCACCTCGCGAATTAGGTTGCACAATGGAGCCCATCGCCAAACCGACTGCAGGGAATGACGGCGGTGGTACTGGGGCCAAAACAGGAGCCTAAAAATCAATTATTAAATTGTTAGCCATACAAACTTAGACAGGTCAAAAAAGCATGCAACAAAGATTGCAATGATACATAGACACGTATGTCTGCAAAAAAGACCTCATAGAATTATTGGAAAACAAAAAACTTCCTGTAAAATGAGACAAAATGAAGTTCAAAAATGAATATAAATCGAAAATTTTTTGCAACAAAAAGTTCAAAATTGACCGCAAATTTGGATTTTCATTATATGTACTTGTACACAGGGGTAAGGAGAGTTACCTCACTTCTCTAAAGAACCAGATAGGTACTCTCAAGCAATTTTGAGCTAGCATTGCATTTTCTACATCATTTTTGAAGGTAAAAGCAATAATAATGGTGCTTTAATTGCCAAAGATCAGCAACGCTGGGTCAGAAGGGGGCAATAAATGGCATAGGGGTGAGATAGGTTTTGCTCCTTCAGAGCTTGAAAAATAAATAGCTATGAAGCCATTTCAGCCGAAAAACATTGTTATGTAGTTTTCTGGCTCAAAAAACCATCTGTATAGCCCTTTTTTTAGAATATGATATACACTATCTGAGTTCAGAAATGCTATAGTCATACATGTAATCATAGATTGGGAATAACGTACACCTTGACCATCCTATGGCCCATAGAACCTCTGGCCAGTGGCCAAAGAAAATTAAGGTTAAAATTTCAACAAAAGTGAAAATAAGGATAAGGAAAATTGAGAGATGATATAAAAATCAAGCAAAATCAATCGACCAGCCTAGCCAGAGGCCAACCAATCAACCAGCTAGCTGGCCAATCAATCAATCAAGCAACCAACTAACTACCCAACCAACCAACTAAATGGCCAACCAACAGACCAATCAAGCAATTGAACCAACTAAACGGCTAACCAACCAACCAACTAAATGGCCAACCAACCAACCAACCAACTAAATGGCCAACCAACCAACCAACCAACCAACCAACCAACCAGCTAAAGGCCAACCAACCAGCGAACTAAATGGCAAACCAACCAACAAACGGAGCAAATGGCCAACCAACCAACCAACCAATGAACTAAATGGCCGACAAACCAAGTAACCAACCAACTAAATAGCCAACCAACTAAGCAACCAATCAATGAACCAGCATACTAAATGGCTTACCAACCAACAAACCAACTAATCAACTAAATGGCCAAACCACCAACCAATTAGCCAACCAACTAAATGGCCAACCAACCAGTCAACCAACCAACAAACTAACCAACTAAGTGGCCAACCAACTAACCAACAAAGCAACCAAACAGCCAACTTAATGGCCAACCAAAGAACTGACCAACTAAATAACCATCCGACCAATCAGCCAGCCTACTAAATGACCAACCAACCAATCAATGAACTAAATGGCCAACCAACCAACTGAATAGCCAACCAACCACCAACCAACAAAATAGCCAGCCAGCTAACCAACCAACCAGCGAACTAAATGGCCAACCACCAACTAATTAGCTAAATGGCCAACCAAGCAACGAACCAATCAATTAGCCAACCAACTAAATGACCAACCAACCAACCCGTCAACCAATCAACCAACCAACCAACTAACTAAAAGGCCAGCAAACCAACCAACTAAATGGCCAACAAACCAACCTACCAACTAAATGGCCACCTAATCAACTAAACAACCAACTGAATAGCCAACCAATCAAACAACAAATTAAGTGGCCAATCAACTAAGCAACAAACCAACCAATCAGCCAACTAACTGATCAGCCAATCAACTAACCAAATATATGGCCAACCAACCAATTAGCTAACCAACTAAATGGCCAACCAACCAGTCAGCCAATCAACCAATCAGTCAACCAACAATTCAGTCAACCAAACAACCAACCAATTAACTAAAAGGCCAACCAACGAACCAACTAAAAGGCCAACCAACCAACAAATCAAATGGCCAACCAATCAACCAACCAACAAACTGAATGGCAAACCAACTAGCCAACCGACTAAATGGCCAACCAACCAGTCAACCAACCAACCAACGAACCGACTAATAAAAGGCCAGCCAACCAACCAACCAAATGGCCAACTCAGCAACCAACCAACTAAATGGCCAACCAATCAACTGAAACAACTAACTAAATAGCCAACCAAACAACGAACCAACCTACTAATCAAAAAACAACCAACCAGCCAACTTAATGGCCAACCAAAGAACTGACCAACTAAATAACCATCCGATCAATCAGCCAGCCTACTAAATGGCCAACCAACCAATCAATGAACTAAATGACCGACCAACCAACTAAATAGCCAACCAACCACCAACCAACTAAATAGCCAACCAGCTAACCAACCAACCAGCGAACTAAATACCAACCACAAACTAATCAGCAAAATGGCCAACCAAGCAACTAACCAATCAATTAGCCAACCAACAAATGACAAACCAACCAACCAGTAACCAAACCAACCAACCGACTAACTGAAAGGCCAGCCAACCCACCAAATAAATGGTCAACAAACCAACCTACCAACTAAATGACCACCTAATCAACTAAACAACCAACTAAATAGCCAACCAATCAAACAACCAACAAGTGGCCAATCAACTAAGCAACAAACCAACCAATCAGCCAACTAACTGGCCAGCCAATCAACTGACCAAATATATGTCCAACCAGCTAATTAGCTAACCAACTATGATCAACCAACCAGTCAGCCAACCAACCAGTCAGCCAACCAATCAGTCAACCAAACAACCAACCAATTAACTAAAAGGCCAACCAACCAACCAACTAAAAGGCCAACCAACCAAAAATCAAATGGCCAATCAATCAACCAACCAACAAACTGAATGGCCAACCAACCAACTAAATGGCCAACCAACCAGTGAACCAACCAACCAAGTAACTAACTAAAAGGCCAACCAACTAAATGGCCAACCAACCAACCAACCAACCAACCAGCTAGAAGGCCAACCGACTAACCAACCCACCAACTGACCAGCCAACTGAATGGCCAACCAACCAACCAATCAACCAGCCAACTAAATGGCCAACCAACCAGTTGACCAACCAACCAACTAACTAAAAGGCCAACCAACCAAACAACCAACTAAGAGGCCAACCAACCATCAAGCAACCAGCTAAAAGGCCAACCAACCAAAAAATAAATGGCCAACAAAGCAAAAAATAAATGGCCAACCAATCAACCAACCGACCAACTAAATGGCCAACCAACCAGTCAACCAACCAACCAACTAAGTAAAAGCCTAACCAACCGAACAACCAACTATGTGGCCAACCAACCATCTAGCAACCAGCTAAAAGGCCAATCAACCAACCTACTAAATGGCCAACCAACTAAATGGCCAACCAACCAATGAACCAAGTAAGTAAATGACCAACCAACGAATCAACCAATCAACCAACCAGCTAAGTAAATGGCCAACCAACCAACTAACCAACCAATCGACCAAATTGCCAACCAACTAACCAACCCACCAACTAACTAGCCAACTAAATGGCCGACCAACCAACCAACCTGCCAACTAAAGGGCCAACCAGCCAGTCAACCAACCAACCAACTAATTAAAAGGCCAACCAACCAAACAACCAACTAACTGGCCAACCAACCAACTAAGCAACCAGCTAAAAGGCCAACCAACCAACAAACTAAATGGCCAATCAACCAAGTAACCAACCAACCAACTAAATAGTTAGCCAAACAACCAATGAACTAAATGGCCTACCAACCAACTAACCAACCAATCAACCAATCGCCTAAATGGCCAAATGATCAATCAACCAACCAACAAACAAAGTAAGTAAATGGTCAACCAACCAACCAAACAACCAGCCAACTAAATGGCCACAACTAACCAACCAATCAACCAAATAGCCAACCAACCAACCAACTAAATAGCCGAAAAGCAAACAAACCAACCAACCAGCCAACTAAATGGCCACCCAACCAACTAACTTATTAACGAAGCAACAAACTAACTTATTAATAAACCAACCAACTAACTTATTAACGAACCAACCAACCAACTAACCAACTAACCAACCAACCAATAAATCAACCAACAAACCAAAAAATTGGGTAACCAATCAACCAACTGAGCAGACAACCAACCAACTAAGCAACCAACTAACAACCCAACCAAGTAATTAACTGGCCAGCCAACCAATTATGCAATTGGTTAAACAGCCAATTAAGAGGCCAACCTACCACTAACCAGACTGACCAAACAATCAACTAACCAATTAAGCAACCAAACAAGCAGTCAGCCAGCCTACGAACCAACTAATCAACCAACCAACCAACTGGCTAGCCAGCCATCCAATTGACCAACCAGCAAACTGGGTAAATAATAGGGATGGACCGGGTCCACGGACCTGGACCCGGCACTACCCGATGATTTTCTTGGACCCGGATCCGAATTTTTTGAGATTGAAGACCCGGACCCGGACCCGAAATTTTTAAAATTGAAGACCCGGACCCGATCTTTCTAATTATTTCGGACCCGAGTCAATTAGAATTTGACTTAGCAACAGTCTTTTGCCAATAATGAAAAACAATTGCCATTTCAAAAATTTTATTTGCCACTTCGAATAACACTCACATCAACATTCTGAGTTATACTTTCGTTTTAAATTTCTTTGAAATTGTACTTAATGAAAAGCAATTTCTCTGCCGTCTTTCCATGCAAACGATGTCTGTTTGGCTGGTATATAAGTCCGGCTCAGCTAAACAGCTGTTCCGAAGGAACACTTGTTGCTGCGATGAGAGAAACTTTGCGTACAGCAGAGACCGGGTAATTTTGGTAATGTCTATAAACTAATTAAATTTTATCTTTTTTATTTGAAAATTAATTATGCACGGTCAGAATGATTAAAATGCTGAAACAAAACAATGCAGTGTAATTGTCAAGCATTGAAGTAACTGCTTGCCGTAATATGACATTGGGTAAAAAATGGCACATGGCCAATCACAAGTTTTCGTGAGTTAAAAGATTTACTCCCATTTCAATAACATCAAGCGAATCGTACAACAGTAAATAAAGCACTTTGAATGCACACAACCAATAAAAAATTATACAAATCGCACACTACGTTCTTTTGCTTTAACTCTTCTGTAGTTGTCCTCAGTGGCGGAACTAGGATTTTTCTAAGGGGAGGGGGGCGGAACCCTGACTAAGGCGGAAAAATTAGCCGTTTTAACCCGAAAATTGCTAAAAATCGCTCAAAAATGCTTAATTTTGCGCACTATTTTGGGCCTATGGGGGCGGCCGCCCCCAGCCCCCTAAATCCGCCCCTGGTTGTCCTCGTCTTATCCGCGCATTTTGCTCACGTAGTCTATCAGCTACAACTTGATCTAAATTATGTGTCTATTTAAATTGCCGAAAATTTTGTGTCAGTGCATTGTGGTTTTGGAAATGTGCACTTCTACAAGATGTGTTGGACCCGGACCGGACGGGTCTAGCACTGTGGACCCGGACCCGGACCCGAAAAATCCAAAATTTTGGACCCGGTCCATCCCTAGTAAATAATCAACCAATTACCAAACAACCAAGAAAGTGAGCAGCCAACCAATTGACCAATCAATCCATCAACTAATCAGGCAGCAGAGCAACCAACCAACAACCCAATTAACCAACAGCCCAACCAATCAACAACTTAACCAACCAACACCAATTAAACTAAGCAGCCAAATAACAAAACAACCAACCAATCAAGCATCCAAAGCAGCTGATCAACAGGCTAAGAAACCAGCCAGACAACTGACCAACCGGGCAAACAATTAATCAATTTACTAGCCAACCATTCTACCAATTAATCAACCAGCAAATCAACCCAGAAAATTTGCTTTTCCTGCATGGAATAGCGTTTTTTAGCCCTGCCCTCCTAGATCCGCTCCTGAGTAGAAGTCCAAAAATTTTTGCTGATTGACTTAAATTTATTACATAACCAGAAGCAGCAGATGTAATCTTAAAAGGCAAAATGCATTAGAAAATGTCATTTGTGTTTGTAAAATTTTATTTAAATGCATCGTATCTATTTTTCAATATTCTGGTGATTCTCCTTCCAAGAATCTTTTCATTCAAAAATTTCTAAATTTCCTGCCTTGGATACAAGCTACTAGTGGCAATACGGTTTTCAGGGTTTCATTTTCTCATAGAATAGCATTTGCATGCAGCTAAGCAAAATTAAAAGCAACAGATCACATTATCAAGGCACATACTCTATACCTGATTGTATGATTCAAATTGTCCTATGCGGTCACACGACCAGACATGCATATGAGGGTTTGGGGTCTAGACCTCCAGAATCAAGAAAACAAAGAAATTTTACTCGGACAAAATAGCAAAAATTGGTGAGGTCATTTTAGCTCAGAAAGCTCAATTCTGACCCCTCGCCAGATCGACCCTGCATCTATAAAAACTGAACTTACTGATTCCAGACAGCCACTATCCTGAAAAACCTGAGCGTGCTTATGTTTGTCAGGTAACAAATATTCTTATAGTATCCTCTAATTTTAGAATTAGCTAGAATTCAAAATGATTCAAATGCTAATTTCCAGCTCTTGGTGTTGACATAATAATAATTTGTATTTTTTATAGTGAAATGCCAAAATTGAATAAAACACAATAAATATGGGCTAAATTTCCAGTGTGATCCATTAGATTCTTTTTTTCTGCGACAAAATGTTAAATTTTCCCTAAATTTTCCAGACTTTTTATTTGTGAAACTACCGGTTTTTTATGTTCCTAGCATCAAAATGCCAACTTCTCAGTGCTTGTGCCATCACTTAAATCTACAAGCTATTTGGAGATAGCATTCTCAGGCATACAAGTTTTTTTGTAGTCCTTATCTAAAAAAGGCGAAACACATTATAAAATGTCGTTTTTGTTTGTGAAATTTTATTTGAATGCATGGTATCTATTTTCCAATATTCTAGCAATTCTCCCACCAAAAATCTTCTCATTCAAAAAATTCTAAATTCTCCCACCTTGGATACAGGCTGCTAGTAGCAATACGGTTTTTGGTTTCATTTTCTCATAGGATAGCATTTGCATACAGCTAAGCAATTTTAAAAGCATTATCACATTTTCAATGAGCATCCTCTAAGCCTAATTGTATGATTTAAATTGTCCTACGCGGTCACACGACCAGACATGCACATGGGGGTTTGGGGTCTAGACCTTCAGAATTAAGAAAACGAAGAAATTTCTTCAGAAAAAAATGGCAAAAGATGGTGAGGTCATTTTAGCTCAAAAAGCTCAATTCTGATCCCCCAGATCGACTATGCATCTATGAAAACCGACCTTGCTGATTCCAGATTTTCACTACCCTGATAATCCTGAGCTTGCATTTGTTTGTTAGGTAACAAATATTCTTATAGTATCCTCTAATTTTAAAATTAAGTAAAATTGAAAATGATATGAATGCTAATTTCCAGCTCTTGGCGTTGACATAATGATTTGTATTTTTTATAGTAAAATGCCAAAATTGAATAAAAAAATAAAAATGGGCGAAATTTCCAGTGTAATCCGCAAGATTCTTTTTTTCTGCAACAAAATAGCAAATTTTTTTGCACTTGTGCTAGGTATATATCAAGGAGGGATTCAGCCTAAATTTTTTACAATCTTTATTTGTGGAACTACCAGTTTTTTCGTTCCTGGCAGTAAAATACGCAGTTCTCAGGGCTTGCGCCATCAATTGAATCTACAAGCTATCTGCAGATAGCATTTTTAGGCATACAAATTTTGTGTAGTTCTTATGTTAAAAAAGATGTGATGTAAAATGGAAATAATAACATGATAAAATGTCGATATTTCCTGGCCTTTGCGCCAGATATATACACTTTCTGCGTTACTAAACTTTTGAAAGATTCAAAATTATCCTGAAATAAAAGAAAATTTTGTAATCTTCTGGCGATCCTCACTATATTCATTTACTCCATTTCTAATCTCCAGAAAAAGCAGAATGGATCAGAGCCTCGGATGATATCAAAATTTTCTGGTGCTTTGCGCTGGATAAACTACATCTTTACATCGTGTGCAGGGGCATAATCAGGGCCGGCCCACCCTCCCAAATAGAAAAATAATTCTTTAAAAACAAAGGGCCCTTTGCTTTTTTCTTGTAGTAAACTGGAAACGGATTGTGCATAATGGGATGCCTTGGGAGTATGTTGAGAAGCCAACTCATCTTGTTAATAGTTATTTCTTTCACTATAAACAGTATCTGTGTATCAGGAGCAATTTCTGATGACCCTATGTAGGCTATTCTTAAATCTTTGTGAAATGAGCGTAATCTCTTGCTGGAAAACAATTATCTCATATGCAATTGTGCGCTTCAATCTGCAAGCTGTGCTTCGTGGAGTCAACTGAAAGGACAGCCAAAATGCGTTTTAAGCACACTTTTTAGCTTTTTAATTCGAAATTTTCCAGCACTTTGCGCCGGATTTCTTACATTCTATCTTTTTTCTTACCTTAGAAGCCAGATTTGACTTCAAAATAGCGTATATGATATTTTCTGCATTAGTTTTCTTTGCAAAACCACAAAATTCAATGCAAAGAAATGAATTTTGAAATAATTGGAGTCAAGCTTATGTTTGATATTGAGAAATTAGTCATACCTTTAGGTTAAAAGATAGGATTTTTGATATCCAAGTTTGAAATCAAGCAAGGAAAATTTCGATTTTTTTCAAATTTTTTACTCCACCATGGCATAGATCTCATCGAGAAACGCTCAAAAATGCCATTATTTCCGCCCATTAACTAATATTTCCTGAGATATACGACTTCAAAAATTTTGGCCCTCCTGCCAAAATGAAATCCTGCTTACGCCCCTGATTGTGTGTATCCTAAAAACACTACAAAATTGGGTTAAAAGGTAAAGATGCCTAAATTATACTTTGAAAGCATCAAATGACTTATGATAGTTTCCTCCATATACTTATTTTCTTGCTTAGTAGACTGTACAATTCATTCCCCCAGAAGCTTGCTCCAACTCAGGGCAGGAATTAAGGGGGCGACGGGTGGCCGCCCCCCATTGATCAAAAATATTTGGCGATATAAAGAATAGGTATGCAATTAGCAATTATTTTTGGTCGTCAATAACCATAATTTCTCAAATGTTCCAAGTGCTACGCACTGGAGCACTACACTCTAGATGATACCTATTAATGACATTTATTTACTTTCTTCATAAACTGGAAGCCATTGTCTGTTCCTGTAGGTTTCAAAACAATTTCAACAACAGAAACAGCTATTTTTGCAAAGTTTTCTTCTATTTTCAATTGAAGATTTTGATATTTTGCATCAAGTGCTATAAATACAGGAAATCAAGCAGTAAATCATGCATCTAGACCTCTATCCGCCTTAATTACACAAATTTTCCATCGCTTTGCGCCATATTTTTGCTAAAGTCAAAGAGATTCAATGATTTTTTCGCACAAAATTGTTGGAAAGTTTAAAATTAAAAAATATATATTGCGTCAAAAATGATTTTATTTAAATGTATACAATGTAAAACACCAAAAAACTATTTTGAGCATTGAGGGCAAATTTTTGGACCTATTTTTGGCTATTTTTGGAAAAGGGGGGATACCAATCCCCCTTAGGAAAATCCTAGATCCGCCACCATTCTCACTACATCAAACATTTTAGATGGTACATGTCATTCCATCAATCTAGTTATTATTTGCTTTCCTCCTAAAACCATTTTGCACAGCATATAATCAGAGATACATTTATATGGGCAAGGTAGAGGTTGCCAGATAAAGGTGAAATGCAGGAAAGGTCATTAGTAAATTACGATCATTATTCTTGTACAAGGTCTCTATGTACGAGGTCTCTATACACAGGTTTCTGGCTGAAATTTGTCAATAAGGCTCAGAGCGCCGGGGAAATTTTGATATTTTTGCCCTAATCCCAAAAATTTTCTAGCAGCGCTTTTTGTTTTCTCAAAATTGCTTGACTGTATCTGATTTTCCATGTCTTTCAAAGAAAGTCATATCAATTTTAAATTGTTGGATGATAAGGATGTTTTTTCTCTCAAACTTAGAGCAAACAAGACTATGCGTTGTCTTCATTTGTTCATATTTTATGCAATATTCGACCATGCTTTCAAGATTCGCTAGATTTTTCAAAAGGATTTCATGATCATTATCCCAAAATGTATTTTTTCTGTTCCTCACAAGGGTCCCCTAAAGGAAAAAGATATAAAAAGTTTCCAAAGTGTGTCTAAAACATCGCTAAAACAGGTTTTTAGCGCACTTTTGAACAAGTAAACGCGCTCGTGCATAGTTTTGTCTTCTAAACCATTCAAAATCGCTCAAATTTGAGTTAGCCATAGATGGCTTATCAATTTTTTCTGGCACTGAGTGCCAGAATCATTGACCGGGTTTAGTCTTTCCCTTTAGCCCACTTGGAACAGCTGAAATTTAAATTATTGCATTAAAATCATAAAATTTTTTTAACGCTTTGCGCAGGATTTATTGCTTATGTAATTTTTTGACTTCAAGCCTGCTAAAAACCGTTCAAATTTGAACTAGGCATGCAAAATATGTCGAATTTTTCCGGAGCTTTGCATCAAATCAATTCTGTCAGGAGCTAAAAAAATTATTCGTTGATTGAATGATGAGAAATCAGTTGTGCAGATAAATGATTGTATAATAGGTATTAGGTATAATAGGTATCAACATAAAATAAAGTTTAAAGTTTAAAAATTTTCTCTATCGTTGTTTAGAGCTCACAGAGATAGGCTCGAAACTGCCTTTATTTTTGTCTACAGTATCTCCTTATGGTTCTTGAGATGTATGAACTCAAAATTTTTGGCTCTCTCTATATAAAATCATTGATATGGGCCTACCCTTATGTCAACCTTCTCACAAACAAGCTCTTCATTGACTAACGAACCAAACAAAAGGGGTTCCGGTACCCCCAAAACCAAGATTCATTCCCCAGGTATGCATGCAACGGCTTAAAATTTTGGGATGGTAGTCTCCGGCCATTTTTAGGAGAGGGTAAATGATCTATGCATAAAAAACGCCTAAAAATGCCCAAAAATTCAATTTTTAACGAATTAAGAGGGGTAAAATTTTTTGGCCTTAGGGACGTTTTTCTTGTAAAAGACAACGATTTTGAGGCTCACGAATAGATTTTTGGAGCGATCTTTGTACATCTCTGAACACAAAATATTGAGAGTTTTTGGCAGATTTTTCATTGTAAAAAAATCGCGCAGTTTTTGTATAAGAAACAATGTTTGGGCTTTAGGTAGGGGTATCACCATCCCCCTGTTACATGTATAGAGCCGACCATTTTCAGGGGTAGGGTGAATGACCTCCAAATTCAGGCTAAAAGGACCAAAAGACACCTGAAAACGGCCAAAAAATTCAAGTTTTTTCCAAAAATCGGTAGGAGAGGTCAAAAATTTTCTGGCTTTGGGGGATGAAGAATTTTGGAGTTTCAACAGGATTTATAGCTATTTTTCTGACTTATAAAAAGCTGAATAGCCACTTTAAGCTTAGAAAGTCTACAAAACCGTACATACTCTTGGGATGTTAGGGGAGGACATTTCACCCCCTCCCGGGCATTTTTTCACACCTCCAGAATTTGCAATTTTTCAGAAGTTTTCGAAAGTTTCCTGAAATTTGTTGAAAAGTTGCCATTTTATTGATAGTAAATGACTTTTCTCGAAATTTTCTCTTTTATACTCTAAAAAATAGAGCATCATCAGAAACGCTAAAAAACGATATCTATGACACGTCCCCACCATACATGCACAGCATGGGAATTCGGGGGGGTGAAAACCTAAAGTGTCTTTTTTGGGCCCAAAAATAGCCGGTACGCGTTAAAAAACATCGTTTTTTGGCGTTTCTGACGATATTTTATCCTTCTAGAGCATAAGTCATGAAAAAAATTCCGAAAAAGTCTAATAAATTGAGCAATATATCGCTTAAAACATGAATATATGGCGCGAAGCGCCGAAAATTTGGCGATTTTGAGCAAATAGATAGCAAAAAACCCTTAAAAAGACACTTTTTCTACCAATTTTCAGGTAAGTTTAAGGAACTCATGAAAAATCGCCAATTCTGGGGGGGTGAAAATTTTTTTGCGGGGGGTTAAAAATGATTCTGCGGGGGGTAAAACCCCCTAACCCCGCCCCTAAGATCATTTATGGTCCCCTCCATTTTTGGGCCCAAAAATTGCACTTAAAAATTTCAGCCCCTCCAAAAATTCCTATGCTGCGCATGTCTGTAAACTATGTTGTTTGTATGAATAAATGCTATATATATATATTCGCAACAAATGCTCGAAGACAATGCTTATAAAACGATAATGTCATTGTTTGCTGTAGAATCGTTTTTGCCAAAGCAATGTTTTTTAGCACCACCCCATTAGCACTGGTAATAATGAAAATTTTTCCACTAGCACAGGAGGGTTTACGTAAGTATACTAGTTTTTTACTTATATAACACCTTACCTATGGTGTCATTGATGATGTCTTTTTCTTTTTTAATACAGATGTTTTTGCCAGTACAACTGGATTTATGTAAATAAATCGGAAAATTCATGCTAGAAATTGACTGATTTTGCGGTATGACTTTTTTAAAGCCGCGTTCTTTTTAAGTAATCAGTACGTGAAATTACGAATCTAGCACGAATCGCTAGGAGAAATTTTGAAATTATTACTGCTTTTCATTGAAAGCCATAGGAGTCAATTGAAAAGCATTGATAATATGCATATTTACAAGCCAGCATTTCAAATTTTGTAGTATTTTCGACAAAGAAATTCAAATAACAATCAACGGAAGTTTTTAAAACAATGATTTATTTATTTTGAAAAATACATCTGATAGGCTTAAGTAAATTGAATACCCATTCAAACTTTGTGGAAATACAACCCGGAAATGTATAAAGACTTTTAGGGACCATCTTTGTACATGTACAAACGGACCTTGTACAAAAAAAACACTGCATACTTCTTGCTAGCGAATCTTCAAACTATCTGAAATTTCAGGTCAGCAGGTGCACTGGTTCCTAGGATATTTTGATTTACCCCTTTAAAGACACTCCCTCTTCTACATGTAACGGCTTGAAATTTTAGAGGGGGTTGCCAGCCATTTTTAGTGGGAAGGGGGTAAATGACCTCCAATTTTTGCTCAAAAACGGCCAAAAAGTTCGATTTTTTCCAAAAATTAAAGGGGAGGGGGGTCAAAACTTCACTGGATTTGAAAAATGGTGGGACGTCGGACTTGAGTGGGGGGATCCCCCATTCTCCCATTACATGCATGCCCCCTCCCCTTCGCAAGTCACCCCAGATAATATTCACTTGGGTACCATTTGTCTGGCAAGTATGCATCCTATATCCCAAATTTCAGCTTAATTAGCCCACTGGTTCCCAGGATAATTTGATTAGAAACTGATTTATTTGCTTTCAGTTATAAGAATTCGCATCAAGAGCCTTTATAAAAAAATGTTTGCTTAAAGAGCCTTTGAAAAACGTTGTTGTATTTTATGCTGTTAGAATACTGGTCGTATTTTGCGAAGCTTGAAATTAATAGTTGCATTTTATGTAGCTTGAAATTTATGGATGTATTTTGTTTGAAAACATTAATTCTATTTTGCGATATCTGAAAATTATGATTGTATTTTCACGAACTTTGAAAACCTCCATTGTATTTTTTTGGAAACCTCGAACGTATTCTGCGAAACTTGAACAATTCGGTTGTATTGTTGTTAATTTGAAAAACTCAGTGCTATTTTTTAAAAGAACCTTCAATGTATTTCATGGGATTTGAAGAACTGGTTTGTATTTTTGCTAAATTCGGAATGAGCTGTTTTTGTTGAAAACCTTCAATCAATTTTACGAAAATTTGAAAAACTCGGTTGTATTTTTTTGTAAAGTTCGATATCTCTGTACTTTTTCCTGAAAATCTTCAATGTATTTTACGAAATCTAAAAAACTCGGTTGTATATTCATGATATTTAAAAGCTCAGTGCTATTTTTTTGAAAATTTTCAATGTATTCTACAAAATCTATAAAACTCATTTATATTTTCACAAAATCTGAAAACTGCACAATTTTTCTAAGACATTTATTATATTTTACGAAATATGGAAAACTCGGTTATATTTTTGTTAAGTTTAAGAGACTGTGCTATTTTTTGAAAATCTTCAATGTATTTCACGGAATTTGAAAAATTTGGTTAATAATTTTGCCATCTTTGAAAAGCTTTGTTGTATTTTCTGAAAACCTTGAAACTATTACACAAAATATAAAAGTACAATGTATTCAACTAAATTTGTAAAATGCGGATTATTTTAGCTCTCATGGGGTCAATTGAAAGGCATAGATAACACATGAATACTTACAACCAGGATTTTCAAGTTTTACGACATTATTCAAGCGGCTGATGAGTCATCTGATTTTCGAACCAAAATGTTCATAGTTTTGAATTATTTGTAAGAATCAAAAGTCATTTTAAATAATAAATGTTTGTATTTATTATAAGAAATTCTTAATATTGAGACTTCCGCCTAATTTCCGATTGCATTTTCTCATAGTTTTAGTATGGATATTCAATTTACTTAAACTTATTCAATATCTTTTTCAAACCAAAAGCATAATTGTTTTGAAAATTTTTGTTGATTATTATTCGAATTTCTTCCTTGAAAATGCTACAAAATTTGAAAAGTTGGGTTGTCAGTATGCATATTATCAATGCTTTTCAATTGACCCCTATGGCTTTATGGCTTTCCGTAGCTTTTGTCTTCAAGAATGATGCAAAAAAATGATGTCATCTAAAACTCGCTGAAGAGCTGTCGGCCGGACCCTTTTGCAAATTGGAGTAATAATCACACGTGAACATAGGGGTTGGGAAGTGTGCACCCCTCAGAAGGCCGAACACCCCTCCCAGAATTCACTTTTTGGAATTATTTAACCTCCCGAAATAGTGATAAAATCTGTAGTCTAAGAATTCAATTTTTTCAACTGATGAGTTTCTACAATTTCAATGGCTAGTAGTGCTGTAATGCAGCCATGGTGCTGTAATGCAGCCACCGCATAAAAACATTTTATATAGACTATTTTTTAAAATGAGCTTGTTAAGCGAGAGTTGTAAACCAAGAGAAACTTAAAGATTTTAAACAATAAGAAAATGAAAAAGATGGGATTTTTGTAAATTAAAACAAATTTAGAGGATATGATGAAACATTATTGTTGAGAATAGGACGATCACGTGCTATGTATAACGACTCCTTGATTAAAAGATCAAAAGAGTTGGATGCTCGACTAATAACCTTGTAGCAATCTGATGTAATTAAATGATTGCTATTTGAGATATGTTTGTGAATAGCATCACCCTGAATTGGCTTTCCTGTAGCAAATGAGATACGTGTTCTAGCTGTATGGCTAGTTACATTGGCGAAACTCGCCGACATTTTGGGAGTAGAATTGCAGGGCATACTGGCATCTCATTTGCTACAGGAAAGCCAATTCAGGTTGATAGTTTATCTGCTATTCACAAACGTATCTCAAATAGCAATCATTTAATTACATCAGATTGCTTCAAGGTTATTAGTCGAGCATCCAACTCTTTTGATCTTTTAATCAAAGAGTCGTTATACATAGCACGTGATCGTCCTATTCTCAACAATAATGTTTCATCATATCCTCTAAATTTGTTTTAATTTACAAAAATCCCACCGTTTTCATTTTCTTATTGTTTAAAATCTTTTATAATTCTCTTCATAATTTAATGGTATGTTTAAACTTTAAGTTTCTCTTGGTTTACAACTCTCGCTTAACAAGCTCATTTTTCAAGACTATTGTTACCATTATTCCTCACTTAACATAGATCTGGGCTAGAAACTTACTCTGGAGGGCCTGAAAATTTCAATAATGTTAAGTGCAAAGTTGTTTCCTTGCTCGATAGAGATGAGAACGCTCAACACTCAGGAGATTCCATCAGTGACAGACAACCATAAATGATCATGCGGAATTTTGACACGTCAGAAATTTTTTCACCCTAGCTCAAAATTCGCAATTTTTCAAGGAATAATTAGAAATGAGCTCTTTTAGGCATTTAAGCTATATATTTGCTCAAAAGATTCAATTTTTCCATGTTTTCGCTGAATGCTCATTTTCTGACGATATTTTAATCAATTTATTCGAATTTTCTCTATATTTTTCAAAATAGTTTTCATCTTTTTACTTTCTAGATAATAGAGCATCGTTAGAAACACCTCCAAATGATGTTTTCTACGTGCGCATCCACCAACTTGGAGCCCAAAAAAGGCAATATAGAATTTTTTTGATTTCACACCTCCAGAATTTTTATGCTGTGCATGTCTAACTTTTATTTCATTGGAGATGTCAATGATCTAAGATATTTAACTCTTAAAATATGGCTCAAGACATTGAAACTGTATATAGACAACCTCTACGAGCCAAAATCGTTTTAAGAAGGGTAAAAAATGTTTAAAAAGCGTAATTACGTTAATTCTCAGCTTGTAGCCGATTTAGATATCACTTTTGTAAAAAAGTCAAGGCTTTATCCATTTCTAACTCCATCTCACCATATTTTCTCCAGGAATTCGTCCCTTTCCCCAACTAGCAAAGCCATGCGCTGCCTGCTTTCAACTCCTACACTAGATGCAGGAGCAGTTCTGTAATCTTGCTGGATAAAACCCTAATGATGGATTAAATCATTTTTATGCAGCGCTTCATGCAATTTCTGATCACAGCGATTTAAATTCAAGAGGGGTAACCGACCACTATCTCACATAAAAATCTGAAAAAGTGGGTGGGGAAACTTGATATAATTATAAACAATTTACAAGTATTCACCCTGAGAAAGATAAGATTTTTCAAGTGAAAATAATCGCGTCTTGAATAAAGATGATGTACTTATTGACTACCAGGGAACGACCGAAGCTTCGGCTTCGGCCGAAGCTGGGGTGTTATCTTGCTTCGGCCTTCGGCCGAAGCAGGAAGGAAAAAAGGTCGAAGGCCGAAGCTTTATTTCATAGCAGTTTTTTTATTCGCATTAAAATTTAGACAATGTGCAATATAACTATCCTCAGACGACGCCATTTAGCTAAATTTATCTTCTAGTCACCTTAAGTCTTGTTAAGAATATGCTCACAACAGTAACTTTGACTATATAAACAGCAAGCAACCACGTATTAATAACAAAAGCTGACTCATCTAAGCATTGTACCCGCTCCGCATCTGTTTCCATTCTTAGGAAAGTTCGACAATGAATGAATCACTAGCGATCGCGAAAATGACCAGACACTTAAGGAAAAAGCCACACCTTTATTCCTACATGTCATACATTTGAATGTTTTTTAACAAGGTCCTTCTGTACATGCATAAAGATGGTCCCTAAAAGTCCTTGTACATTTTGTACGATCAAATTTTTGTGTAGGTATGTATATTATAGTAATAGTACAGTAGCGATTATAGTGTGGTAAAACAGGGTTTTCGACCATTGGTAGTGTATTTTAGCTAATTTCTGGGTTTCTGACGCCAAAAATTACTAAAAATTGTTCTCAAAACGGCGCGAAGCGCCGAAAAATTGGAATTTTTATTTCAAAATGTAATTTCTGACATTATAAAGATATATAGGACAAAAAATTACTCATTTCGGAAATTTTTGGGAATTTTACACCTTTTACAATTTTGTCTTCCCAAAAATCTTTGTGCATTTTGTACACACAAATTTTTGGGTACTATATATATGGCACAGTAGCGATTTTGATGCGGTAAAAACAAAGTTGTTCGACTTTTTGGTAGTGTGTTTTAACTAATTTCTGGGTCTCTAAGGGCAAAAATTACTAAGAATTGTCTTAAAACGGCGAGAAGCGCCAAAAAATTTGACACTTTTCTTTTGGAAACGCAATTTATGTCATTATAAAGATATATAGAACTCTCAATTACTCATTTCGGCGCGAAGCGCTCAAAAGTTTTGCGAATTTCAGACCGTTTTTGCAATTTTTGTCTTCCCAAAAATCTTTGTACATGAGGAAAAATCTTTGCCGAGTACAAAAAAACACTGCTGTGTTCTTAAATTTCTTGCATCTAATAACGAGAAGAAATCTCTATTTGCTTTTATGTCTACCTTACTTCTACAAATTTGAGTATCGCCATGAAAATTAGGAATTTATAAATTAATTGTTTTCATAATTCTCAAAAATTCCAGGCTTTGTTCCTAATACTACATTATATTTTTATATATTCAGGATAGTAAATCTGATGATGATCAATACATATTAGCTGCTGTTACAGATGAAATGTCTAATAATGAAATCAATGTTAATGAAGAGAATTATTACGCTTTTGAAAAAATTTTTGCAATGAATGGCACTATTTTATTACATCATATTTACTCTTGAAACATAATCAAGCTTAACTTTCATATTTGTGACTCAATTCGCAATTCATTCTTCATACTATAAAAAATAATTTTTATAGATTCGGCCTTCCGGCCGAAGCAAAATTTTGGAGCTTCGGTCGTTCACTACTATTTTACTTTTATGCTGTTATAATATAATAGTAAAGGACAGCCGAATAACAGTAACCGACCAACTAATAGTGTGGGCGCATAGCGCTTATCTTTTCATAATACTACCTTAATCGTAGCAAAAAGTTCTTAGAAACATAAACTTTTCGCCACTCAAATATGAGGTCACTTTCGCGATTGACTTAGTTTTTATGAAAGCGCTCAAGGTTTTTCAAGGAATGTGAGGTGAGCACAAAAGACAATAATTTGCATATTTTGCTTTACGTTCAGACGGAAAAAACGTTACATTCTTGGATGCGCACATCACATTCCAAATTACGCTCATCCATCACATTTGGCAAATTTGCCTCACATTCTAAAAAAACGCCACAATCATCACATTCCACAAAAACACTGCCTCGAAAAATTAGCAAAGAGTACAGGAAAATGGTTGCAGTGGTAATCATTTTAGCGAAATTATGCTTTTTTGAGTGTATATTTACCTAACATTCAGTACCTACGTACATATTATCATTCTGACATTTTGTTTCACATTCATCACAATGGTGAGCGCTCTCATGAAAACGAAGTCAATCGCGAAACTGAGGTCATGTCTACTTGGCGAATACTTTTTTATGTTGGCCAAAAGTTTATTGCTATGATTAACGTAGTACATTGAAGAGATAGGCGCTATCCGCCCATACCGTCGTTAGTTAGCCGTCCATTACTACTACTTATTATCATCAAGATTATTATTTTTATTATTTTCTATCAGTATTATTACGATAAGCATCTGACGAATAAGAGCCGGTGCATCGGGCGCAAATATATTGCATAAGAAGTACAAAGTAGCATCATACGCTAAATTACCAGTGTACGGTAAGCTACCCGGCCCGATATCGGTAAAAAAAGGCGGTCCCAGTACAGCTTTACGTAACTGCTGCAGAAAAATGTGAAGCGAAGACTAAATTTACTAGCCTCGGTGTCTGAGATTTTACCTCCACCCGCCAGCACTGACCTTGTGCGGCTTTTATGACGCTTTTTGGCATTTATGCACTTTACCAACATGACTTAAAAAGCTCACTGGCCGACCCCCATGTCGATCGGCCGCACTGCGCGTCGTCTGCGGTTGCATCACGTACTAACGATTTTTTATTTGAAAAAGCGCAGTTTCTTACATTCGAAAAGCAAAGTAGTTTTACCGGAAGGACAGGAGGCTGGGCAGTTTCGCGGTGCAGCATGCTCATGGCCACTTGAGGGTCGACGATGCGCATGACCACCTGCGCCTGCAGCAATGCGTAGGCCAACTGCGGGTTCTGCAACAGCATGTTCCGAGCCTCATTCGGGTTGTTTTGTATGCAAAGCTAAAATACAATCAAATGCTCAACGAGCGACACGCCAATACGGGCTTGTTGTGCGGCGCATTGGGCTTGGGGTCGAGATACCATCGACTGTATATGATCCGTAGGCTTGCAACGTAGCAAAAACATTTTCATTTCATCCTATCCAGATTTCGCAACCTTACGCATAAAAAGTAAAAAAGACATTTTTCGGCACCAAACAACCATCTTTTACCGATTTTTTTCAATTTATAAGCTTAAAAGAAGGAACACAAAATTTGATGTTTTTGGCGCGTTAATCAATGTTTTTGAGCCCAAAAAGGCACATAAGAAAATTTTTCTGATTCCGATCCCCAGAATTCGAGTGCTAGGCACGTATGATTACCACCCTGAGGCGCATGCAGTTTTTTTCAAAGGCGGGAGGGGCTCGCCATGCCCAATACAGGAAGTTTAGTCAATCACAAAATATTCGGAAGTACTCGAAACGAAGTATTTATATAGTTCGACGTTTTAGACCAAACCTTATCGAAGAATCAATTGTTTTTCAAAATAAAAAACATTCATAATCTTTTTAGTAGTGCGATAACAAAATAACATATCTTGACAAGGCGATTCACTCAAAGGATCGGTGGAAGCAGATATGTAACAGGGGAATGCCCCCTATGCAAAGTCTGTCGTCCCCCAAAGTTAGACTATTTTTGAAACTCCTGACTTTTTGGAAAAATTTTGCAATTTTTGGCCATTTTTCAATGTTTTTTTTGGCCGTTTTTAGCCCAAAATTGGAGGTCATTCACCCTTCCCCCTTTAAATGGCCAAGGACCCTCCCAAAATTTTGAGTCATTACACGTATGGGTGGAAGGCACGACGAAGTCAAAATTTTTTTAGATTTTATCGGACTAAGATTAGCCGTAATGTTCAACAAAAAAGTGTAGACGTCATTCATAAGTTGCGTATGTCCGGCGCGAAACGCCAGAAAAAAAACCTTAAAATTTATGAAAAAATGGCTTAGAAGGGTTGAAAACATAAACTCACTATAAAATGGATAACCTACAACAATACGCTAAAAAAAGAGCCTAGATTAAAACGAGCGCACAAGACTTTCATTGCCTGAATCATATTCAGGCTGACGCTCAGTGTTTTTTGTATTCGGCAACAATTCTTCCCCATGTACAAAGACTTTTTGGGGACCGTCTTTGTACATGTACAAAGATTTTGGGAAGACAAAAACTGCAAAAAAGGTTTGAAATTCGCAAAAATTTTCGGCGCTTTGTGCCGAAATGAGTAATTGTGTGTTCTATACATACATATATCTTGATAATGTCAGAAATTGCATTTCGAAAGGAAAAATGTCAAATTTTTGGCGCTGCGCGCTGTTTTCAGACGATTATTATTACTGAATTTTGCTCTCAGAAACCCAGAAATTAGCTAAAATACATTACAAAAGGTCGAACAACTGTTTTTGCCACACTAAAATCGCTACTTTACCATATTATAGTACCCAAAAATTTGCGTGTACAAAATGTACAAAGACTTTCAGGGACCATCTTTGTAAATGGAAACGGACCTTGTACGAAAAACACACTGCTCACGCTAATTACTTACGATATACAAAGTATGCGTTAAAACGTGCAAGTTATTTTTATACTTTTTGAACCCTGCGACGATGAGACAAAATTTCCAAAGGGATTTGCAAGACATTCCGGTAATATTAAAACCAAAAGTCGAGTTCCGAAGACTTTTCCCGGCTGAATCATAAAATTTGCGCTAATCACATATCATACGCTATGGGTGTACTAGAAAGATAAATTTTTTTACTCATCTGAACCTACGGTCGGACAGAATTTCCTGTTTCGCTAACGCAGAATCTACATTTTAGACAGGTCATGTTATTTCATAACATATGCGTAAGTAAGTACATTATATAGGTATGATAAAGCGGATGGACGAGTAAGGCATGTCCATCCACCCTCATCGGATGCAAGAAATTTTTCGTATGTTGTTTTCGCCCTACAATGAAGATTAATTTGTGATTCGCAAGTTAATAACTCTAGGAATTTTGTAATGAAATTCCAGGCCGAACGGAGAGAATTAGATATAAATAGCTCAAACAGAAGAGGACAAAATTATCTAAATATTTTGCCAAGAGTCAGTTTATTTGATCACTCATTTAAAAGTATAGTTCAACAAGTGTTTTTCTACAGTATACTCATTAACACGTGCAAATTTGGGTATTAAAACCTTTATAACTCTACGAATCAACCGACATAGCATATAGTTGCGTTTTAGAGACTTTCGTCGAAGTCCACGTTTTGATTATCCCGATTAGCAATTCCTACGGAAATTTCAAAAATCAAAAAAATTTTAGATGAAAATCTTCGACGGCTTATTATGTTTATCAAATTGCTTTCCTTTCTGACTGCAAATCATGATGTTTCCTAATTCTATTTAACAAATAAGTTGACATCTGAAAGCTTATTGAATGCTGAATCTAATCGGCGTGAAAGAAGGCTCATTATTGTATACATAGTTGTACAGTGATCCGTCCGGGAACGTCAAATTCTGCAGAACTGAACGAAAACAACGCATGCAATGCCCACTTGTGGGCGCGAAGCACATCCTCTGATTTTTTGACTGATAATCCTAAAGCGATATCATCGTTGTTTTCTTTGTAAAAATATTTAATGATAAAAAATGTAAGAAAGCTAAAAATTAGTTCGAGTGGTTGATTAAGGATGCGTTTAGTCATATGCTCAAAGCGCCCAACATTTTGTTTGAATAATTATGTTTGCAAACGGGTGGAAGGGAGGGCGAATCGCAAAGCCCTTTCATCCTATGCGCACGCGCTGTAGGAGAATTTCATTTTGTATCTTTGAGTAAACGGGTTTTCACCTTCATCTGCTTCATCAGCTCAAACATCTGTTCCGGTGGCAATGAAGCGACGGCGCGAGAAATGGCTTCGGGGGCTTTATTTGGCTCACAAGGAGCTCCGTAAGGGCTCTGAATTAAAACAGACAATTAACCCTGCGACCGGCTCACGTTACGAGTCTACTTAAAACATTACTTCCTCGGCAAGTCCTCCACCGAATGTCATCTGAAGTTCTGAAAATTAAATATCAATTAAACCAAATAAATTAAAATAAAACAGCAACCAATGCAAATTTGTCACAGGAATTTTAAGTAATAAGCAACCATAAAAATATAATAATGATGATCACAATTAAAATAATGGTAATAATAATATTATTATTATTATTTCTATTAATAAAACAGCAATAATAATAAGAATAAAAATAATAATATGCAGGCACGTAGCTGGCCGTACTATTTTGGGGGGACCAACACCAGTTTTGGGGGTCCGGGAGGTCCAAAAAGACCAAAAATAGCATAAAATAACGTATAAAAAGTCCAATTTTTCCGGTTTTTTCTGAATTTGGGGCCCCCGTACCCCCCAGAGCTACATGCGTGATACTATGATTATTACTAATATTAATAATAATAAGAATAATAATAATAATAATAATAATAATAATAATAATAATAATAATAATAATAATAATAATGAACAACTCGTAATCACATAATCAGTAGTAAACTGTGACGCATTCTCACTGATTTTCAAGTTCACACTCCACCAATTTATAAAATGCATACATGCACATGGTCAAAAGTTCTGGGAGGGGATAAATCGGGTTTTCTAGGGGGCGGTAAAGAATTAATTTTGTACCTATTTTATGTCAAAGTTTATCAAATTTTATGCCACGTGAATGGTGGCGTTATTAATAGCTAAATTGCTCCGTTTCCATCGCTGCACTAAGAGCATGTTAGAGAATAATATTCTATAATAAAAAACAAGTTAATACAAAATAATGGACAAAACGCGGCACTCGCGACTTATTACCTAACATTAAACTTATAATAATGGTGCGTCAACTTTCAGGGCGAGCACTGTATGTACATCAAACTATACTTTAGACGTCAATGGTCGCTTTTCCACGGTTCGAGCAACAGGTTTGGTCCCAAAACAACCTGATGGCTACACCCACCCAGGGGCGGATTTAGGGGGGTCGGGGGGGGGGGGCGGCCGCCCCCCATTGGCACAAAATAGTGTGCAAAATTGAGCATTTTTGAGCGATTTTTAGCGATTTTCAGGTTAAAACGGCTAATTTTTCCGCCCAAGTCAGGGTTCCGCCCCCTTTAGGGGTACTGCCCCCTTAGAAAATCCTAGATCCGCCACTGGGTACACCTACCAAAAGTACTGGTAGAGGGCAGGGGCGGATTTAAGGGGGGGCAGGGGCCGCCGCCCTCCCCTCATTGGCCAAAAATATTTGGCGAGATAATGATTGCAATGATTTTTAGCCGTCAGTGACCATAACTTCTCAAACTTTTCCAGCGCTACACGCCGGATGATACCTATTAACGACATATATTTATTTTCTCAGCGACATGGAAGCATGTTTTTTGTATTCGGCAAAGATTTTTCCCGATGTACAAAGAATTTCGAAAGGACAAAAAACTTCAAAAAAGGTCTGAAATTCGCAAAAATTTCCAGCACTTCGGGCCGAAATGAGTAATCGTGTGTCCTATATATCTTTATGATAGCAGAAATCGCATCTCTAAAGGAAAAATGTCAAATTTTTTGGGGCTTCGCGCCGTTTTAAAACGATTCTTAATGATTTTTGCCCTCATAAAACGAGTAATTAGCCAAAATATACTACCAAAGGTCAAACAAGTCTGTTTTTACCATACTAAAGTCGCTATCGTACTATATCATAGTACCCAAAAATTTGTGTATACAAAATGTACAAATACTGTTAGGGACCATCTTTGTATATGTACAAACGGACCTTGTACAAAAAAAACACTGCCTGGAAGCCATTTTCTGATCATGTAAGTTTCAAAACAATTTTAACAGCTACTCGTATGTTTGCATAGTTTTCTTCTAATTTCAATCAAAAATTGCGATGTTTCAAATCAAATGCTATAAATACAAGAAATCAAGCAGTAATCATGCTTCTAGACGTCTATCCGCCTTAATTTCACAAATTTTTCGGCGCTTCGCGTCAGAGTTTTGTTAAAACTGAAGGAAGTTAATGATTTTTTCGCAAAAAAATTGTCTAACATTTTAAAATTTTTAGAAAAACGCTATTTTGCGTGTTAAGGGCAAATTTTTGAACCAATTTTTGACCGTTTTTGGAAAAGTTGGGATACCGCTCCCCTTAGAAAAATCCTAGATCCGCCACTGGTAGAGGGATACCTCCCATACACCCCAGTGTGCGTGTGTGATCCTATGCATTGAAAAGGATTGAAACTTGTTGCATTGCCCTCTGAGCTTTTAAATGATAAAAATTTTCGATTGACAAAGCAACACGCGATTCGTCTACTATTAGTGTTTCTGGAAAATAAAAATTCGCTCGAAATACCGAGCTCAAGCACGTCAATTGCTAAGGAAGTAACTGACAAAACGAGGCCGAGATAGCAATGGTTTAAACAGTCACACTCGTGAGGGCGGTGTGCAAACCCCTCAAGCATGAAAAATGTGAATTTTTCTGCAAAAAAAGGCAAAATGGATGAAAATAAAAATTTTTACAAAAATGCTCGAAATGAACCCAGAAACTGTGGATTAACATAGTTTGCAAGCTATCATACCAGTTTTTGAGACCATTTTGACTGAAAAAATTATCCGACCCCCAACGGGCTATGATGTTCATCTATGCTCAAGATGGAGCGAGTTTTATTGCGGCAAAGCGACTTCAGTAATAACAGAAACCTAAAAGCACTTTAAAAAACTCACGCCGCAACTCTTCACGGCTCCTGTCCCCGGCGGCCGTATCGACGCGAAGATTTCTGCCGTGGAACTCGAACTGATTCAGGTTGCGCAGCGCGCTCAGCGCCGTGTCCTGGTCGGCGAACTCGCAGAACCCGTAGCCTTTAGGTTTGCCGTTTTCGCGGTCAAACACTAACCTAAGGCAATAAACAATCGGCCTCATCCCACAGACTGATTAGCAACTGTACTACGATGACCCCAGTTTATTCAAGTTGCTGCCCCGAGATAGTAAAACATTGCTTCGATGATTGTTTAATTTTTTTCAATTTAAAACTAAAACCAAAAATTTAAACACATTGTTTCAGAAAATTCAAAACTGTACAGTAGCGGATAAAAATGAAAAAAGAATTTCGTTCATCTGTAGTCTGTTCTATTCAAAACGGCCCATTTTCCCTTTATGGCTTATTACTGTAGTGGAATATTTTACGGGTTAGGTTGTTGAGGCGGTTTGGTATATGCGCAACATGTTAAGAGTCAATTTCTGTAAGGTTCACCCGGCGGCGGAAAGCTAAAATTTAACCTATCCTCATTTCAACGTATGTTATACAGTTTTATAACGCTGAGCAATATGACATAAAGCGTTTTGCACAAAACGTTTTTCGCTTGGATGGAACATCAAGCTCAAAGTTTGAAAAATTGACACTTGTCAAAAATGACTATATTCACTTTTATGACTATCACTTCCTAACGCTTCAATTTATCTGAGTCATCTTTTCTTTAAATGAGAGGCAAAGCTTTGTGCTGCATATTTACACTTCAATTATTGTCATAAACTCGACGGGTTAATGAATTATATTTGACTGAAAGTGAAAAAGTCAAATTATTTTCACTGAAAAATTTCAAATTTTGTTCTATATCTCCTATACTAGATGCGAGTGATTCTTAAAATTTCAGTATGATGTGGCATTCTGCCTTAGTGTGTGTATGGCAAAAAATAAAAGAAATTAAAGAACCACTTTTTGAGCAATGAGTCTTCGCGCAACTCAACTTAATGCAAGTTTGACCAAGCTTTCATGCCCAAAAGTTCTCTCCTTTGTGTTATCTCACACACCAGCTGATAAAAAGTCTAAAAATTTTAGAGTATTCATCCACTCAGTCTCCTGATCTGATTGGCAGACGAATGTAAAAGTCATCGGATTATTGATTGAATAACGACCCTCAAAGCGAGTGCAAGTTATGCAGAAATGACTGATTATTAGCATATGAAATTGTTCTCTTCTTACTCATATCTCCTACATTAGACCAGGACATTCTCAAAATTCTAATATAATGTGGCATTTTGCCTTTGTATTTTATTAGTAAAAAAATTTCGAAAATCAATTTACCACTTTTTGAGTTACGGCTCTTGATATAAATACTTCCACACGAAGGCAAAAAAGGAACATCAGTGTTATATAGATCACTAGCAAAGTCTAAGACAAATTCGGCACAAATATAGGGAATAAACGTTTTAAATAATTTTAAATTCGCGGGTGGGCAAATTATAGCTTAGGAAGCTTATGACATCGGTTGTGGAATGCTAATCCTAAAAATCCCTTAAAGGTAAGCATGGGAAACGTACATTCACCCCAACATTGGTTTACCACCAGGGTAGATTGCCAAGTCAGATTTTACTATCGATAGTGTGGATTCGAGACAGAAGTCAAGAAGCAACAAGAGCCGATTCTACCTATGATATTTCTTGTGATATACCGGAGCAAATCTTTTCTTGTGCCCCGCAAGTGGATGCGAGAAGCCTTATGCAAGCTTGAAAGAACTGGATGACCATCTAGATCTAGGTTTCATCAATACCGCCCTGAGAAGCAGAGTTTACGTGATGCAGCAGTTACAACATATGCTAATACAATAGAGCAACGGCACTTGACACCTAGGGTAGCTAGCTTAAATGGAGTCTTACAAGACCAATGGCAAGCATACTCATCTGATGATAATACTGGTCATTTAGGAGGAGGTTGGGCTCTATGGCAGCGAGGATATGCAAAATTTTTTTCTGAAAAACAGCGTCAATATCTTATTCAAAAATTTGACTATGGTGTGCAGACGTCAAAAGTATGATCCACAAGATGTGGCAAAAGAAATGCGAAGTTTGCCACAATTCAGGTCATCGGAATATCTCACGCGACAACAAATAGCAAATTTCTGGTCACGTGAAGCCAGGAAATGAGAAGCGGAGGGGCAGCACAAGATGTGACTGATGAATGCCTAGAGGATGAATTTATGGCTGATCGAGAGTTAGAAGAAATTGAACATGCCCTGCTGCGCAGTGACTGTTTTGATGTATGATTTCATCGTAGTAATTTGTTTTTCACAGCTGCATTATTGTTCATATTATGTCTTCATAGCTCATAACTTCGAGTTTTTTCTACAAAAACTTCCACCGACACCATCTATGGCTCAGTAATGCAAATCAAGATTAAGCATGTACATCCATATATTTGTCATGGATTAACTGACTTCTCACATGCGTTCACTGTTTCGATCCCTAAACACAATCCGAATTGCATATGTCCGAGTTTGCTAGGATTGCACTTCTCGAGACCCGCACCTCAAAAAATATTCACTTACATGTATGGTCATTCTATGAGCTTGAAATGTAGTATTCATAAATTACTATCTTTCTTCACTTTAGAATTTTTTGATTTCATTACTAATTCTGACCTTTTGATGATAAATGCAGTAAAAATGACATTAAACCATACAGTCGCAAGCTGAAACTTTAGTCAATTTTAGATAATTAAGCTCAGATAAAATTGGGTCATCTCTTATACCTCCACACTGAAGAAGGTCACTGCCACACTGCAGTAGCATTCTAAACAAAAACATTTTTGTGTGAATAATCCAATAATCCTCATGGGAGTATTTATGTCAAGAGCCGTAACTCAAAAGGTGGTTCATTGATTCTCGTAATTTTTTACTAATACAATAGAAAGGCAAAATGTCACATTATATTAGAATTTTGAGAATATTCCATCCCATGTTTAATGCAGGAGTTATGAGTAAAAAAAGAAGAATTTCATGCGCTAAATCAGTCATTTCTACATAACTTGCACTTGCTTTGAGGTTCGTTATTCAATCAATAATCCGATGAATTTTACATTCTTCTGCCAATTACATCAAGAGACTAAGTGGATGATTACTCTATAATTTTTTTGCTCAAAAAGTGGTTTTAATTTCTTTGTCATACACACACTAAGGAAAAATGCCACATCTTACTGAAATTTTAAGAATTACTCGAATCTAGTTTAGGAGATATAGAACAAAACTTGAAATTTTTCAGTGGAGATAATCTGGCTTTTTCACTTTCAGTCAAATGTAATTCCTTAAACCGTCAGGTATATGACAATAATTAAAGTTTAAATATGCAGCATAAAGCTATCTCTTTTATTTAAAAAAACTGACTCAGATATATTGAATCTTTAAAAAGTTATAGTCATAAGAGTAAATGCAGACATTTTAGACAAAAAGTGCCAATTTTTCAAACTTTGAGCTTGATTTTCCAATCAGAAAACGTGTTTTGTGCAAAACGTTTTATGCCATGTTGTTCAGCATTAAAGACTGCACAAAACATGTTAAAATGAGGGCAGGTTAAATTTTGACTTTCTGTCCTTACTACGGGGCTGGGGTGATTCGTACAGAAATTGACTCTTAAGCAAAGCAAATTAAACATCGATAAAAAAGTTTAAAGCAATCTGCTGTGACGAGAGCATAATTGAAGTTGGTATTTGTGCGGCAAAAGTCTATTACAGTAATAGAACTATAGCAAAAAATGGGCCATTTGGAATAGAACAGACTATAGCAAAGCACGTGAGCAAGTAGAGCGGTGATCACGGGGTAATAAAACGTCGTGCGATATATGGCGAAATACGGCTAAGAAAGCAAGGTATTAATTTATTCATTTGCACGAAACGTGTTTCAAACGTGTCCAAAAAGCAATAATACATATTCACTCCGCAGCCCCTTTTCTTGGTTGTCAGAAGCGCAGAGGAAGCGACACTTTTCCTAATTCGAACACATTATTTATCCTTTACATCTAATTATTTGCACCAATTAGATGTGAAAAACAAAGATGTGCGGATGGAAGTAGGGATTGGACAAGGCCTCGGCCTCGGCCTAGGCCTCGGTAGGCCTTGGTCTTTTTTGAGATCCCTCGGCTTCGGCCGAGGGTAAGGTAGCCGAGGGTATGGTGAAAAATGGCCGAGGGACCGAGGGTTTTTAATTTTGCATTTTCGAGTGCTGCCAAAATAGCACAAATACAGCACCGAGCGTTTAGAGTTTTGTTCGATAACAACGGATATGTGAAGCTCTGCAGCCATGGATGCTTGTACGGCGCTTACGGTTCATTTTATTGATAAAGAAACGTGAGAACGTATATAAGGCGGCAGTTGTTGAATGCTTACTGTTCTCAGAGAATCGTAGAGACGAAAATTTCGCTTCTGCCTTAAAAAAGGTGCTGTTAGATTTCAATTTACTTAGCAAAGTGCACCTCGTCATTCGTGATGACGGGGCTAATGTTGTTAGAGCGATGGAAATTGGCAAATTCAAAAATGTCGGCTGCTTCTTGCATGCCCTCCATCTGATCGTAACAAATAGTTTAAAGAGCCAACGTGTCGTTATTGACATGATCGCGAAAGTAAATTCAATACAAAGCAGTGGTGTCTTTGTACATTTTGTACATGCAAATTTTTGTGTACTATAATATAGTAGGTACCATAGCGATTTTTTGTGTTTTAAAACAAGGTTTTTGATCTTTGGTAGTGTATTTTAGCTAATTTCTGGGTTTCTGACCAGTGTTTTTCCGTCCTTGGAAAAGATTTTAACCGATGTACAAAGACTTTTCGGGACCGTCTTTGTACATGTACAAATATTTTTGGGGAGCCGGAAATTGCAAAGAAGGTCTGAAATTCGCAAAAATTTCGGCGCGTCGAGGTAATTGCGTGTTCTATTTATCTTTATAATGGCAGAAATTGCATTTCAAAAGGAAGAATATCAAATTTTTCGGCACCGTTTTGCGACACTTTTTATAAATTTTTGGCGTCAGAAACCTAGAAATTACCTAAAATACACTACTAAAGATCGAAAACCTGTTTTACACACTAAAATCGCTACTGTACTATATTGTAGTACACAAAAATTTGCATGTACAAAATGTACAAAGACTTTTAGGGACCATCTTTGCACATGTACAAACGGACCTTGTACAAAAAACACTGTTTCTGACGCAAAAAATACTAAAAATTGTCTGCAAATGGTGCGAAGCGCCGAAAAATTTGACATTTTTCCATTTTGAATGCAAATTCTGTCATTTTTAAGATATATATATATATATATATATATATATATATATATATATATATATATATATATATATATATATATATATATATATATATATATATATATATATATATATATATATATGACAAATAATTAGGTACTTATTTCGGCGTGAAGCGCCAAAAAATTTTGGAAATTCTACACCTTTTTACAGTTTTTTGTCATCCCAAAATTCTTTGCACATTTTGTACACACAAGATTTTGGGTACAATAATATGGTACAGTAGCGATTTTAGAGTGATAAAAACAGATTTGTTTGACTTTTGGTAAGGTATTTTAGCTAATTTCTGGGTTTCTAAGAGTAAAAACCACAAAGAATCGTCTTTTAACGGCGCAAAGCGCGAAAATTTGACATTTTTGCTTTTAAAATGCAATTTCTACCATTATAAAGATATTTATAACACACAATTGTGATAGCAAAAACGAGCTGAATGATCAAGACGATTAGCAATTTGTCACTACTGTGCCTGTCATTTCCATACCATCTTCCGGGGCGTAACCAGGATTTTATTTCGGGGGGGGGCCCAAAATTTTTTAAGTCCTATATTTCGGGAAACATTAGGAGATACGCGAAAATAATGGCATTTTGAGCGTTTCTCGACAAGATCTATATTATGGTGAAGTAAAAATTTCAAAAAAAATTCAAAAATGTTCTTGCTTTATTTCAAATTTGGATATAATAATCTTCTTTTAAGCTATCGGTATGACTAATTTCTCAATATCAAATTAAAGCTTGACTCCAAAACGTTTCGAAATTCGTTTCTTTGCATTTAATTTTGCAGTTTTGTTAAGAAAACTAATTCAGAACATAATAAATCGGCGCGAGGCGCCGAAAATTTTTGACAAATACGCTATTTTTAAATAAAATCTGGGCTTCTAAGGTAAGAAAAAAATGAAACATAAGAAATCCAGCGCGAAGCGTCGAAAATTCTGACAAATTCGCTATTTTTAAGTAAAATCTGAGCTTCTAAGCTAAGGAAAAAGATGGAACATAAGAAATTCAGCGCGAAGCGCCGAACGTTTTGACAAATTCGCTATTTTAAAGTAAAATCTAGTTTTCTACGGTAAGAAAAAACAGAACATAAGAAATTCGGCGCGAAGCGCCAAAAATATTTTGACAAATTTGTCATTTTTAAGTAAAATCTGGGCTTCTAAAGTAAGAAAAAACAGAACATGAGAAATCCGGCGCAGAGCGCCGGAAAATTTTGAGTTTAGAAGCTAAAAACGCATTATGGCTATCCTTAATCCGTTTCCACTTCGCTTGAAGAAAAAAGCAAAGAGTCCCCCCTTTGCTTTTAGAAAATTATTTTTTCATTTCGGGGGGGGCAAGCCCCCTCCCCGACCCCACCTGGTTACGCCCCTGCCAACCTTTAAATAAAATTTGAATAATAGCTTATTAGCTTTTAACTATATTACACTAATCAATCCTATTGCTACTGTACCCACATCACATGGAGCATATATGCAGTGATCGACCGGGTACCTGGGCCCGGACCGGGCCCGGCCGGTCATAGCAGGCCCGGGCCCGGGCCCGGCTGAAAACCACCGGGCCTCAACCGGGCCTCAAATAATTATCGTTAATATTCTAGACGTTTACTATTTCAGCTGTTGTCCGTATTTCTTACGAATTTGCTAGCCTGTGATTCTATTTAAATCCATTTGCCTTACTTCTGCCCAGCTGCTCATTATCATGTACTTGTCAACTTCATATGTGCATTCATCTTCTATACAACGCTTCAATCAGAGGCGTAGCCAGGATTTTGGTTCGGGGAGCATACACAAAAAAAATTTTTTTAAGACTAATTTTGCATTGAATGTTAGTAACGTTATGTACCTATGATAAAATTGAGTTTTCCGACCTTTAGTAGTGTAGCCTAGCTAATTTATGTGTTTCTGACAATCAGGAATACAAAAATGTTAATCAACGCGAAACGCCGGAAATTTTTGAAATTTTTATCGTTTTCATGTAGAATTTACGGTCTATTGACAAACAGTTCGGAAATCATAAGAGGCGCAAAGCATCAAGGAATTTAGTAATCTTTTACTGTTCTTAACATTTTGTAGCCTGTGAATACTAATATTCTGCGATGTTTTGCCTGATTTAGGCTATTAAACGCAATGCTGAATAACCAGCAGCGCCATGCGCCGGAAAATTTTGACGTTTAAGCTCTTTAAACACAATTTATACCGCTAAAATCATACAGAACAGACAAATTAATTTCGGCGAACCCTTTTTCCTTTTCGTCCTCCCAAAAATCTCGCTGCTCATGTTCAACGAGATTTTATGGCGGGGGCTGCGGTGGCGCGCTCAATCGCCCCATAGAAAATTTTGTAAAAAAAGCACTTTATTGTTAAATACTATCGCTAAAATTTTCGCAAAATCGGTCAAATCTCGGTTCTAAATTGAGCCCAAAACACTTAAAATTGATGAAGTCCTATATTGTACAAGATTTCTGAGCTGAAATGCGCTTTTCGACCTCTGGTAAGTATAAAGCTCAGCAAAGGGTGCTGCTAATAAGATATAAAAAAGATGTATCAATGACAATTTTGTTCTTATCGTTTTCAGGCCCATTTGTGGCCTTCTTATTAACAAGATATAATTCAGAAAACAGAAAATGCGCAAAAACCTAAGAAAATTTGGCTATTCCTTGCATTTAAAATACGATTATGTGTCCTGTCCTTGTAAAGAAAGACAAACAAAGCAACAATAAATATAATAAAGACTCGGCGCGAAGCGCCGGAAAATTTTTGACGTTTATGGCTTTTTGAACTCAATTTTCTGGACACAATTATTACACTCGAAAAATCGAAAAAATTTCTAAAAAATTTCGGGGGGGGCATGTGCCCCCGATACCCTCTGGCTACGCCTATTGCTTCAATACGCGTCCTATCCTATGCACTACACAATTTCAATTGACGTCAATGTACGCTATAGTTTGAGTTCTAAAATCCAAACAGCATATCTTCTATCCGACCATATCATAGTCGCTGTTATGTCTGAATGCATAAATTTAATGCTCAATTTCCTTTGAATATCTACATGAAACCTTGTGCTATTTCAAACCGTGTTTAGTTGCACGTGCATTTTAATAATGGAATTGCGCGCTATTGTATTAAAAACTTTGTTCTTGCTTGAATAATGCTACCAAAATCCTTGCTGACTACTTAATTTATTTTTAGAAAGATTAACAGAGCTTAGAATTCAAAAATCTTCTTGATACAGCAATAAGCCTTGCGTTTGACAAATAACAAATGTAAAATCGGTCTAAATATGTATCTTATGCACAACATTATAGTGGAAGCAAGGCATGTTGTTAGTATATAAGCCCGGGCCCGGGCCCGGTACCAAGCCCGGCAGCAAAGCCCGGGCCCGGGCCCGGTATTTTTTGAGCCCGGTCGATCACTGCATGTATGTCCTATATTGTTCATACTCACATACTCCTATTATATCTATAACAAATCCTCGGTCCCTCGTTCCTCGGCAAGGATTTCAAAGTCCCTCGGCCTCGGCCGAGGGAAAAAATACCCTCGTCCGATCATTAGATGGAAGAAGTGAGTGTCTAGAATTGGTCTTATAATTAGGATGCTTACCGGAATCCGACAACTACTCCGACTTTCGAGAACAGCTCCTTTAGTTCCTCTTCAGTAGCTTCGTAAGGAATATTGCCCACTAAAAAAAACATCGCTTAATATAGATCAGTTAAAGAATGCCTATTGCGATTGAACACTGAACGGTCCATAGGAATGAGTTTACATTGCATTTAATTGTACCTGTCACTTAAACCAAAGACAATAAAATAAAAACACCGTGATTGCACTCATATCAATATAATAAATGGCTTAAAAAAATAAATAAAAGTGACAGAAATAATGCAAAACCTAAAAGATTAAAATTAGAAAATGAAAATTTAGAAACCTTATTATTTCCTATTAAAATAAAAAAACTTAAAAAACTTGTCACTCAAATTGAGTCAAAGCAATGTAAATAGCACTTTTAATTTTTCTATTCATGGATTTCCTTTCTTCAACGCTTAAAATGATGATACGGACAACAGGGTCAATAAAGCTACTGAATGCAGTCTAACTACATAAAATTTTTACTCAAATTACTATGCCCGATTTTTGTAATTTCACATGAGTATCACCAATCCTATTTTTATTGGATATCCTGCACAAGTGCGGACCTTTGCAGAGTGCGGAACATTGACAAAACGCCAAGCTAACGAAAGAGCCAAGCCCTAAAACGAAATTTACGGAAACCTGGACTGCCATTCAGTTTCTGTGGATGAAATTTGTAGAAACAAGAAAAGTAAAAAATAGACACGTAAAAAGGATAGCAATCTTACCAAAGACCGATCTCTGAGAGCGCTCCAAAGCAGATGCATTCAATGCAAGATTCATATTATCAGTCTCGCCAATGATAAGCAAATGATAATTAAATGTGTCTGTCACGAAAAAGACACCAATTCAGCATTTGATGATCTAAACCATAGTTGCACAAGCTTAAGCTTTCAAGAGATGTAGTGAAATTCAAAATTTTTGACATTGAGCCATTTGAAAATCAATACGTTTTATCATTGAGACTGGGGTCGGATGAGCTATATAGAGTATACTATTAGAATTTTATGCTTTTTATTACAAAGGGGCAAAAAAGGAGGCGCAATCAGTGACTATAAAGGCAAATTTAAACAGCAGAAATTAATAGAAATGTATTCTATTGGCGAGATTTGCCAAAATTATGACGGAAATGTATTATAAATCCGGCTATAACTTCATTTTGTAGATTTTTCTTTAAGGTGAGGCTTTGATTTTTAAAATTAATTATAAGAGAGAATGGCTTCATTGTCCACAAAAACCGTATTTCATTCAACGATGGATGATGTAACGGATCTCTTGGATGATGTCAGCAGTTCCATTATAAGCCCACTAATTGAGACTTACCTGTCATTTAAGAACCAAAGTCTTAATCGTAACAGAAAACAGAAAGGTCGCAAAACAACACATTTTTAACCATAAATTCGGACGGAGGCGAGACTTTTAAATTTTTTGGACTTGCATAAAAATGAAACGTGACTTTTTATTTGAGATCGTCTTACCCGATTGAATTTACATATAGGCTAACCTTCAAAACACATAATACGTTGATTTATATATATATATATATATATATATATATATATATATATATATATATATATATATATATATATATATATATATATATATATATATATATGTATTATATATATATATATATATATATATATATATATATATATATATATATATATATATATATATATATATATATATATATATATATATATGTATATATACATATATATATATATATATATATATATATATATATATATATATATATATATATATATATATATATATATATATATATGTATATATATATAGAGGGGCGTAACCAGAAGGGCGGCCCCCCCCCGAAATTGAAAAATAATTTTTTAAAGCAAAGGGGGGACCCTGTGCTCTTTTCTTCAAGTGAAGTGGAAAAGGATGATGGACAGCCATAATGCGTTTTTGGCACACTTTTTAGCTTCTGAATTCAGAATTTTCCGGCGCTTCGCGCCGGATTTCTCATGTTCTGTTTTTTGCCACTTTAGAAGCCCAGATTTTACTTAAAAACAAACGAATTTGTCAAAAATTTTCGGCGCTTCGCGCCGAATTTCTTATGTTCTATGTTTTTTCTTACCTTAGAAAACTAGATTTTACTTTAAAATAACGAATTTGTCAAAAATTCGGCGCTTCGCGCCGGATTTCTTATCTTCTCTTTTTTCTTACCATAAAGCCCAGATTTTACCTTTTAATAACGAATTTGTCAAATACGTTCGATGCTTTGCGCCGAATTTCCTATGTTCTATGTTTTTTCCTACCTTAGAAGCCCAGATTTTACTTTAAAATAACGAATTTGTGAAAAATTTTCGGCGCTTAGCGCCGGATTTCTTATGTTCTGTTTTTTCTTACCTTCGAAGCCCAGATTTCCCAGATTTTACTTAAAAATAGCGTATTTGTCAAAAATTTTCGGCGCTTCGCGCCGATTTATTATGTTCTGGATTAGTTTTCTTAACAAAACTGCAAAATTAATTGCAAAGAAAAGAATTTCGAAATGTTTTGGAGTCAAGCTTTAATTTGATATTGAGAAATTAGTCATACCGATAGGTTAAGAGATAGATTTTTTATATCCAAATTTGAAATAAAGCAAGAAAATTTTTGAATTTTTTTAAAATTTTTTACTTCACCATAAGATAGATCTTGTCGAGAAACGCTTAAAAATGCAATTATTTTCGCGTATCTCCTAATGGTTCCCGAGATATAGGAGTTCAAAAATTTTGGGCCCCCCGAAATAAAATCCTGGTTACGCCCCTGTATGTGTGTGTATATGTGTGTGTGTGTGTGTGTGTGTGTGTGTATGTATGTGTGTGTGTGTGTGTGTGTGTGTGTGTGTGTGTGTGTGATATATATATATATATATATATATATATATATATATATATATATATATATATATATATATATATATATATATATATATATATATATATATATATACAGGCCCGTATACAGGGGGGCGGGGAGGGGCTGCCCCCCCCGAAATAGGGAAAAATTTTTGTTTTTCCCAGGGGTCCCCCAAAGGGAAAAATGAAAAATTGGCGAAGTTGGTCTGAAACACCGCCAAAACAGGTTTTTAGCATACTTTTGAGCTAGAAAACACAAAATTTTTCGGCGCTTCGCGCCGGATTTATTGTTTATGTAAGGTTTTGTCTTCTAAACCGCTGAAAATCGCTCAAATTTGAGTTAGACATAGAAAGTAGGTCAATTTTTTCTAACGCTTTGCGCCGGATTCATTGTTTAGCTGTTTTTGCCTTCTAGCTTACTCAAAACAGCTCAAATTTGAGTTATGACATGGGAACAGTCCTGTATCCAGGGGGCGGGGGGCTGCCCCCCCCGAAATGGGGAAAAAATTTTTGTTTCTCTCAAGGGTCCCCCGAAGGGAAAAATGAAAAATTGGCGAAGTGCGTCTGAAACAGCGCCTAAACAGGTTTTTAGCGTACTTTTGAGCTAGTAAACTCAAAATTTTCCGGCGATTCGCGCCGGATTCATTGTTTACGTATAGTTTTGTCTTCTGAACCGCTAAAAATCGCTCAAATTGGAGTTAGATATAGAGAGCATGTCAATTTTTTTCTAGCGCTGTGCGCCGGATTCATTGTTTAGTTATAGTTTTTGCCCTCTAGCTCACTCAAAACAGCTCAAATTTGAGTTATGACATGGGAAACATGAAATTTTTCCGGCGCTTCGCGCCGTATCTATCGTTTATACATGTTTTTTTGTCTTCTAGTCTGCTCAAAACCGCTCAAATTTGAGGTTGATATGCAGAGCATGTCAATTTTTTCGCCGAATTATTAATTATCCGTATTGTTTTTCTCTGTAAAGCACAATGATTAAGTACAAAGGCAAGAGATAAGAAATAATTCGCCGATTAGGTGATGAGAAATCAGCTTAAATGATAAATTTGCTGTATATCAAAATGGAATAAAGTGAAAATTTTTCATTTTTTTGTTGAAATTTTTCGTCACCGTTGTATAGAGCTTCGCCGAGATACGCTCAAAACTGTCTTTATTTTCGCCTATCTCCTAATTATATATATATATATATATATATATATATATATATATATATATATATATATATATATATATATATATATATATATATATATATATATATATATATATAAGCCGACACTATTTTTTGTATATACTGAGCTTCTTTGTGCATATTTTCGTAGATATATATTATATGAATATATTTTTAAACATTTTTAAACATACACGTTTTTACATACTGCCAGTGTGTGACCTGCGACCGGCATGTAGTCCTAAGCATGTTTTTTCTGTACAAGGTACCTTTTTACATTTACAAAAAGGGTACAAAAAAGTCTTTGTACACTTTGTACATGCAAATTTTTGTGTACTACGATATAGTACAAGAGCGATTTTAATGTGGTAAAACAAGGTTTTTGACCTTTGATAGTGTATTTTAGCTGATTTTTGGGTTTCTGATTATATATGACATTTCCCCAATCTAAATACTAATTCTACCATTTTAAAGATATATAGGACAATTACTGATTTAGACGAGAAGCGCCGAAAATTTTCGGGAATTCTACACCTTTTTACAGTTTTTGTCTTCCCAAAACCTTTGTACATGTATGTATATACAGAGACGGTCCTGAAAAAATCTTTGTACATCGGAAAAAATATTGCCGATTACAAAAAAACCGTGGTCCTGTGATAATTCGGCCTGAATTTAGTTGATAATATTACTTCGGCGCGAAGCACCGAAATTTTTATGAGCTTCTGATGAAATTTACACATAAAGCTTGACTTAGTCAGCTAAAACAACTTGTACTGCAAAATCAGAAATATTACAGAAATTGTAATATGCTAATTAAATTAGTAATAAGCACCAATGCGCTTATAAATCCAATGCAACATCAAGATAAATAAGTCAATTTTATCTTTGAAGGGCAAAAAAGTGCAAATTTGTTAAACGATATTTATTTTTGCAGAAAATTTTTAAAAACAGTACGAAAAATATTTGAATCTACAAAAAGATGCCTACATTACACAAAGATTGATTTTGGAGTGTTTAATGCCCCTGCTTAAATCTAAATACAGTATATTAGCGATATTTTGCACGAAGCACAAAAACTTTTTTGGAATTTTCTTTAAAAATACTTGAAAAAAACGGTAAAATTAATATCACTTTGCCCCAGAAAGTATTTTAACATTGTGTAAAAATGACTTCATAAATAAATGCACAAGCCGAAATCGACTTTTGGCGAAAACCTGCATTTTTGGTTATTTTCAGGTGCTTTTTTACGATTTTTGCTGAAAATTGGCGGTCATTAACCCACCCCCTTAAAATGGTCGAAAACCACTGTTTTTTTGTACGAGCTTCTTGTACATGTACAAAGATCTCTGGAAAAGTCTTTGTACGAGCGAAATTTTTTTGTACATAAAACGAATAGATTTGCAATTGAATGTACACATTTTTACATACTACTAGATTGTTATCCGTGACCCGCACGCTTCGCAAAAGGTGTAACTTTGTCCTAAATTCAGCTGGTTATATTAGTTCGGCCCGAACGCCAAAATTTTCATGAGTCTTAGGTTGAAATTACACATAAAATTCGACTCAGCAAGTTAAAATGACTTGTGTTACACAATTATGAATAATAAGCGGTTGCAATGTGCTGACTGAATCTCATAATAGACACCAATTTGCTTATGAATTTAATGCAATGCAAAGATAAAATATCAATTTTATCCTCAAACGGCAGAAAACAGTGCAAAGTTGTTTAATAGTTCTTTTTTCTGCATTAAATCATTATAAAACAGTGGAAATAGATGTAAAAGATGCTTCAATCTGTAAAAAGATGCTTACAGATAGATTTTGGAGTGTCAAATGCCCACGCTTGGAGCTAAAGAGAATGTAGTTATGATACTCGGCGCGAAGCGCCGAAACATTATAGAAATTTTGCTAAAAAATACTCCAAAAAACGTTAAAATTACTATTATGTACTTTGCCCCAAAAAGTCTTTGTACATTGTACAAAGATGGCTCCGAAAATCTTTGTACGAGCCTCAAAATCTTTGTCTCGTACAAAAAACAGTGCCGAAAACCATACGTGTAACAGGGGAACTTTGTGGAGTTCCCCACCCATTTTTGGACGTCTTTCCAAAACCACCCTACACAACGTCAGAAAAGTTTGACTGAACCTCCCCCATTTTTAGCGAAAACTTGCACTTTTTGGCTATTTTTAGGTGTTTTTGAAACTTTTGGCTTAAAACTGGAGCCGCTTACCTCCCCCTCCCCTAAAAATAGCCGAGAAATATACATGTAACTGGGGGTTTGGGCCATCCCCCACCCACAATTTCAAGCCCCAATCCCCCTCCAAGGTCAGAAAAGTTTTGACCTTCTCCCCATTTTTGGCGAAAACTTTCGCTTTTTTGGCTATTTTTGGTGTTTTTGCCATTTTTGACCTGAAATTGGAGCCGCTAACATCACTCTTTCTAAAAATGGCTAGGGACCTCTACCTGAAATTTCCAGTTGTTACATGTATGCCGGGGATCCCCTCTCCCAAAATTTTGAGCGGTTACATGCAGGTTTTATAGTGATAGTTTGTATATTTTCACTCTTGCTTACATTCAAGAATACTGTATCACTTCGTGAAATTCTAATACTTAGGTGCGTTTTTGCCATACTAAAAATTAAGTTCAAAAAAAATTCAGGTTTTCACCACAAATTGTCTGACAGTGACTTGAGTCTTGGACCCTGAGGGGGTAATACCCCCCAACCCCCTACGGGAATGTGTGGCTTTTAGGGATGCAACGGATATCCAGATCCGGATCCGTTATTATCCGGTATTATTTTGGATCCGGATCCGGTCCGGATCCGGTATTTTGAAAAATTAAGATCCGTATCCGGATCCGGATCCGGTATTTTTTGAAAATAAGATCCGTATCCGGATTCGTATCCATTATATTTACAGTTTAAAACGGATCCTTAACGGATCCAAGAGATTGTGATAAAAGATCATTAAATCTTGAATTGTATTGAAGAAACAACATCATTATGAGACAAAAGCTTTACTTTGATTGACTTAATACTCAAATTCAATGACAGGCAAATTGTATTTAAGAAACAGCAGCTTTTCTGCAACCAAAGAAAGTGGTAGATTGCTCAAAGTCATAAGCTCAACTAACCGCTCATCTATATCAATTGATCTTGCATCATCGTTATTCCATTTTTTATCCTTAAATCGTACATAAGTTAATTGGGAATCCTCTCATAAAAATAAAATATTCCATGCAGCAAGTAAGTATGCTTCCATTGTCATTTGCACTTTTTGCTTTTCATGTTTCAAAGCAGTCTTTTCGCAATCTGCGCGTTTTTCTGCAAAGGAAAGTAGACATGCCTGACGCGAATCTTCTACAATCTGTGCTTAACAAGAATACCTCCTTCCTTTTCTTCGATCTGCTGGGACTCCTCTGCTTTGAACTTTTTATAGTCCGCCGCATGCTTAGTTTGCAGACGCTTTTTCATACAGGTGGTACCGGTGTTTTTTTTGTAATCGGAAAAGATTTTTCCCGATGTACAAAAACTTTTCGGGACCGTCTTTGTACATGTACAAAGATTTTTGGGAAGACAAAAATTGCAAAAAAGGTCTGAAATTCGCAAAATTTTCAGCGCTTTGCGCCGAAATGAGTAACTGTGTGTTGTATATAAATGTCTTTACAATGGCAGAAATTGGATTTCAAAAGGAAAAATGTCAAATTTTTCGGCGCTTTGCGCCGTTTTAAGATGATAGTGATTTTCGCACTTGGAGACGCAGAAATTTGCTAAAATACACTACCAAAAGTCGATCAACTCTGTGTTTAACACACTGAAATCGCTACTGTACCATATTATAGTACCCAAAACTTTGTGTGAACAAAATGTACAAAGATTATTGGGAAGACAAAAACTGTAAAAAGGTGTAAAATTCCCGAAAATTTCGGGCGCTTAGCGCCAAAATGAGTAATTGTTTGTCCTATATATCTTTAAAATAGCAGAATTTGCATTTAGAATGGAAAGATGTCAAATTATTCAGCGCTTCGCGCCGTTTTGGGACAATTTTTAATAATTTTTGGCGTCAGAAACCCAGAAATTAGATAAAATACGCTACCAAAGATCGAAAACCCTGTTTTACCACACTAAAATCGCTACTGTACTATAATACACAAAAATTTGCATGTACTAAATGTACAAAGACTTTTGGGGACTATCTCTGTACATGTACAAACGGACCTTGTGCAAAAAAAACATTGGATGGCACCCCTCCACCGCTTCTGGAAAGCTTCGCTGTGCAAAGATTACATTGCGATTTAGTTTCGTTATCAGCTAGCGTAAAATAGTTTCAGATGGGACTAGAAATGCTTTTAGGCATTTCCCATTAATGAGAGGAAGACGCCAGATTCGCAGTTTTTCAAGCTACAGCCGAATTAAGATCAATCCGGATCACTGAACCAAGCTCATGCAGCTTTGCTTATTTCATCATCCTACAGTAATTCTGCTTCTGAAACTAATGAGCACTATACTTGCGAACAAAAATTTAAGTATTAAAAAAATTAAGCGTTCATAATGCATATTCATGGATCCGGATCCGGATCCGTTATTATCCATTATTTTAATAATTAATGATCCGGATCCGAATCCGTTATTTTAAATTTTATGGATCTGTATCCGGATCCGGATCCGTTATTTTGAATTGTACGGATCCGGATCCGATATTATTGGAAAACCCGGATCCGTTGCATCCCTAGTGGCTTTCACCAAAAATCGTCTGACAGTGACTTGAGTCTTGTACCTTGAGGGGGGTAATACTCCCCACACTGCCTCCCCCTATGGGAATTTGTGGTGGACAGACAAGTATGTATTTTTAATACATCGATGTGTAGAAGATCACAAAAATACATCATGTGTCTTATTGTGATCTGACGAATTATTATTATCTCTAAATTATGCATTATTTACTTAAGTAAAATCTCTGAATTATGCATCACTTACGTACCGACTTTCACAGCCCAGCAACCGCTTTGGTTGCTGGGATTTAAAAATCGCTTGTTGGGATCTGAAAAAGATTGCTGAATTCCAAAAATCGATTTCTGGACTCTAAAAATCGGTTGCTGCGGTCTAAAAATCGATTGCAAGGGTCAAAAAATCAGTTGGTGGGATCCGAAAATGGGTTGCTAGGGTCTTAAAATCACTTCTTGGCTCCAAAAATTGATTTCTGGGGTCTAAAAATCGTTTTCTGATGTCCTAAATCAATTGGACGGCTCGATAAATTCTGTTGATGTGGTCTATAAATCGAATGCTGACGTCCAAAATCAGTTGGTGGGCTGGAAAAATCAGTTGGTGGGGTCCAAAAATCGGTTACTGGAGTCTTGAAGTCAGTTCTCTCCAAAAATCGATTTCTATGGTCTAAAAAGGTTGGCTGGGGTCCTACATCAGTTGGTGGGCTCCAAATTTTTTGGTTAGGTCTAGAAATCGGTTGCTGAGGTCCTGAATCAGTGGGTGGGCTCCGGAAATCAATTAATGGAGTCCAAAATCGGTTGTTGGTACACATTCCCATAGGGGTATTACCCCCACCTCAGGGTCCCGGACTTAAATCACTGTCAGACGATTTTGAGCTATCAAACGTTTTCTGCAATGATTTTTGGGTACAAAAGCAGCGAAGATGTTAAAAGTTCGCCAACTAGTACATTTCTGTTTTGTTTACCCGTATATACCTAGAATGAAGTTAAAATGATCTGAAGTCAAAATTTTTGATGAAAATCCTTATATTTTGTACTTACAAGAGTTACGAAACTAGTCAGCATAGGACAAAAAGTAGTGATAAATTGAGTTTTTCACATTGAAACATGCTATATAGGATGTTTTAGCTAATTTTCATATTTGACCTGCAAAGAAGGCTAGCGGTCTCATATTTTGGGATTTCTGCCCCTGAACTTTTGACCTAGGGAAACTAATGGTTGCTGGGGTCTAAAAACCAGCTGGTGGGTTCCAAAAATCGGTTGCTAAGGTCTAAAAATCGAGCAATATCCATTAGCATTTAGCATCAAAAAATTGCGAAAAAAACAGACAAAAATTTGAATTTGAGGGATGTTTTGGTTTCAGAAGGAATCCGGTGTCCCACCTTTAAGTGTCCGTGCCTTAAAGTGTCCGGCCGGACACTTTAAGGTACCTTAAAGTGTCAACACTTTAAGGAACCTTAAAGTGTCAAGCCGGACATTTTAAGGCACCTTAAAGTGTGTGGCTCTGCCCTAAAATGTCCGGGTACGCCGAGTATACGTACGCATATACGCCCAAGCATATCACTTGTGGTACAATTAGGTAAGTAGGCATGTACATATATGCATACCTTGTACAATGTTTTGAGGTAGGTACATAAATTCAAGCAAGCCGATGCATTACCAAGAATTCGTTGCATTGTCAGTGGAGTTGTTCGGTGAACTTGGAGATAAAATCGATTATAAAAATAACTTTTGTGAAAAACAATCGACGATATTTACGAATTTCAGTCATAAACGTTGTGAATTTAAACTGCACACGATTCCATTCACTCATGATTCTAAAAAGACATGCTAAGACTTCATTTTATATATTGCCCACCATGCTACCATTCATACATGAAACAAGGGAATGGAGATCACACATGGGCGTAGGGGTTTGGGGGTATGCACCCCCCAGAATTTGAAATACCCCCCCCAAATCAAAATACTCTCCCCCAGAATTCGAATTTTGAAAATTTTTTTTGCTTTTTTAGCGATTTTTTGATGCCATTGGATAGTGCTTGATGAGAAACGCCAAAAAATGGTGTTTTTTTGCCTTAAACCACTTTTAAGACCATTTTTTGACCTTTAAAAATTTTTTCACCCCACAGAATTTCGGTGCTGTCCACCTATGGTGGAGATTCCCATAAGCGAAGTCGTAAATGCAAAAATATAAATTCAAATAAACAAATTGTTTATTCTCATCTCCCCAATTTTGTGCAAAAACTTGAGATTTCTAGCCACTTTAGGTGCATCCTTTCAATTTTTAAATAAAACTTGAAGTTCGCGCACTCCCCTAATGGTCGGCGAACCCCCACCCAACACTTTGGGCTGTTGCATGCCTGCTGCTTTACATGGGCAGTGAGCCAAATTCTGACAGTCAGATGGAGCATAACTGCAAAACCGCTAAATTATTCAATTCTATGGATCTACCAATTTTGGGGGTTCAAACCCTATCCTTTTACGTCTACGTATGATGCCCACTCTATCCCAATGCTCGAATACATTTTTCTCGCTTTTAAGCACATTATTGTGGCCCGGACACTTTAAGAAACCCGGACACTTTAAGGTACCTTAAAGTGTCCGGCTGGACACTTTAAGGTGGCGGACACCTTAAGGTGTGACACCGGCCTTCTGGGGGCTGCATACCCCTAACCCCTTCCCACACCCACATGTGGTGGTTTGGGTCTAAAATCGGATGAGGTCTCCATTAATCCGTTGCTGGGGTCTTAAACTCGGTTGATTGGGTCTAAAAATCAGTTGGTGGGCTCCAAAAATTAGCTGACCCCAGCAACCGATTCTTGGACCGCAGCAACCAATTTTTGGACCCAAGCAATCAATTTTTGGACCCCAGCAACCGATTTTTGGAGCCCAGTAACCGAATTAGGACCCCCATCAACCGATTTTCGGATCCCACCAAGTGATTTTTAGACCACAGCAACTGATTTTTGGACCCCATCAACTGATTTTTAGACCCCAGCAAAGCAACCGGTTTTTAGACCGAGCAATCGATATTTGAAGCCCAGCAACTGAGTTTTGCACCCCCAAAATCGATTTTGAGATCTCAGTAACCGATATTTGAGCTCAGCTTGGATCTCAGCAATCAATTTTCGGACCCCAGCAACCGATTTTGGCTGTACTGTTGGTGGCATCTCATCTTTTATGATGCCTAAAAAAGTTTTTGTACAAAATATAGGGTGCAACTGGTGGACCCTCCAGCTGGTTACGAATCTGCTCCGGCTGGTACCCGGTTGAACCTGGTTGAACCCCTTGCCCAGGTGTGATCAAGACTGTTTGCAGCGAGAATCCAAAAAGTCAAATGCAGTATTATTTGGCATACCCGATTCATATGATGACTTGAACTCTGGGTGATGAATTCAGCTAGAAAAACCGACTTGTTGTCTACTGATATTATGCAAGTTTTCCATGATGGTGCAAACATCAGGGTAAACCTTAATTCCTGAAGGTTTGCCTCACGTCACCACATGCTCAACATCGTTTTATCGGACTAGTCAACAAAAAGATTCGCTCGTCTAATCCATCTAACAGCCAGTCTAAATTGTGCACTCGACCAGATCTTTCTTACATGCATGGCAAGCAATAGCATGAGCTGTTTGCGGAATTGATCGACTGACAAAACCCAGGCAAAACGAATCGTTTCATAGACTTTACTGCCGATTGTGCCAAAAAGAAGCAGGCTTTTGTGTCACACGCTTGTTCCAATTTGCCTAAACCATCCATTCCTCCATCTTTTGCTGCATTGATTCTGGTTCTTTACAGGATAAGTTGCCCTCAGAATTTACTAGTGTTAAGTGTTTTTTATTCAATGCACAAACTTTAGTAAACAAGTTAGGGGAGTTATATTACTTGTTAGACAGTGACAATTTTGACGTATTTTTTTGTTGTGAAACATGGTTAGACTTAGTAATTCATAATAACATTTTATGTCCTCAAAAAAATTATCAAATTTTTTGCTCTGATCGAATAAATAAACGAGGCAGCAGGTTCATTGTCTTTGCAAAATAGCATTTCAGTGCTCGTTTTGTTAGAGTTCATAACAAACTGAGTATATCTGACTCTTTACTTATTGAGTTTTTTCATAGCCAGGATGGAATTAGATTTCTTCTTATTTACAGGCCTCCTCACAACGATTTAAATCATGCCTTGAGATTTGCAACTTGATAGAATTGGTAAGTAATTGCTCTTATCCTGTAATTATTTCAGATTTCAATTTGCCAAAAATTGATTGGGCCTTAGGTTCCTTCGCAGCCAATTCTTTTAACAAATTGTTTTATGACTGTTTTTTGTCTACAGGATTAACACCATTAGTTTTAGATCATATGCATGGTGCAAATATTGTTTATGTTATTTTTGCAGCAAATAATGTAATTAATGCTGAAGTACTACCCTCCTTTTCTATGAGTGACCACAATTCCACATCTTTTGAAATTCCGATAACTTCATTTGCTACTTATGTAGAATTTCACTTAAATTTTCAGAAAGCAGACCATTTTAGTATTGGTAGCTTCCATTCTACTATTTCTTGGCCTGATCTTTTTTCTACTTGTTTAACTGTTTATGACATGTATAATGTATTTTTAAATGTTTTAAAGATTTTTATTTTTGCTTCTGTTCCTAAAAGTCAAAGCAAAGCCTTCCAAATTTTTATACCCTAAAATCTTACGAAAATTATTTGCCAAAAAAACAGCTTTTAGGAAAAAATACAAAAAATATTGTACAATTATATATATATATATATATATATATATATATATATATATATATATATATATATATATATATATATATATATATATATATATATATATATATATATATATATATATATATATATATATATATATATATATATATATATATATATATATATATATATATATATATATATATATATATATATATATATATATATATATATGTAAACAAAGGTATCATAATAACTATAAAATTCTAAGCAAAGAAATTCATAATCATTTTTGTTTACAGGAAAGTAATTTATTGCAACATAGCAATTTGAAATCTTTTTTTAAGACTTGTAAATAATTGTTTCAATAATTCTCGAAGCATTCCAGCTCTTACTTCCACTGCAATAACGTAGTAAGTGATCTTTTTTATAAGACTAACATGTTTAATCATTACTTCTCTTCTGCATTTACCAATGACAATATTAACGATTCTTTTGATTTTCAGAAGTGATGCAATTTTTCTATTTCGAACATTGTTTTTGACAAAAATAACGTCTTGTTGGCTATTGATAACATGAAAAACTCGACTATGATTGCGCCTGATGGATTAAATAAGTTTTTGTCAAAAAATTAGCTTATTATCTTCTTCAACCCCCATCAGTATTTTTACTGTTTCTTTTCATCAGTAATATTCCAGACATTTGGAGGGAGGCTTACATTGTACCAAATCAAAAAGGGTGACCCCTAATTACCTAAAAATTATTGACCTGTTTCTTTATGCTGCTCAACTTGTAAGAAAATGGAAAATATTAATACTCAATTATCAATTTATTTGTCTAATAATAATTTAATATCTCCTTAACAATATGGTTTCTGAAAAAATAAATCTTGCAAATTGCAATTAATTAATTGTGAGTATTCTCCGGTTCAATCACTGAAATGAAAAGAAACCTCCAGATATTATTTATATAGACTTGGCCAAAGCTTTTGATATAGTCAATATATAAACTTCTTGTTAAATTAACTAGTTACGGTATTGAACAACACCTGTTTAATCGGTTAAAAGCTTTTTGTTATAATAATGCCGCTGTTACAACATTATGCCACTGTTACAAGTGGAGTTATTCAAGAGTCCATTCTTGGACCTGATTTTTATAAATGATATCTTTGATAACTTTATGTATGCGGATGACCTTAAAATATTAAATCTTTCCTGAAATCATCGAATACTTAAGACTTTAGATAGAATTTCTATTTGGGCCACCAAAAATTGTTTACCAAAAATGATATTCCAAATGCACAGCCCTATATTTGGGCAAAAATAATCCTAAATTGTCATACACACCCAATACACAAGCTATTACTGATGATTCTGTCTTTGATCGCGATTTAGGAGTGCTAATTTCGCAAAACCTAAAATTTAAGGAGCATCATAGCAGTGTAATCAAAAAAGCATTCTTGAGATCTATCTTAATCAGAAAATCCTTCTTTTTGTGTGATAAAATAATCTCATTTAGGCCTTTATTGTTTTCGTCACTGTACTTTATGAAAGCTCTGTTATATTTGTCATATTAACAGGCTTGAGGCTCTACAGCGTAAATTAACTAAATTTAACTTATGTCGATTAATTTATTTTTATTATTTTAATTTATTAATTTATTAACTTATTTCTGTATGGAACTCTTTGCCCGAGCATGTTATACAAGCTCCTAACTCGAAAGCGTTAATGATGAGTTTGAAAACCCTTGATTTTGATGTTTTTCTTTAAGGCCTTAAGTAAGCGCATTTTTAACTGGCCTTTAAGTGTCCTTGTCTATCACACTTTTTGGTCCAGATTTAATATTATTTCGCATTAATAAAACCGTAATTTATGCACGCAGGTAGTTGTTTGGGTATCGTTTGGAATTATATAATGTATGTATCAAAAATTTTCTCGTGCAATTGAAGAATAATACGCGTGTTTCGATGTCGATTTACTTAAATTATTTACCCGATTTTTCGTTTGACGACAAATAAACTTTTGAGTTGATTTGATTTGATTTGATTAGAATTACCTCACCTGCATATTTGCTTATGTATGATGTATCAAATTATTAGTCAAAAATCTTGATTTTCCATGACAGACTTTTTTGTGCTTGATAAAAATACTACTAACTGCACAAATTGCTTTAAGCTAATTGTTCCTCTTGTTTGCTCTAATTAACGAAAATTCTTTTTTTATAAGTATATCTTTTTGGAATCACCTACCTGATTTAGTAGATTCCTCCCCTAACTTAAATATATTCAAATCTAGATTAATTTATGTTGACTTATCCAAATTTATTACAGGGTGAGCTTGAATCATCATTTTTGTGACTCTCTTGTTGCCTTTTGCTGTACATTTTTATTTTATCAACCATACGTTTTATACTCTCTTGCATCCTTCGTAATTGTTTCATTTTCAGCAATAAATTATTTCGGCTAAAATCTAGTAGGTTGGAAAGTCCCAGAATGTTACGACAAGGATATTTGCTAACGGAGTTTGGGACAGGGACTTCATATTTAAAAGAATCAGTGGCGGTCGACATTATTAACAGAGTTGCAGGTCGTTGAAGTACATGTGTTTAAGGATAGGCAAAATGGGCTAAACTTGATGAGGTTGGAAAGTCCGAGAAAGTTAAAATAAAAATAAATATAGATAAAGTGAAAATAGAGAAATGAAAACCCAAAAACAGAATTGAGGGGTGAAGAGAAGGAACAAGGACAATGCGTAGGCAGAAGAACGAGAGCAAATGACTATCGTAGCAGTGACGCCAGTCGCCAAGCAGCAAATTGATGGATGCTACAGTAAACCAAAGTTAGAGCAGGAGTTTGTTTATTATATAACCTGCATCCCTTACTGTATTATTAGCGATTAATAAATGGACGCCGAGCAGGATACGTTACAAATACATATAATTTAGGTACCAAGGTAAGAGAAAATAAAGCATTTTATCATATAAATTATGATCTTTATTGTTTAATAGGCGATAAATAAACGGCAGTAGTGCAATATACATATATACATACAAATACACAGATAGGTACCAATATGGATGGTAAAGTAACATCTTAGGTAGCACGTTCCTATAATATACTTGGGTACCCCTAACACCTGTGCACCCCCCTACAACTATAACGGGACACTTCTGGAAGGTGCGGTTTTTTTAAAAGAAAGATAATAAAAAAATTCGCTGAACGTGTTTTTTTTTTTCTTGAAACTCAAAACTGACTGTGTAAAAAAAGGTGTAAAGTTTTTGTATAACGTTATAACATGGGACAAATTTTGGGACCTTTTTACTGCGGCATGTAGACAAATGAGTATTGATGACTCGAAGAATTGAACAGCATAGGATAATAGAGGGATGAATTCTACAGATGAAAGTTTTTTGTTTTTTGAAATTCGCATTAGTTATCGAATGGCAGTGTAAAGAGTGCGAAAATCTGGGGTGAAAAAGCACTTTATGGTCGAGTTTTCAACCTTCTTATGTCCGATACTAACTCCATTTATGAGCTTTTTAAATGTTTTCTGACAGAAATGTAGAGCGGATCAAGGGCTACATTCTGCATATAAGCAAAGTCTTCTATGCTTTATGGTGAGTTAGATCCTGGGGTTTAGAGTTTACACTCTAGTGGATGGTGTAAAAGACAGATTTTAACTAAGATTTCTCTGCCAAATTTTCCCGCTTATGAGTCAGGGTGAATTGAATATAGCAGTAATAAAGTGCCTCTCAGGGGCGACACATCGCAGCAAACCGCATTTAAAAAAACGCAATATTGAGTTATTTATGTGGTTGTAAAGTTCGAAATCAAAGGTAAAAATGGGCGAAAAAACACGTTTTTCCGAATTTTGATTAATAAATCATACCAAATAATTTTTGCAAGAGAATTTTGACACACAGGAATGTACTACGATTTAAAAGCTACAAATTGTACCAAACCGAATTTGTTTAAACTCAATAGGGAGTCCGGTACGGAATTTTAAAATTTACAGTTTTCTAAATGATGGAAAATACGTTTATGTTGCTTTTTTGTTCGCCACTTTCTCCGTCCAGAAGTCGGGATAAGTCCAATAGAATAAAAATAAAGTGCTTTATATCGGGTGCATGTCAAAGCAAATTGTTTATATATTAATATTTAGCGAGTGTAAGGTCAAAAATTTGGTGTTTAAAATGCGTTTTTGTCCTGTTTTTTCTGCCTGCTTCTCCGGTTATGAGTCAGGGACATGCTTATCAAGTCTAGAAATGGACCAGGAACCAAATTTGATATGCCAGTCTTGCGCGTATGTTTACACTCTACAGTGTTGTAAAGTGGTTTACACATATTGTTAGTTTGCCCATAGAACATTATGGAGACTTAATTTTTTTCATAAATAATTAATCCTTATATCGGAACTATATCAAAATTACGAATCTGACCAAAATCTTCTTTACACTTGGTGTTAACATGAAGTTTACACTCCAAATGTGTTTATCTTCGTTTTTGAGCATTCCAGAAACCTAATTTTTTCCTGGAGTCTAGAAATTTTCAAAGAATCAAATGTGAGACGTCACGTAGGCGCGTTTGTTTACATCCAACAGTGATGTAAAGTAGTTTACACTCATTGTTTATTTGTCCTCAGACCATTGTAGACATGCAATTTTTTTCATAAATGTTGATAATAATATCCGAGTAATATCAGATTTACAAATCGGAATAAAGTCCTCTTTACACTAGGCGGTTGTGTAAAGTTTACACTGCTAATTAATCTTCGTTCAAGAGCTTTGCGAAAACCTGAATTTTTTGCCGAAATCTGAAAATTTACATGGAATCAAATAAGGGACGTCAGCTGGGCGCGTTTGGTTACACTCAATAGTGATGTAAAGTGGTCTATCTTCGTTCTAGAGCTTTGCAAAAACCTAAATTTTTTGCCGAAATCTGAAAATTTACATGGTATCAAATAAGGGACGTCAGCTGGGCGCGTTTGTTTACACTCAACAGTGATGTAAAGTGGTTTACATCTGTGTCTATTTGTCATTAAACCGTTATGGAGACGTAATTTTTTCATGAATGTTGATCGTAATATCCGAGTAATATCAAATTTACAAAACCGACTAAAATCTTCTTTACACTCGTTTCTAGTGTAAAGTTTACACTATATAATAAGCTTCCTTCTAGAGCCTCACGATAACTTATTTTTCTCTAAAGTAGTAAAATATATATGGAAAAAGATGTGATACGTCTGCTAGGGGCGCATGAAGAGTAGTGTAAAGTGATTAACACCTAATGTTAATTTGTTCTTAGAACATTAAAGAGGTTTCATTTCTTAATAAATGCTGATCGTTATATCAGAACAATATCGAAATTATTAATCCCACTAAAATTCTCTACACTCTTGTGTAAAGTTTAAAATGTAAATTAAGTTTAGCTCTAGAAAGTTTTGGAAGCATATTTCTTTACAGAATGTTCTACGTAACATAAGAATTACTAATCAGAATGTTTGTTTCTTCTACAACTAGTAGCTTTGTAAAGTTTAAACCATTCAATTATTAGAAGAACCGCACAGTAAATGAAATCTAGTATTGTATTTCCAAAAAAGTAAGGTACTAGCAAAGAAAAATGCTCCGATGGAACAAATAAGGGGAATATACTTGGGATTGTGAATTATCGAGGATGTAAAAGGAGGGGACTAGGAAAAATCTCCCTATGTTATATGCCAAAAATCGCAAAATATGTTATAAATCAGAGACTTTCTCTAAACAATGCAAAAAATCGAAGTATATTCTGCGGCCTTTGAAAAATGTAAAAGTTTAGTAAACAATTGTTGTAAACATGTGTAAAAGAGTATCTACATAAGGTCTGTTGCACGTCGGCTTCCGTGTTTCCTACTGCTTTGAACCAACAATATCATCGATTGTCTTGAATACATCGATATGTACTATTTCATTCAATTCGCTTAGCTACTGCATTGCTAATTCGCTGCTTTTTTCAATCAATTTTTTGGTAATTTGAATATTGCTTGGACATTGACACTTAGAATGGCTGTATCTACTAAGTGAGAAGCTTAGTAATAATGAAATACGAACAACTTAATTATGATTTGTTAACAGCATTTCACTTTCAGTCACATTATTAAGCAACTCAAAGTTGAATGAAGTCTGCAAAAAGTTGCATTACGTAATATGCTTTTAAGATATTATGTCAATCAGAGAAAATTATTTTAAAATAATACGTTTTTTCAGAGACCGCAGAATATACTTCGATTTTTTGCATTGTTTAGAGAAAGTCTGATTTTTTACATATTTTGCGATTCTTGGCATATAACATAGGGAGATTTTTCCTAGTCCCCTCCTTTTACATCCTCAGATAATTCACAATCCAAAGTATATTCCCTTTTTTGTTCCATCGGAGCATTTTTCTTTGCTATGTTATAATGGGCGCACAACAGCATTTTTTGTACGAGGTCCGTTTGTACACACAAACACACCTAGGCAATGCCCTATATCGCCCTCAACCGGCAATGGGCCGGACCAATCCTGCAACGGGACTAAGGGTCTCTCTCAGGGATGGGGGCTGTTTTGTACATGGAAATACATACATGCTGAAGGTAATGAGCAAACTACATATGCTACCTATGTACCAGGCTACCTTTTTCCAAGTGCATGACAAATCCACATAAATAAACCTTTTTGAGAAGCAGGCAACCTTTTTCGGGAACCGACCAACCTTTTCAAGCGAGCAGGCAACCATTTTTAGGAATCGGTGAACCTTTGTAAGGGAAGGAGCAGGCAACCTTTTTCGGCAACTGACCAACCTTTTTAAGGGAGCAGGCAACCATTTTTGGGAACCGACCAACCTTTCCAAGGGAGGGCAACCCTTTTTGGGAACCAGTGAACCTTTTTAAGGGAGCAGGCAACCTTTTTTGGGAACCGACCAACCTTTTTGAGGGAGCAGGCAACCACACCTGGGCGTGGGGATATGCAACCCCCGTCTAGAAACCAAAATAAGCCCCCCCCCAGAAATCAAAATAACCCCCAGAATTCAATTTTTTGTTTTTTTCGCAATTTCTGATGCCAATGGATAGTGCTCGATGAAAAACGTTGAAAAATGGTGTTTTTTCACTGTACCACCATTTTTAAGGCCATTTTTGACCTTTGAAAAATCTTGCCCCCCCAGAATTTTGGTGCTCCCCACGTATGCAGGCAACCCTTTTTGGGAACTGGTGAACCTTTTTAAGGGAGCAGGCAACCTTTTTTGGGAACCCGCCCAACCTTTTTGGGAAGAGAGCAGGCAACCTTCTTTGGAATATTCACCAAGCTTTTTATGAAAGTAATTAACTCTCTTACAAACCGACCGACCTTTTCAATGGGAGCAGCCAACCTATTTTTGGGAACCGATCCACCTTTTTAAGGGAGCAGGCAACTTTTCTTGGGGGACCGACCAACTTTTTTATGGGAGCAGCCAACTTTTTTTGTGGACGGACCAACCTTTTTGGGATCCAACCAACCTTTCTATGCAGTGGCGGATCTAGGATTTTTTCAAGGGGGTGGGCGGTACCCCTAAGGGGGAAGCGGAAACCTGACTTGGGCGGAAAAATTAGCCGTTTTGACCCGAAAATCGCTCAAAAATGCTTAATTTTGCGCACTATGTTGGGCCAATGGGGGGGGCGGCCGCCCCTCCCCCTAAATCCGCCCCTGTTTCTATGAGAGCAGAAAAAAGTTGAAAGGTAAGATAATGCACGGAAAGATTGAAAAATTGCCTGTCTTTGACGTAAAATCATCTAATTTTAGGCGCTTTGCGCCCGATATGAAGTATTTTCCATAATTTTGGCTCAAGCGCGACCAAAAAACGACTTTTCATAGCATTTTTAGCAGGAAGAAATTTTTTTGAGAAGTTTGAATTTTATGCTCTCGATGGATAAAGCATGTCAAAATACGTAAAAAACTGAGGTTTCTGCAAGCTATCTCGACGAATTTCCTGAGATATAAACCAATTTGTGATGAGTCCGTTCCCCTCTGCATGTACTATGTGGGTGCACATGTAGGTTCCAAGCATGTGCGTATATATATAAACTGTTGAACGCAGGTTCAGTGTTTTACAACTATGTACAAAAGTATCTGCTGAGAAAATCAATGCACAAAATGTGGAACAACAATCGCGACGCAAAGATCACCAATCAGTGATAATTAGCTCATCAATGCCCCAATCCTCAAAACTTCCATCAGGTAAATATCGCCGAATGATGATAGGAATCTTTTGCGCCTTCAGTTCTTTACGTGCAATCTCCAGCGGGTCCGTTTCGCCCTCTAAATTGACCATGACCGGCGCCCCCATTCTTAATACAAAATGCACAATAAAGCAAGTTTTAAGCTTAAGTTCAGACAAATACTGTCGAGTTTACATTGAAGCGATCGAAAATTTTTAACGCGATAAAAACCGTAACATCTTTAATTATTAAGAAACACATCAAACGCCTGCAAGCGCACTTTTCACATCGTCTGCCGCTAGAATAAGAAAGTTCTACATTGCCTCTGAAAAAAGACAGAGCATATTTTTGTGAACTAGCTTATTTGAAGCGTCAAGAAAATATAAATAAACGCCAATTAAATCCTGCAGAAACTATTAGGTTGCGTCCATCGTATTCTAAGACGCCCATCTTTACTTTTTTTGCATGATCATTAGTGGTGCGCCAGACCCTGACCCCAAGGCTCGTAAAAAAACGAAAAAATTGATGAAAATAGGGAAGAAATAATGTATTTTATCGAATTATACAATGTAATATTAGTTTAGTTGCAACAACAGTCAAATTATGTTAAAATGAAGCTTTGATTACTTCTGTTTCGTTTCAGGTAATCCAATAAGTACGATTCAAATCAACATTGAAACAATTTGACATATTTTTGAAAAACCTAGCTTGATTAACGATTTTTACTACGATAATAAGCAGCACGTCTGACCAGTTATTTTTAGACAAAAACATTTAAAATGCTGAGAACTCGCTAAACTAGGTGTCCAGCATATATGCAAAGCATAGGAATTCTGGGTGGGAGGTAGAGCTGCACACTTTGCAAATTTTACTACCCGGGTACCCGGCTATTTCATTACCCGGTTGCCCAGGTATACTCGAGTATACCCGGGTAGGACCTTAGATAAAAGAGAATGCAGTGAACATTGTTTATTTTCGGTTGACAGCAGTGATCGTACAGGGTCAGATCTTCACCCCCGGTCGGGGTCGGGGGCGGGGTTGAGGTTGAAGATTAACAATTAACATTGCATGATTACATACCAATTTAAAAAGGATAAAAACGATACTTCACTTGCTTATAGAGAATACTAATAAAGCTGGTTAAGTTCAAGATTTTATTTTCATTCCAAGTTCAAACATGGTTTTAGCAATTTAGCATTACTTTCAATTTTAATCACTAATCGCTCTCGCTTTTTCGCATTCTTCCACAGTTTTTTCTTAACGGTATTCTATGGCGCACTGATTGTGAGGAACCAACGGCGCGAAGCGCCAAAAATTTTCGAAATTTTTACCGTTTTCATGTAGAATTTACGGCCTTTTTATTGACAAACAGTTCGTAAATCATAAGTGGCGCAAAGCGCCAAGAAATTCAGTCATTTTTTACCGCCCTTAACATGTTGTATAGATATATGAATACTGAATACTAATAGTCTGACAGAGCAGAACAGGAAAACTACGAATTATTATCTTAGTATGAAGATATTTTGACTGCTTTCAAACGCAATGCTGGAGCTTTACAAAAAGAAAGACAATCATCCGCGGTGCTATGCGCAGGAAAATTTTGACGTTTTTACTCTTTCAACTCAATTTATACCGCTTTAATCATACAGAAAAGATAAACTAATTGCGGCGCGAAGCGCCAGAAATTTTTAAAAATTCCCTATCCTTTTACCTTTTACTGTCCTCCTCACACATTCCCATAGGGGGTGAGGGGAGGCATTACCCCCACCTCAGGGTCCGATACTTGAATCACTGTCAGACGATTTTGAGCTATCAAACGTTTTCTGCAATGATTTTTGGGTACAAAAGCAGCGCAGATGTCAACGCCGACTAGTATATACGTTACTTTTTTATTTACCCATAAAATACCTAGAATGAAGTTAAAATAATCTGAAAAGTCGAAATTTTCGATGAATTCTTATATTTTTACTTACAAGAGTGACGAAAGTAGTCAAAATGGGACAAAAAGTAGTTAAAAATGCAGTTTTTCACATTAAAACATGCTATATAAGATGTTTTAAGCGTTTTGCATATTTGACCTGCAAAAAAGGCTAGAAATCTAAATTTAGTGGTCTCAAATTTTGGGATTTCACCCCCTCTAAACTTTCGACCTTGGGAAGCTATGGTCCTCCTAAATATCTCTTTGCACGTGTAAAACGAGATAGTACGGCTGGGGGTCTGGGGTGGCGCGCTCAAGCGCCCTCAACGGGGTCCAGGCAGAACCCCGGAAAATTTTGTAAAAAAGCACTATAATTTATTAGTAACGTTAAAATTTTCGTAAATCGGCAAAATCTCGGTTCTGGATTAAGCCCAAATAAACTTAAAATTGCGTTTTTCGACCTTTGCTAAGTGAGAGCAGCAACGGGTCGCAACCAATAAGTCATTGAAAGATGTATCAATGAGAATTTTGTTCTTACCGTTTTCAGGCCCACTTGTGGCCTTCTTATTAAATAGTTCAGAAAACAGAAAATGCGCAAAAACACAAGAAAATTTGGCCTTTCCTTTCATTTAAAATAGAATTATGCGTCCTTGTAAACAAAGATAAACAAAGCAGAGATGGTACGCAAACATTTTTGCACTTTTACTATTATGTTCAACAAGCATGTGCAGTTTCATTCAATGAACTAATAGTACATTAAATAACTAAAGTGATGTGAAGTTTTGGATTATTTTAGCTGATTCAAGCTTTTAAATTCATTGGATCTATACAGCAATAAATAATAATGACTAGGCGCGAAGCGCCGGAAAATTTTGACGTTTTTGTCTTTTTGAACTCAATTTTCTGGACACACATTAGTCCAACAAAAAAATCAACAATATTTCTTGAAAATTTTGGGGGCTACGCCTATGGCTGACTGCATTTGGAACATCGATAGGCTTTGAATCAGGTCTAACTAAAACAGTTGCGCGCACGATGTGAATAAAAGTTGCAGTCTAAATTTATATAATGGTCACAGAAGTAAATGCATTAGAAAAAAGCGTCGTTAGCAGATAAATTCTTGTTTAAATTTGTTTACAGTAGAGAATAAGAAGAATTCGGCAAAAATAAAATAATTTAACTAAAGACCTGAATGATGGAATTTGCCTAAACCGTACGTGCGATATACTGTGACAATAGGAAATATTAACAGACTCGCTTATTTAACAATATACGGTTGATTATATCATATCACATTTACATTGTGATTCAATCGCACTAGAAGCAATACGTTTCTAGGTTTCTAATTCGATTCTTAGCACATATTGCATAACTGCAGTGCTAATTTTCCATTTTATGTTAGGGGATTCGGGTACCGGGTAGTAAAACTATTTTCTACCCGGGTATCCAGTAGTACCCAGGTACCCGTCAGGTATCCGGGTAGTAAAACCATTTTCTACCCGGGTATACCGAGTACCCGGGTACCCGTTCGGGTACCCGCGTGCAACTCTAGTGGGAGGGAATAATAAAGTGCCTTTTTGGGTCTAAAAATAGTAGATACGCGCCGAAAACATCGTTTCTGACGATGCGCTATCTTTCTGAAGCATAAAAACATAAAAAAATTTCGAAAAGAAATCAAAAAAGTAACAAATTGCACAAAATATAGTCAAAAGATGTATATAATGGTGGCGTGACCAGCAAGACCCGTATCCAGGATTCTATTTTGGGTAAGGGCCGACAATTTGGAGGCCAGACATCTCGAAAAACATTAAAAACGGGCACAAATAAAGGCACTTGAGCGTATCTGATCAACGAGCTCTACGCAAATGTGAAAAAAAATTTCAAGAAAAAACTTTAAAATTTTTCCATTCCATACTCATATTACACAAATTAATCGTATAATTAATCACCAAAACTGATTTCTCATCATTCAATCGACGAATAATTTCCTATCCTCTGTCTTTGTACTTAATATTTGTGATTTACAGAGCAAAACAGAGAAAATGAATCATTCGGCGCATAGCACCAAAAAAGCTTGACATGTTTTACATGGCTGAGTCAAATTTGAGCGCTTTTTGGCGGGTTAGAAGGCAAAAATTATAGATAAAAAATAAATCTGGCGCAAAACGCCAAAAAATTTTGAGTTTACTGGCTCAAAGGTAGGTACGCTAAAACTTGTTTTGGTGGTGTTTTAGACCTACTTCGAGAATTTTTCATTCTTTCCTATGGGGGACCCTTGTGCATCTCAAAAATTATTTTTCATTTCCGGTGGGGATGCCTCACTCCTCCACTGAATACGGGTATGTAGGTGTATGTAAAATGTTTCACTGATTGATATAAGTACGCTCAAACACGCTAGAGTATGATAAGCTCTTCTACCATGTAAATAGACGTTTGCTACATATTTGCGATTTTTCAATAATTTTGGGTGCTTTGCGCCAAATAGCAGCGTCGACTGTCTTCATGTTTGTGTGGTTCATTAATAATAATAATAGGAAGTCAATAAAAAGAGATAAAATGAGAAAGAGAAAAATGCAAGAAAATAATAATAAACAAGTAAATAAATAGGAAATAGAAGGCAGAGATAGAAGTGTAGCATGCTATTAGTAAGAAAGAAACAAATAGATGCGAGAAATCGAACAAGTATACCTAAAAAATTGCAATATGAGAATTTACATTTTTAACGAGGTGCAAAAGTCTAATCTAAGTGAAGCGTGAAGAAGTAGGCAGGATTATATACGGAAAAAATACACGCACAAAACACGAAAAAGAATTGTATAAACAGGCGATGTCATCAGAGAGGAACTAGGTTGCTACAGTTTTGTGCCTTTATTCCTCTGATTGTCACCACAACATAGGGGCAGTCGCATACATTCCCATAGGGGGTGAGGGGGTATTACCCCCACCTCAGGAGTCCGAGACTTGAATCACTGTCGGACGATTTTGAGCATTCAAACATTTTCTGCATGATTTTTGGGTACAAAAGCAGCGACGGTTTTAAAATTTTTTTGCGCTTCGCGCTGACTAGTACATTTCTGTTTTGTTTACCCATAAAATACCTAGAATGAACTAAAAATGATCTGAAAAGTCAAAATTTTCGATGAATTCTTATATTTTTACTTACAAGAGTGACGGAACTAGTCAGAATGGGACAAAAAGTAATTAAAAATGCAGTTTCTAATATTAAAACATGCTACGAGATGAGATGGGATGTTTTAGCAATTTTTCATACTTGGCCTGCAAAAAAAGGCTAGATTCTAAATTAAGTGGTCCTAAATTTTGGGATTTCAGCCCCCTGAACTTTCGACCTTGGGAAAGTATGGGCAGTCGGCACCAGTCTAGATGGCTAGAGTGCCTCTAAACAGGAAAAAATGAATAAAATAATATAAACCAAGAAAAAGTAAGCAAATAATTTAAAGCAGAAAAATGGAAAAAAATTTAAATGTACAATTGCTATAAAATTATTAGCGAAGTGTGTAGTAAAAAATTTAGAACAATGTGTTACATAAGAAAAAATGTACAGAATAATGAGCCAGATGGAAGAAGCAAACGCAAAAATTTATTAAAAAACTTAATCACTGTACCCCCACTGACACTTTGGAACAGCGCATTGCAAAAAAACTAGGCAAACGCGAAAATATAATCAATGTGCCGTTACTGCAGCACGTTGACAAAAAAAGGTGGACAGAAGCATCAACATATCTATGACAGAAAACAATCGTAATATTATGCTACTAACTCATGTGCATATTTGATGAAAAAAGCCGAGTCCTAAAGTTGATGATATCAAAAAGTTCTCAAGCAATTTTAAATATATGAATGCGCTGGAAAATCAAAAAGGTTGGTGTTGCTAAATTTGTAGTATTTTTAGCGCATAATTATAACATTATAACCCTCCTTTTGCAAATTAGCTGACAGATGATTCACGCACGCATTCAAAGTTCCAATTTAGAGCTAAGACGCACAAAATGATGAAGCTGACTCACAAAAACGGCATTCAAAAGACTTTTAGGTATATTAGAGTCTGAAAAAGGGAAGTTAACAATAGGAAATTGAAACTGTTCTCTTTCATCAAAAATTAAGTGAAAGAGTTTCCATGACATTTAATGATTTTAGATGAATATCTTTGGAGTAATCACGAAAATTTAAATTATTCATGATCACTATGTCATCAATGTAATGAGCACACCTGGGCGTGGGCGGTTTAGGGGGTATGCATCCCAGAAACCAAAATAACCCCCAAAAATCAAAATACCCCCCAGAATAAAATTTTTTCGTTTTTTTCGCAATTTTTTGATGCCAATGGATAGTGGCATCAAAAAATGATGAGAAACGCCGAAAAATTGTCTTTTTATCGCCATATTACCATTTTTAAGACCTTTTTTGACCTTCAAAAAATCTTGCAACCCCCCCCCCCCAAATTTTCTTGCTGCCCACGTACGGTAATGAGTCATGTTATTCAAACAGTAAGCAAGGTCTTTATTTCGAGGCGATAGGAACTTATATTCACAATGAAAAGGAAAAGACTAGGCAAACGTAAGGAAGAATTTAAGCCCATGGGGATGCCAATTTTTTGTTGAAAAATTCTATTTCCGAAGGTAATGAATGAATTTTGGCTTAAAAATTCAGGGCGATTTGTGAAAGTGCAAAAGTCAAAAGTGAAATAAAATTTTTGTCCAAAGGTGAAGATCTCCAATGTGATTTAAACCCATCAGTGCACAAAAATTTATTCCTTTCAAAAGGCTTCTTCATAAAATCAAAAGAAATAGAAATACGTTTGTTTTGAGGAAGAGATGTGTAAAGTGTCAACAAGTAGAAAGTATTGATCAATTTAATGCTTTTAATGGAATCCAACTTTTTAACGAAAGAAAATGAATTATTGACAGACAAAAACCTGATTAATCGAATTTCCAAAAATTGCTTTACAGTAATTCTACCAGAAATGACGAACCAGCTTGTTGAGGCCTCCAGTAACCAGGGATGATATGAAGGTAGTAGCAATTTTTACCTGAAGTAATAAACCTAGATTTATTTTTAATTTTATGTAGTCTTGGAATCCAATATATAAAAGTAGTTTTTTTTGTTAAAACGGTCTTCACTAGTATGGCTAGACAACTTGGAAAAGAGGTTTTTCTGAAATTTAATATGGTCAGAGACAACGTTTTTTTCAAATAAGTTTGGCAAACTGTAGGTTCTATTGGAAGGTAGGGATGGAGATGAAAAATAGCCTTACAATGAATGGACAAGTAATGCTTACAAGTAGTTATGCCTGGTACCCTGACGCCTAATGATATAGCATATGCAGCGCTTAAGCACAGGCAAGGGGTGGAGTCGTGCGCCCTGAGGTAGAGGTCAGGGCACAATGGTCAAGGATAGGCAATGATATAACATATACAATGATTAAGGATGGGAGGGTATAGTTGAGAAGTGGAAGGGGTAAATTAGGTCTAATGATAAAGTTAAACTGAGACTACACCTAAACTAAGGTGTAAAATAAGCCGAAGCAAGCCAAGGTAAAAATGAGCCCATGTAATCTCAAGTATAAACTAAGCCTTAATAAGACTAAACTGAAACTGAGCTAAGCCTAAGTGTAAAGTGACAATTAGTGTAAACTGAGCCTCAGCTTAATAGAACTTTAATAAATTGTATATGACTTCCTGACCCTTCATCTGATATGGATTTTTAACGCTTCTGACACATCAAGCAGTGTGCATTGCTCAATGTTTTCTGAATTCAAACCAACTAAATGGCCAACCACACAATTAGTCAACCAATTAAATGGCTAACCAACCAGTCAACCAACTAAATAAAAGGCCAACCAACCAACCAGCCAAATAACTGGCCAACCAACCAACCAGCTAAAAGGCCAACCAACCAATGGACCAAATGGCCAACCAACCAACCAACCAACCAACTAATCAACTAAATGGCTAACCAACCAAACCAATCAATTAGCCAACCAAGTAAATGGCCAACCAACCAATCAACCAACTAACTAAAAGGCCAACCAAACAACCAACTAAATAGCCAACCAACCAACCAACTAACCAACTAAATGGCCACCCAATCAACTAAATAACCACCTAAATAGCCAACCAACCAACCAACCAACTGAGTGGCCAACCAACTAACCAACAAACCAACCAACCAGCCAACTAAATAGCCAACCAATCAACTAACCATCTATATGGCCAGGAAACCAACTAAATGGCCAAACGACCAGTCAACCAACCAACCAACCAATCAACTAAAAGGCCAACCAACCAACCAACCAACCAATTAAAAGGCCAACCAACCAACCAACCAACTAATTAACTAAATGGCCAACCAACCAACTAACCAACCAGCTAAAAGGCCAATTAAGCAATGAACCAAATAGCAAACCAACGAACCAACCAACGAAATGGCCAACCAACCAACTAACCAACCAACTAAATAGTTAACCAACCAACTAACCAAGTAAATGGCCAACCAACTAACCAACCCACCAAGCAACCAGCCAATCTAAATGGCCAACCAACCAATCATTTAATTAAATAAATGGCCAACCAACCAACTAACCGACCAGTTAACCAACCAACTAAGTGGCCCACCAAGCAGTCAACGAAACAACCAACCAACCAACCAACCAGCTAGAAGGCCAACCAACCAACCAACCAAATGACCAACCAATATCCAACCAACGAACTAAATGGCCAAGCAACCAACTAAATATTTAATCAACCCACCAACCAACTAAATGGCCAACCAACTGACCAACCCATCAACCAACCAGCGTCGGAGAGAGATGCCGAGTGGTTAACAGTTAAACCTACGAATCGCAAGGTTCTAGGTTCAAATCCATGTTGACGCAGTTCATTTTGGTCGAATCCACGTTGACACAGTCCATTTCGGCGAGGCCAACCCAGCCTTTCATCCCTTCAGGGTCGATAAATGGGAAGCTGCACTTGTGTGGCGGATGGTAACAGTGTTCTGCGCAGTCACACCGGCCCCGTGACCCAGACTTGGTCTAATCAGACACCGCTGGCCTAGGGCTGTGTATCGGGAAAAATAGGCACCCACACCTACAGCAGAGGTGAATCAAGTAACTTCTTGCTACGGGATTTTACCATTTTTACCATTACCAACCAACCAGCCAACTAAATGGCCAACCAATCAACCAACCAGCCAGCCAACTAAGTGGCTGACTAACTCAACCAACCAACCAACTAAATAAAAGGCGAACTAACCTACCAAGCAACTAAACGGCCAGCCAACCAACCAGCCAACCAACCAACCAACCAGCTGAAAGGCCAACCAACCAACAAACTAAATGGCCAATCAACCAACCAACCAGCTGAAAGGCCAACCAACCAACAAACTAAATGGCCAATCAAACAAGTAACCAACTAAATAGTTAACCAACCAACCAACCAACCAACTAAATGGCCAACCAACCAACTAACCAACCATCTAATCAACCAAGTAAGTAATATAACCAAACAACCAACTATGCAACCAAACAACCAAATGGCCAACAAACCAAGCAACCAACTAAATAGCCAAAAAACCAACAAACCAACCAGCCAGCCAACTAAATGGCCAACCAAGTAACCAATTAATCAATAAATCACCCAACAAACCAAAAAAATTGGGTGACCAATCAACCATCTACCAAACGAGCAGACAACCGACCAGCCGAGCAACCAACTAACAACCCAACCAAATAATTTACCGGCCGACCAACAAATTAAGCAATTGGGTAACCAGCCAACTAAGTGGCCAATCAACCACTAACCAGATTGACCAATCAATCAACTAACCAATTAACCAACCAAGGAAGCAGTCAGCCAGGCTAGCCAGCCATCCGACTGACCAACCAGCAAGCCGGGCAAATAACCAGCCAGTTACTAAACAACCAAACTAAGCAACCAAGCAAGCACACAGCCAACCAACTAACGAATCAATCCATCAACAAATCAGGCAGCAGAGCAAGCAACCAACAACCCAATTAACCAATAGCCCAACCAATCAACAGCTTGACCAACCAACACCAATTAAACCAAGCGGCTAAATAACAAACCAACCAACCATCCAAAGCAACCAATCAACCATCCAACGTAACAAACCAATCAACCAAGCAGGCAACCTACCAACCAATCAATAGGCCAGCTAAGAAACCAGCCAGGCAACCAACCAACTTACCGTCCAAGCAACCAACAAACCGGGCAAACAATCGATCAATCGGCTAGCCAACCAACCTACCAATTAATCAACCAGCCAATCAACCCGGAAAATTTGCTTTTCTTGCATGGAATAGCGTTTTTTAGCCCCGCCCTCCTAAATCCGCTCGTGAGTAGAAGTCCTAAAAATTTTGCTGATTGACACAAATTTATTAAATAACCAGAAGCAGCAGATGTAATCCAAAAAGGCATTAGAAAATGTCGATTTTGTTTGTAAAATTTTATTAGAATGCATCGTATCTATATTTCAATATTCTGGCGATTCTTCAACCAAAAATCTTTTCATTAAAAAATTTCTAAATTCCTCTGCCTTGAATACGGGCCGCTAGTAGCAATACGGTTTATGGTTTCATTTTCTCATAGTAAAGTAAAGTAAAGTAAAGTAAAGTAAAGTAAAGTAGTTAAGGCCAAAAAGCGTTTGCATACAGCTAAGCGATTTTAAAGGCAACATATCACATTATTAATGCGCATACTCTAAGCCTAAGTGTATGATTTAAATTGAACTATGCGGTCACACGACCAGACATGCATATGGGGGTTCGGGGTCTAGACCTCCAGAATCAAGAAAACAAAGAAATTTTCTCGTAAAAAACGGCAAGAAACGGTGAGTTCATTTTAACTCAGAAAGCTCAATTCTGATCCCCCAGATCGGCCTTGCATCTATGAAAACCGACCTCGCTGATTCCAGACAGTCACTACCCTGAAAAACCTGAGCTTGCTTATGTTTGTTAGGTACCAAATATTCTTATAGTAGGTATCCTCTAATTTTAAAATTAACTAGAATTCAAAATGATACGAATGCTAATTTCCAGCTCTTGGCGTTGACATAATAATAATTTGTATTTTTTTATAGTGAAATTCCAAAATTGAATAAAACACAATAAAATGAGCAAAATTTCCAGTGTAATCCGTGAGATTCTTTTTTTTTCTGCGACAAAATGGTAAATTTTTTTGCACTTGTGCACAGGTCCGTATCAAGGGGAATTCACCCTAAATTTTTCAGAATTTTTATTTGTGAATCTATTGGTTTGTTACGTTCCTAGAATCAAAATACCCAGTTCTCAGCGCTTGCGCCATCAATTAAATCTATATAGAGATAGCATTTTTAGGCATACAAATTTTTTGTAGTTCTTATCTAAAAAAGATGTGATGCGAAATGAAAATGATAAAACGTCGAGATTTCCCGGCGCTTCGCGCCAGATACACTTTCTGCATTACTAAAGATTTGAAAATTCAAACTTGTCCTTAGAATAAAAGAAAATATCGTAATCTTCTGGCGCTCCTCGCCATATTTATTTCCTCCATTTCTAATCTCCAGAAAAAGTAGAATTGAGCAGGGACTCAGATAATATCAAAATTTTCTGGCGCTTTGCGCTGGAAATACTGCGTCTTTACAGCAGGGGCGTAACCAGGGAGGCCCGCCCCCCACGGAATAGAGAAAAAATTTTTCAAAAACAAGGGGCCCTTTGCTTTTTTCTTCAGGTTAACCGGAAACGGATTGTGCATAATGGGAAGCTTTGGAAGTATGTTGAGAAGCCAACTCATCTTATCAATTGTTATTTGTTTAACTAGAAACAGTATCAGTGAGCAATTTGCCGATGACCCTATCTATCTTTATGAAATGAGCGTAATCTGTCGAACGTCCGCTGGAAAACAATTATCTCAATTGTGCGCTTCAATCTGAATGCTGTACTTCGTGGAGTCAACTGAAAGGGCAGCCAAAATGCGTTTAAAGCACACTTTTTAGCTTCTTAACTCAGAATTTTCCGGCGCTTCGCGCCGGATTTCTTACGTTCTATCTTTTTTCATACCGTAGAAGCCCAGATTTGACTTCAAAATAGCGAATACGTCAAAAATTTTAGGCGCTTTGTGCCGATTTATTATTTGCTGAATTAGTTTTCTTTGCAAAACCACAAAATTTAATGCGAAGAAAGAATTTCGAAATGTTTTTGCAGTCAAGCTTAAAGTTGATATTCAGAAATTAGTCAGACCAATGGCTTAAAAGATAGATTTTCGATATCCAAGCAAGAAAACATTTTTTAATTTTTTACTTCACCATGGCATAGATCTTATCGAGAAACGCTCAAAAATGCAATTCTTTTCGCGTATCTACTAATGGTTCTCGAGATATAGGATTTCAAAAATTTTGTCCCCTCTACCCCCAAATGAAATCCTGGTTACGCCCCTGATTACGTGTATCTATCCTAGAAACACTACAAAATTGGGTTAAAAAGTAAAGATGCCAAAATTATACCATAAAGGCATCAAACGACGTACGATAGTTTGCTCCATATATATACTTATTTGCTTGGTTAGTAGACTGTACAATGCATCCTCCTAGAAGCTTCCTCCCATTCAGGGCAGGATTCAACGGGAACAGGGGGCGGCCGCCCCTCCCCATTGACCAAAAACATTTGGCGATATACAGAATGGATACGCAATTAGCAATGATTTTTGGCCTTCAGTGACCATAATTGCTCAAATGTTCCAAGCGCTACGCTCTGGATGATACCTATTATTGACATTTATTTACTTTCTTGACGACCTGGAAGCCATTTTCTGTTCCTGTAGGTTTCAAATCAATTTTAACAGCAGAAACACCTATTTTTGCAAAGTTTTCTTCTATTTTCAATCGAAGATTTCGATTATTCGCATCAAGTGCTATAAAGGAAATCAGACGTCTATCCGCCTGAATTTCACAAATTTTCCAGCGCTTTGCGCCAGATTTTTGCTAAAGTCGAAGAGATTCAATGATTTTTTTGCACAAAATTAAGGGAAATTTTAAAATTAAGAAAATATATTGCGTCAAAAGTGATTTTATGTTAATGTATACAATGTAAAACACCAAAAAACTATTTTAAGCGTTAAGAGAAAATTTTTAGACCTATTTTTGACTGTTCCTGGAAAAGTTGGAATACCACTCCCCCTAGGAAAATCCTAGACCCGCCACCGCTCCCACTACATCAAGCATTTTAGATGGTGCATGTCATTCCATCAATCTAGTTATTATTTGCTTTCCTCCTAAAACCATTTTGCACAGCATATAATCAGAGATGCATTTATACGGGCAAGGTAGAGGTTTTCAGATATAGGTGAAATGCAGGAAAGGTCATTAATAAATTATGATCATTATTCTTGTACAAGGTCTCTATGTGCATAGGTTTCTGGCTGAAATTTGTCAATAAGGCTCAGAGCATCGGGAAATTTCGATATTTTTGACCTTATCCCAAAAATTTTCTAGCAGCGCTTTTTGTTTTCTCAAAATTGCATGACTGTATGTGATTTTCCATGTCTTTAAAAGAAAGTCATATCAATTTTAAATTGTTGGATAATAAGGATGTTTTTCTCTCAAGCTTAGAGCAAACAAGACTATGTGTTGTGTTCATTTGTTCATATTTATTGCAATATTCGATCATGCTTCCAAGATTCGCTATAGGAATTTTTAAAAGAATTTTATCATAATCATCCCAAAATGTATTTTTTTGTTCCTCACAAGGGTCCCCCAAAGAAAAAAGATATAAAAAGTTTCCAAAGTGTGTCTAAAACATCGCTAAAACAGGTTTTTAGCGTACTTTTGAGCAAGAAAACGCGCTCACGCATAGTTTTGTCTTCTAAACCGTTCCAAATTGCTCAAATTTGAATTAGCCATAGATGGCATGTCAATTTTTTCCAGCACTGAGCGCCGGAATCATTGAACGAATATAGTTTTCCCTTTAGCCCATTTAAAACAGCTCAAATTTAAATTATGGCGTGAAAATCATGCATTTTTTAACGCTTTGAGGCGGATTTATTGCTTATGTAAATTTTTTGACTTCAAGTCTGCTCAAAACCGTTCAAATTTGACCTAGGCATGTAAAATAAGTCAAATTGCTTCCGGAGCTTTGCGTCGAATCAATTCTGTCAGGAGCTGAGAATTTATTCAATGATTGAATGATGAGAAATGAATTGTGCAGATTAAATTTTTTTATATTTTTATTGTTGTATAGGTATCAACAAAAATAAAGTTGAAAATTTTAAAATTTTCTCTAACGTTGTTTAGAGCTCAAAGAGATAGGCTCAAAACTGCCTTTATTTTTGTCTACGAGTATCTCCTTATGGTTCTCGAGATGTATGAACCAGTGATCGTAAAACCCCGGCCTAAACCCCGACCCCGACCCCCGACCGGGGGCATGATTTTTCGAGTCGGGGTTGAACCTTTTTTCAGGGGTGAAATATAGCATTTTATTTGTTGGTACCTAGAAGAATTGTACAAATGGCAAATAAATTCGGAACGAGGACGATTCATTCACCAGCAAAATTAATGTTAAACTCGACACTCGCGATATTTCATAAAAAAACGCCTGGTCGCCATGTTGTTAAGACGTACATACATGTTCGCATATTTTCCATTATGAAGTGCGCCGAAATTACTGCGGAATCACAGTCATAGCCAGGGGAATGGAGGCACATGCCTCCTGGAATTTTTCAGAAATTATGTTGATTTTTCTGGCGCAATGTGTCCAGAACATTGAGTTTAAAAAGGCATAAACGTCAAAATTTTCCGGCGCTTCGCACCGAGTCATTATTATTTATTGTTATACAGATCCAATGAATTTAAAAGCTTGAATCTGTTAAAATAATCCAGCACTTCGCAGCACTTTAGTGATTTAATGCACTATTAGTTCATTGAATGAAACTGCGCATGCTTGTTGAACATAATAGTAAAAGTGCGAAAATGTTTGCGAACCAATTTATCTATTCTCTGCTTTGTTTATCTTCTTTACAAGGACACATAATTCTAATTTAAATGAAAGGAAAGGCCAAATTTTCTTGTGTTTTTGCGCATTTTCTGTTTTCTGAACTAGTTAATAAGAAGGCCACAAATGGGTCTGAAAATGATAAGAACAAAATTCTCATTGATACATTTTCCAATGACTTATTGGTTGCGACCCGTTGCTGCGCTACATACTAAGCAGAGGTCGAAAAACGCATTTCAGCTCAGAAGTTTTGTGCAGTGTAGGTGTTCATCAATTTTAAGTTTATTTGGAAATAATTCAGAACCGAGATTTTGCCAATTTGCGAAAATTTTAACTTTACTAATTAAAAATTAGAGTACTTTTTTACATATTTTTCGGGGGTTCTGCTCTGGACCTCGCTGGTGGCGCTTGAGCGCGCCACCCCAGACCCCCAGCCGTACTATCTCGTTCTACATGTTGAAAGAGATTTTTAGGAGGACAGAAAACGTAAAAGGATTAGGAATTTTTAAAAATTTTCGGCGCTTCGCGCCGCAATTACTTTATCTGTTCTGTATGATTTAAGCGGTATAAATTGAGTTTAAAGAGTAATAACGTCAAAATTTTCCTGCGCTTAGCACCGCCGATTATTGTCTTAGGGCGGTGAAATATGACTGAATTTCTTGATGCTTTGCGCCACGTATGATTTTCGAACTGTTTGTCAATAAAAAGGCGTACATTCTACATGAAAACGATAAAAATTTCGAAAAATTTCGGCGCTTCGCGCCATTGGCTCCTCTACAATCAGTGCGCCATAGGAAACCGTTATGAAAAACTGTGGAAAAATACGAAATAGCGAGAGCGATTAGTGATTAAAATTGAAAGTAATGCTAAATTGCTAAAACCATGCTTGAACTTGGAATGAAAATAAAATGTTGAACATAACCAGCTTTATTAGTATGCTCTACAAACAAGTGAAGGTATCGTTTTTATCCTTTACAAATTGATATGTAATGATGCAATGTTAATTGTTAATCTTCAACCCCGACCCCGACCCTGACCCCGAAAACCGGGGTTTTTCATCCCCGACCCCGACCCCGATCGAGGGTGAAAATCTGACCCCGTACGATCACTGGTATGAACTCTAAATTTTTGCAGTCTATATAAAATCATGGATATGGGCCTGCCCTTATGTCAACCTTCTCACAAACAACCTCTTCATTGACCAACAAACCTAAACAAAAGGGGTTCCGGTACCCACAGAACGAAGAGCCCTTCCCCGGGTGGCTGAGAGTATAATTAATTTTTGTTAGCGAGACGGAATTATAGAATCTGTATTAAGAAATAGCAAAAATTATGACAAAACATCGTTTTTCATTATAGGGAAATTCATGGGTGGCCAACGAAACAACGTTCTCAGGTAAAATTTGAGATTTTTAGAGAAAGACAAGAAATAAGTTTGCACCATCTGAATGTCCGATTTTCAGCCTAAATATTTTGCACCATTTCTCAAAAGAAGGAATTATGATTAATCTTATTGATGACGACTTTTGTGACCATGACCACGACGAATACGCCAAATACAGAATTCTCGGTTAAAATGGGGGCTCGTTCAGTTCCATTCGTGGAAATAATGCCGAAACCATTAATACTGTCGTTTAAGCCAAAAGGAAAGATGTTTGGAGTGATTTAATAAAGAAAAGTTCCCTTTCAAGAAGATCAGATGGGTCTGAGACAAGTTCTAAAAATTGTAGTAACCTATTATTCAGTTTCATGTATAGCTTTTTATTAAAATTTTAATATTGATAATGCACATTCCCTGTTCTAGGCAAGTGGTTTTTGGTCCGTATAAACATTTTCTCGCCTCTATAATTTTTCTTTTATGTCTAAAGAGAAGTATTTTACGCATGTAAATATATAATTTTAAACAACAGCGTGCTTCAAATTTTCTCCTATCGGAAAAATCCTGGGCTACTTACTTCTCAACGCATTGTACCTGTAACTTTTGCACAGCATTGGTTTACTCGTCTGTTCCTTACATTACATTAGCACAAAGCTTCAGAAATTTTGTATTTTTGCACATTTTATTGTCTTTGATGCTTATAACTACGTTCATTCATTATTTATTATACTCTTTTGCTTATTTGCCTTTAATCCTATTCATTTTCATCTTATTAAGTCATTTGAGCATTGCGTAATTGCCCACAATAGTGATTGTGAAATGTTAAGTCTGTATATACCAGTATTAACATGGATGCGTGATACACCGTGGTATCTATAGTACGGACTCCGACTAGGCTACAGCGCAGCAACCTAAATAAATATGGGCGTGGGCGGGGTTGAGGCGGGGTATGCACCTACACAGAAGTTCGAATACCCCTAGAATTCAATTTTTGAAATTTTTTTGTTTTCTTGCAATTTTTTTAATGCTAACGCAAAGTCCTCGATGAGAAACGTTGAAAAAGGGTGTTTTTTGCCATACCAATATTTTTAAGACCCTTTTCTTACCTTTGAAAAATCATACATCCCCAGAATTTTGGTGCTGCCCACCTATGAACCCGAGTCATGGCACAGCTCTGATGATCATGACGTTCTAATTAAGGTTTTCTATAATCATTTGAATAAGAACATTGAGTCAATTCGATAGCATTTACGAAATTTGCAGCGCTCTGGTCCCCAAAACACGGGCTCGTTCGTATTTTGTCATGAAAGGAGTGGTGATGCGATTGACGTTTTGTTTTTCAAGTTTCTCCGAATCGGGCAGGATGTCAATCCTCTCTCCATCTTCGTCCTAAAATTTCATTTTTTTCCTAATGTCAAGTAGATCATGCTAATTGTTAAAGAATTACTCGCTCGAAATAATTAAGCCTTATACAGAGCAAATGAGATTCGCAGCAGAGCAGTCAGTTGATTTTCTTGTTTTTTAATCGGTACAACGCAGTGGCGGATCTATGATAATGGGGGGCGGTACCGACACGTAAGCGGAGGAGGGGGCTGGGATGGGAATAGGGTTTGGGAGGGGTATGCATCCCCGCAGAAGGTCATACTCCCAAAAAACCAACCAGAATTTTGGTGCTGCAGCGCCCACCTATAGCGGTATCCCAACTTTTCCAAAACCAGTCAAAAATAGGTCCAAAAATTTGCCCTCCCCGCGCGAAACAGCGTTTTTTCTGCGTTTTACATCGTCTACTTTCAATAAAAATCACTTTCAACGCAAATTCTTTTCGGAGCATTTTGAAATTTTTCGACAATTCTTGTGCGAGAAAATCATTAAACTTCTTCGACTTTAGCGAAGATCTGGCGGAAAGCGCCAGAAAATTTGTTAAATCTAGGCGCTAAATGAAAACATAATAAAACTATATGGAAACAGCTGTTTCTGCTGCTGAAATTGTTTTGAAACCTATTCCATCAACATCTCGCCAACTGTTTTGGGCCAATTGCGGGGGCGGTCAGGTAGATTGGTAAATCAGTCCCTGAAAACGGTGGGTCAATCGACTAAATTGGTGAGTTGGTCCCAGAAAAAGGCGGGTCGTTCCTTTCCTACAAAAGGTTAGACAGTCCCCGAAAAGGGTGGGTCGGTCAGCTAAGCTAAATTTGTGGGTCAGTCCCTGATAAAAAGGTAGGTCAGTCCCTGAAAGGTGGGTCAGTCACATAATTTCCCAAGGTCGAAACTTCAGGGGGGTGAAATCCTAAAATTTAGGACCACTAAATTTAGAGTCTAGCCTTTTTGCAGGTCAAATATGAAAAATGGCTAAAACATCCTATATAGAATGTTTTATTATGAAGAACTGAATTTTTAACTACTTTTTGTCCCATTCTGACTAGTTTCGTCTCTCTTGTAAGTAAAAAGTATGAGAATTCATAGAAAATTTTGACTTTTCAGATCATTTTAAGTTCATTCTCGGTATTTTATGTATAGACAAAACAGAAATGTATCAGTCGGCGCGAAACGCCAAAAACATTTCAACATCTTCTTTGCTTTTGTGCCCAAAAATCATGCAGAAAATGTTTGACAGCTCAAAATCGTCCGACATATTGATTCAATTCTCGGACCCTGAGGTGGGGGTAATACTCCCTATGGGAATGTGTGGTCAGTCAGCTAAATTGGTCAGTCAGTCCCTAAAAAAGGTGGGTCAATCCCTGAAAAAGGTGGGTCAGTCTCTGAAAAAGGTGGGTCGGTCAGCTAAATTGATGGGTGAGTCCCTGAAAAAAGTGGATTCGTCCCTGAAAAAGGTGGGTCAGTCAGGTAAATTGGTGAGTCAGTCCGTAGAAAGGGCGGGTCGATCAACTAAATTGGTGAGTTAGTACCTGAAGAAGGTGGGTCATTTCCTTGCCTACAAAAGGTAAGTCAGTCCCCGAAAAAGGTGGGTCGGTCAGCTAAATTTGTGGGTCAGTCCCCGAAAAAAGTATGTCAGCCCTGAAAAAGGTATGTCCGTGTATAATTTTGTCTTCTAAGGCGCTCAAAATCGCTAAAACATAAGTTCGACATGAAGATCATGTCAATTTCATTTGTTTATTTTTATTCCCTGTTTTCTAGCTCATTCCGAATCGCTCAAATTCGAGTTAGGTATGTAGAGCATGTCAAAATTTATTATTTGCTGCATTGCCTTCATTTGCGAAGCGAAGATTAAGTACTACGACTAAAGTTAAGAAATTATTCGTCGATTGAATAATGTGAAATGAGTTGCGTAGATCCGCTTATAAACGTTGGATTCTTTTATCTCGTGTGAAATGAAGAGAATCAAAATGCTAAAATAGCTTTTAAGCCACGAATAGCCGAACAAAAACACGCAAAATAGAAAAATTGAATAACTCGGCGGATATTTGACGAAAAATTATATACAATAACTTGATAAATAAATTATGGATTGTACCGCGAGAACTAATCTTAGGAATAATAACTGTAGAAACTGATTTTTTGTGACTTTGAAAAGAATTTTTTTTATTTTGTCTATAGAAAAAGTTGTAGGGGCTGAAATAAGGGTGTTGGACGATTCTATAGAGGTCTACGTTAATATTGCTATATTTTGCACTAAAAAATGTAGTAGAAACTGAAGAAGAATAAAGGATAAAAGCTTAATTTTACGGAAATGTGCGCGCGCGGATTCCCGCGGGCGGGCGCGCGCGCTTCCAAGACATTCATTTATTGTTTTCCAAGACTTTTCACCGGAACTAGTGAACAAATTACCTGAACTTCATGCTTTACTCATTTCTGAAACCTACGATATCATTTTTGTAACAGAATCTTGGTTAAATGATACAATTTCTGATGGTCTTCTTTGTACTTCTTCTGTTTATTCCATTTATAGATGTGACAGGCTGGATTATAGAGGTGGTGGGGTAGCTATATTGTATAAAAATGCACTGAAAATTTGTAATATTACTCTTAAGGAACCATTTGATTGCCCTGAAACTCTTATTTTGTGAACTTCACTCCAATGATGAATATGTGCGGTTTATACTTTGCTATAGGCCACCAAAATATGATATTCAATATGCTCAAAAATTGTGTCTTTTTCTTGAAAAGTACATTGAAAACACGAAAAAATGCATAATACTAGGCGATTTTAACCTACCTGACCTAAACTTTGCCTCTCATTCTGCATACAGGAACCCAGTTACACAAATATTTTATGAATGTTTTGTAAACCTAGGTCTCAATTTAATGACAAACGAACCAAACCGAAATCTAAATATTTTAGATCTTATTTTGAGTACATCTCGTGAACTCCTTTTTATTGTTTCTGTTAACGAACCTTTTGCTAATAGTGATCATGAAATAATTTCGTTTAATTTGCCATTTAATAGCAATGAGGATGAAAATCTAATAACGCTTGATTTCAAAAAGGCAAATTATCAAGCAATTGAAGCTTTCTTGGCATCTGTTGAATGGGAAAAAATTTTTTCGTCTTGTGTAAGTGTTAATGATTTCTACGAGGCTTTTTTGTCCATTCTCAACACAGCTATTTCCGAATTCGTTCCACTGAAAAAGAAAATGCGCAGAAATCTTCTGCCAAATTCTGTACGAAAAATGCAGGCTACAAAGCGTAAACTTTGGAAAAAATACAAAATTAATAGGGATGCTAAAACGTTAGAGAAGTGTAAGAAATTGACCAAAAATATAAAAACTTTGATGAATGAACATCTTGCAAATGAGGAAGGAAAGTTACTAAAGTCGAATAATTTAAAAAACTTTTTCTCTTTTGTAAATGATCGATTAAATAATAAAAAGAAAATTCCATTGTTGAAAAGCAACGGCATCACTATTGTGGATGATTTAGACAAAGCAAATGCTTTTAATACAAATTTTGCCAACAATTTTGTAAATGACAATAATGTTTTACCTGTATTTCCTGATAAAATTAACCGTAATCATAGTGTTTCTTGCAAATTTGACTTATTTACAATTTTGGATGCTCTAAATCGACTAAAACCTTCATTGTCACTTGACCCTGATGGCCTGTGTGCATATTTTGTGAAAAAGCTAAAATTAGTCCTTGTTAGACCTTTGATGTCAATTTTTGAAGTTTCTTACAGGACAGGGTGCATCCCCGACCTGTGGAGGAAGCTATTGTTGTGCCTATACCTAAGAAAGGTGACTTATCATCCATAGAAAACTATCGGCCCGTGTCCCTTTGTTGTGTTCTGTGTAAGGTCATGGAATCGATAATTAATATTAGCCTAACTACCCATTTAAATGAAAATAATTTGCTTTCTGAAAATCAGTTTGGATTTAGAAAAAATAAATCTTGTACACTGCAACTTTTAAAGTGCAAAAATCAGTGGTCCAAAAATCTTGATGAAAATTGCCCAATCGATATTGTTTATATCGATTTTTGTAAAGCTTTTGATACAGTTTCGCATGAAAAACTGCTTATAAAATTAGCTGCCTATGGCATAAGTGGTTTTTGCCTAAATTGGTTAAAATGCTTTTTGAGTAATAGATCCCAAAGGGTTAAAGTTGGAAATTCATTGTCTCTTCCGCTCCCTGTTTCCAGTGGGGTGCCACAGGGTAGCGTTTTAGGCCCTACCCTTTTTTTGTTATTCATAAATGATTTATGTGATTTTCAAAGTACCAGCTCAATTTCGCTATTTGCTGATGATGTTAAAATATCTAATTCAGCTTCCAATTTTTGGACTTGCAAAATGATCTAATGCATATTAAGAGGTGGGCTGATATCTGGCAGCTTAAGATCTCACTCAGCAAATGTTTTGTTTTGCATTTAGGAAAATCTAATCCCAAGCACTCTTACGGTATAGATAATTTTGAAATCCCACATGATATATCGGAGGTGAAGGATCTTGGTGTCTTAATAAGTAAAGATTTATCTTCTAGAACTCATTGTACAAACATTGTAAAAAAAGGCATGAGAATTGCAAACTTGATTTTACGGAGTTTTGTTTCAAGAGATAAAACTTTGTTAGTAAAAGCCTTTACAACCTATGTCCGACCAATTTTGGAATATGGTTCGTCTGTTTGGAATCCTTATCTGTTATGTGACATAAATAATGTTGAAAATGTCCAAAGAAAATTTACCAAACGAATTTTTTCTGATAAAACTATCTCCTACGATGCCCGATTAAAGGAATTGGGCTTGGAGAGACTCGAATTACGTAGAATGCAAAGTGATTTATCAATGACACGCTCTATAATCAAGGATAATTTGTTACCTGTTGAAGACTTCTTCACATTTAATGTAAACTCAAATCGTGCTGTAAATTCTTGCAAACTTTACGTTAACCGTGTAAACAAAAATGTTAGAAAATTTGAATTTTGCAATCGTGTGATTTCTGTCTGGAATTATTTGCCTGATGATATCATCTGCTCAGCTAATTCGAACATTTTTACGATGAAATTGAAACAATTTGATTTATCCATTTTTCTCAAGGGGCGTATCTAAGCGCAGTTATAATTCATTGCCTGTACGTACCCGCGTGTCTTACATTTACATTACACTACTTTCTTTAATCACTTTATTCGTTTTTTTACAATTAAATACGTGTGTTTGCAATATGTACATGAATTTCAATTATGCATTTATATGACATTTGTCTTTTTCCTTATTATTTGTATTGTAATGTGTACGTATATTTTAAATTTGTACGTGTATTTTGTAGACCGAATAAATCTTTCTTTCTTTCTTTTCTTTCTTAACTTGAACTTTCTTTAACATTCTGTATTTCTAACTATAAAGAAAAAATTTAGAATAATTTGAGATTATTTAATTTGTTTTCTCAACCCCCAAAATTTTTTTCCTCGACAAAATGAAAAAATTTTTTTGACAAGATACTCATCTTCTTGGTCATTTCTGGTAAGGCGATCACATTGCTGCGAGCCGTTTTAATTCATCTCCAAAACTCATTGAGAGAGCATTTTAAAACATTTACCGGGGGCCGACAATTTGAGGGTTCAATAAATAGACCGTTTCATAGTTAACGTCGTGTACCTGACCTGAACGTGATTATCCGAACTACAAATCTCAGTCGTTAGGTAAGAATTCTATTTAATTGTTCAGCGTACAACTGCTTCGACTAAGCGCGACTGAACTCTTATATACGCGCAATGCAATAAAAATGAGATAATTTAAAAGTTATCAAAGTTCAGACAAAAATAAATGGCTCGCAACAAGCATTCAACGGTTCAAAATTCTGGCTAAGGTGGAGGTTATTTGGCCATTTCGCGAGAGGGGTGAATGGCATTAAATTTTCAGTTGACAATGAAAAATATGTAAACAAAAGCGCTAGTCATTGCTCAAAACGAAGAGCTTAGAGAAATCTCAATTTTTGTGAGATGGAAGACGGCTCACCTTGGGTGGAGAACAGACTCCCATCCGTGGATCATTCTTTAATTCAAGTTACGTCCTACAATTGGGTCAAAATTGAATTAGGGCAATCGACGAAAACTTAATTTTTAAATTTCAATAACTTCCGAATTCTTAAGATTATACCACTGAAACAAACATGGGCGTCGGAAGGTTCGCCTCTACAATCAATTTTTTTTTAACTTTTTGACATTCTGTTTGGACCACCCCCCCCCACAGAAGATGGACGCTACCCATGCATGCGTGCTGCTGAACCAATAGAAATAAAAATAATGAAGAGGACGGCATGAATTTACGATGAAAAATAAGCAGCAGGTAGTGGCGGTATCTGACAGGGGGCGGAACAAGAAATTTTTCTAAAAGTGTCAAACGTTGTGCGGAAATTCGCACCTATATTATCCTTGAAGTACCGGTTTTTTGCTGTCTTTTTTGTAAGCAGAATTATTTTTGATGCAGGAAGGTAAAAAATGTTCGAAATTTTCCAAAGTTTTCTGTGAAAAAATCGCAAAATTAATGCAGAAATCGACACAAATCGCCGAGAAAACACTCAACAAATCATTGAGAGAGCTACAAAATCTTTGTTCCGCCCCCCCCCCCCCGCTTCCTCAAAATCCGTCAGTGCATGCAAGAGAACAGATAATCGTTGCGACAATATAGCTGACGGTTTAGGGTTCAGGACGAATCTAACATTAGAGCCACTTCAAATGGAAGCGAAACTTTTTTAACAAAAGAATTCCTTTTGCGATTAAAGCTAATACACGGAACTTGATAAGAGACGATGAAAAGTGCGTACGCTATCGATTTTTTTAAACTTTTCTTGAGTTACGCATTGTAATGTTGCCCTAGCCTGCTCAAATAGAAGGCGGTACTTGGTAACGTTAGTCAAAATGACAACAGAAAAGCACCTGCTCTTCGAGTTCCAAATTTTCAAGCTCGTCGTCTTCTTCAACCTCGTCGCCGCTGTAATATCAATTGCATTAACATTTATAAAAATAATCGAAATGTACACATTGAACGTCATTTTGGGAAAGTAAATATATAGCGAAGAAAATAGGTACTTATGCGCTTTAGGTAGTACGGAATAATTTTTTCAAACTTTTCCTAACAATTTGATGAAATATAGTCAATTTCCATACGCTGATCGCGAATATGACATTTATTTTGATACCAGAGCTTTAATCTTCGAAATATTTAGAATTTATTGTTTTCCACTCTTGACTTTTTCCCTTATTTTTATAGAGAGCTTCTTGTGGTCGAACGGTGACTAAGCTACCGTTGGATGCTAATCCTAAGCTGATACGGAATTACAGCTCGCTTCGTTCGCTCAGCTCACTGCAACCCCATTAGCTCAGACTTATTTTTCGTCAGGTACTAACACGAATGCGCATATTATAAGCCTTAGACTAGATATGAATTATAAACAGACTGATTCTCAATCTGAAGTAGGCTTAGGCTGTTGCGCGCTTTTCGCCTTGGTACCAGGCAGAAAAGAAGCCTAGCTAATTGGGTTGCAGCGAACGCCAACCTCACATTAGCTTAGGCTTATTTTTGGTCTGGTATCAATATGGATCCGCAAACAACGGAGGACAATTTTCGAAAAAAGATTACTAGCATGCGTTCAATATGGATGTTCAATTCGTAGACTACGTAAAAATTGACCGAAAGCCACCAAAATTTTAAAAAAAATGAAAACTTTGAATTTTTTCAGATAAAAAGAATTTGAGATTTGAATAATCGACAAATTAAATGCCGTCATCTAGAATGGATGACATACATGTGATCAGCGCAAAAAATGGCCATAATCTGAAACAAATTGGAAAAATTCAAAGTTAAACTCCCAAAAAACTTAAAATTTGAATTTTTCAAATATTAATGGTCTGCGATCGTTTGAAAATTGACCACATTTCATCGAATTTCGAAAAAAATTTCAAAACATTCTATGTACCATCCAGTGTTTTTTTGTATTCAACGAAGATTTTTCTCGATGTACAAAGACTTTTCGGTACCGTCTTTGCACATGTACAAAGATTTTTGGTCAGACAAAAATTGCAAAAAAGGTCTAAAATTCGCAGAAATTTTTGGCGCTCCGGGCCGAAACGAGTAATTGTGTGTTCTATATATCTTTATAATGGCAGAATTTGCAGTTCAAAAGGTAAAATGTCAAATTTTTCGGAGCTTCGCGCTGTTTCAAGACGATTCTTCGTGATTTTTGCCTTTAGAGACCCAGAAATTAGCTAAAATGCACTACCAAAAGTCGAACAGCTCTCTTTTTACAATACTAAAATCGCTACTGTACCATATTTTAGTACTCCAAAAATTTGTGTGTTCAAAATGTACAAAGACTTTTGGGGACCATATTTGTATATGTGCAAACGGGCCTTGTACAAAAAAACACTGGTACCACCTAAACTGCATAATTGCCAAAAAATATATAGTTGCGCTTATTTGTCATAATTTACATTTGCATTTTATAGAACTGTATATATCGAGCACCCGGACCCGTTTAGCCGGGTACCTGGCTAAAATTCTGGACCCGGACCCTACGTTCCTAAAATTTTAGACCCGGACCCAACTGTAGCTATAAATTTAATCCGACCAGGCTTCAAAATAGTGTGGAGTTCGGGTCCAAATGTACAATGCTGAATGATAATGTTGTTAAATTGAAACTTTTTTATTCATAAATAAAAAGGTATTACGTAAGTTGAAATTGTCGGTACTACTGTGCCTGGTGCACACCTACCTTTTGTGTGTGCGGTTACTTAGCTTGCAGCAAACTCGAATAGTAGCGCATGTTAGCAGATCATATAGGTTTTTGCATGCGCTGGTTCCATTTATGACATTTTTAAAGCACAATCTTCAACACATAAGTGAGTAAATTACCTTAAATGTGATAAAAGCGAGTCGGGGGACTTTGACTGAGCGGGGTTACCAATATCTTAGGCTTAGGCTTACTTATGTGCATTCACATTGATGCCAGCGCATGGGCTAAGCCTGAGATAAATGGAGCAAAAATTGCGGAGCGAGCGAAACAATTTTTGCTCCATTTATGCCTCAGGCTTAGCCCATGTCTGGCATCAATGTGAATCCGCAAGCAAGAGCGAAGCGAGCGGAGCAATATGATTGCACATTACCAAGCCTAAGCCTAACACATTAGTAACAGGAGTCAGAATAATTCTATTTTCCTTGTTAATTCGCTGAAAAACATAACAAATCGTTGCAAACAATCTCGAAATGAACTGGTGTCGTCGAGTGGTTAAGACGTCGGATTTCAAATCCAGAGGTTCACAGTTCGAGTCCAACATACCGCGACTTTCGGTTCTTTCATTTTGAAAAACCTGACGTACTCCTATGATCGAAAAACTTCGATTCACGTAGAATCAATATTCACACACAAAGGGTAGTTGTGCACCAGGCACAGTAATACCAGCTTGTCTTTAACCCAACAAATTCGAAACACGCCTACTAAAGTCCTCAACTTTATTTGGACATCATTCTTCCTTGCTGAATTGTAAGAATTCAGCCTCAAATGGAAAAAACAGATTATGTATGGAATTTCTAGAAATTATAAATTGTTCGGCAGCAGAAATATTAGTAAATAAGCTAAGTATTACGAAAAAGGAACATATTTGCCAATAAAAACTGACAAGCAACGGGGTATTATCCAATTCCGGATTTATATAGGGTCGGGGCAGAGGCGGATCAAGGATTTTCCTAGGGGGCGGTATCCAAACTATTCCATAAACAGTCGAAAATAGGTCCAAAAATTTGCCCTCAACGCGCAGAATAGCATTTTTCTCTGTGTTTCACACTGTATGCTTTTACATAAAATCACTTTTGACGCAATATTTCTTCTGTAAATTTTAAAATTTTCGACAATTTTGTGCGAAAAAGTCGTTAAATTTCTTTGACTTCAACAAAAATCTGGCACGAAGCGCCGGAAAATTTGTGAAATTAAGGCGGATAGACGTCTAGGAGCATGAATTACCGCTTGATTCCCTATATTTATAGCATTTGATGCGAAGCAGAAAATTTTTAATTGAAAATAGAAGAAAACTATGCAAAAAATTTCTGCTGTTAAAATTGTTTTGAAACCTACATGAACAGAAAATAGCTTCCAGGTCGCCATGAAAGTAAATAAATGTCATTAAATTTGAGAAATTATGGTCAATGACGGCCGAAAATCATTGCAAATTGCATATTCAATCTTTATCTCGCCAAATATTTTTGGCCAATAGGGGGCGGCCGCGAATCCGCCCCTGGTCAGGGGCCCTCCTGTTGTCAAAAATGTTTGGGCGCAATAAAAGTAAAATGAGTAGTTTTTGATGATTCTTACCAATTTTATCGCGATTTTTCAAATTTTGCCAGCGCTTCGCAGCACGAATTTTTTGCATTCGGCAAAGATTATTCCCGATGTACAGTGATTTTTTGGGACCGTCTTTGTACATGTAGGTACAAAGATTTTCGGGAAGTCAAAAACTGCTAAAAAATCCCAGAATTCGCAAAATTTTTCGGCGCTTCGCGCTGGAATGAGTAATTGTGTGTTCAACAAATCTATATAATGGCACAAATTGCATTTCGAAAGAAAAATGTAGAATTTTTCGGCGCTTTGCGCCGTTTTAAAACGATTCTTAATGATTTTTGCCTTCAGACATCCAGAAATTCACTAGAATACTCTACCAAAGATCGAACAACTCTGCTTTTACCATGCTAAAATCGCTACTGTATTATATTACAGTACCCAAAATTTGTTTGTACAAAATGTACAAAGACTTTTAGGGACCATCTTTGGAAATGCAACTTAAGGAACTTCTACCAAAAAAACTGTTTTGCGGCAGGGTAGTACTCATTAATGACATTTACCAACTTTATTAACGTTCTAAAAGCCTTACTTTTAAGTCAGAAGGGTAGTTTTTGAACAGAACAAAGATTTGGTAGGTCTCGAGTATTTTCTCGGAGCTTTGTATTGAGTTTTGCACGTATCTTGCGAATTTTTCATAGAAATCATCGACAATTTCAAAAATTTTTCTCAATTTTTTTGTATCCGAAATCATTCTATTCTGCCTATCAAAAGACAGCAAAAAACGACTACATAAGCATAATGATCGGATTTTTCGGAGAATTTTCGACGCTATTAGAAGATTTAGGGTTTCGATTCCCTATCAGAAAATCCTGTATCCGCGCTGCTGATATGGGCGTTTAGCAGTGGCGTAGTAGACCTTCCGATTTGGGGGACGAAAACTTTAAAGTTAAATATCTCACCAACTACTAATGGATAGGCAAAAATAATGGTATTTTTGATCTTTTCTCAACGAGATCTACACATTAGAGAAGAAAAAAGTTTGAGAAAATAAAATTTGATATGAATTATATACTGAACAAATGTGTCGTATATAAATAAGGCGCGAAGCGCCCAAAAATTTGGGGTTTATCAGCTCAGAAAGCATGCTAAAATCTATTCTAGCGGTCTTTCAAATAAGTTTTGAGTATCTCCAATTTTTTCTGGGGAGAACCTTGTGAAAAATATTCATGCTTCCGAAAATTTGATATCTCCAATTTTTCCTTTGTGGGAACCTTGTGAAAAATATTCGAACTTTCGAAAATTTGGGGACTAGTCCCCCCAGTCCTGCCACAGCTATGCCACTGGCGTTTAGCGCCGTAAAACAAGCACACAACATAGGGGTGAGCAACATTCTGTTTATGATTTTGGGAATGAAAATAGCAAGGATATCGAATTTTTTCGGCCTTTCGTCCCGAACTTGAGCATTTCTACTCAATTTACTGGAAAAATGCCCAGACTGAAGCTGAAATATTCGAAAAAACATAAGTTTTTATACATTTTTGTATTTTTTATAAATAAAAGTTGTAAAATGAGTCAAAATGGACTAAACAGCAATAGAAAACACACTGTTAACTCATTAGAGTCTTTCATATATGTAAGCTATTTTGATCACTTTGCATTTGAATAGAAAAAATGCCCTTACCCTAAATTTACTGATTCGAAATTTCGGAAATTAACCCTTTCCTCAAATTGAATTTTGGTAAATTATGATTGGCGTTGTTGGCTTTAACGGTAAAATTGAGCAAATTGATAATAATAAATAATAAATTTAATAATATAATTAAATTAAATTAATACTCAATAAGTAAATAAAATTGAGTATAAAGGGCAACAACTTCAAAATTTTTACATTAGTTATTCCTCTGTATGACGGGTTTAAAAGCTTAAATCAATAGAAATATTATAGTGCCTCAAACTGATTTATTAATTAAGGGCACTATTTCTCTGTTAAATTTCTCTTTCTGATAAAGTTGTAAAACTTATTTTATATGAGATCACTTCTGCAGTATTCTGCTTTCTTTGTCTTAAACTAGTACCGACAACGCTGGTTCCATGCACGTTTGTCATCACCAGAGATGCACGTCGGGGTCAAATCATAATTTTTGGACCTTCAGCCAGACAAGTACTGTCCGGCGATCATTTTTGAGGTCAAAAGCAGTATATATGTACTCTTACCTCAAAGAGCGCCCAAAGTTGATCAATTTTTGTATTTTTCCAGTGTTAAAAGTGATATAATGCAGTCAAAATGGACTAAATATGCATTAGGAATACGATATAACTGCGAAAAGACATTTTGTAGGCTACTTTGACCATTTTGATCTTTTAAACAACAAAAACAAACCGTGCACGTTAAATTCAGTTCTGGATTTGTGATATTTCACCCCCTGCCGATCCTGACCTTGTGCGCCTGTGTCTCTCACCCCTCTCTATGTACATGCATGCCATAAGAAAAATCTCGCATCTCACCCTTGTAATCAGTTCCATATCCAGACGGGGATAGGAGGCACGTGCCCCTCCCCGAAATGAAATCTGGCAATGATCTTTTACTTTAATCCCCTTTGCTTATTTAGCGAAAAATCGCTAAAATTCTTGGCGCTTTGCGCCGGTTTTCTCAATTATCAATTACAATCTATTTAGTCCCAAGCGTGCGGTTTAGACACTCCATATTCTGTCTTAATACAACCTAACATATTCAGCATCTTTTGCCTTCTGTTCTTCATACGTTTTATGCAGAAAACTAGATTTCAGCAAAAAACACAAATTTTTGGTGATGATGACGAGTTCTCCTGATCGACTTCTAATATTTTCAGACTGATTTCAGAACAAAGAAACGACTGATTCTGTGAAAATTCAACGAAGCAGATCAAAATAAAAGTGCTGATTTTACAAAATTTTCCAGCGTTCTGCTCCGACCCCAATGGGGGCGCTCGAGCGCGCCACGCCATAACACCCCCGCCTAGAAGAGAGAGTGACCATTAGATTCATGCAAATCTACAAAAAAAAATTATTTTCTGCAGAAACATCTTCAAAACATGAATGCTATGTACCTTTGGTATTTTTCGAGAAAAATCGCTGTAACAATTCCTTTATATGTACCTATAATTATTAGAGCTTTTGTGTCACTAATTGAAACATCGTATTCATGGTCAAAACGGAAAAAGGTAAGCATACATTTCAGAAGCAGACCAAAATTCAAATCAAAAAGCTGAATTTACCTATCGCCAACATAATCATCGTCATCAGCCATTTCGAGATCGATACGACTGGTCCAAATATAACAGACGAATGAATAGAAGTAGTATAAAACAACTTCAAATCAACAGATAACTCAACAAAGAAAGAGCAACGCTACGATACGAGAATAGACTAATTGTACACGTACATAGGTACTTACCACCGTTTTTTCCACATTTAGGGGTTTTTGTCCGGTGTGGAAAGAGCCAAGCCATGGCCCCGGCCCCGGTGCCATCGGCTTATGTCCCGGTGACAAGGCTTGACCCAGGCCGGGACTAAAACATTTGTAATTAATTGCAAAACTCTAAGATTTTCTTTCAAAAGCAATCTTGGAAATCATGAGGAACCAAAGAAATGGCAAAATTCAGAATACTGACGAATTCAAATGGTTGATCGTTAAATTGTTTTCATAGCACAAATATGGATTTGGACACAAGTTGAGCAATTTCAATGCAGGGTATTCGCGTTACTTTTAAATTACCTATTATTGAATCTATTAATATTTATTCATTGATACATTTAAGATTTATTTATTAATTTTATAGTTCATCTCGAAATAAATAGCCTAAATCGGATGACGAATAATTTTTTCTATTCTGTCAGATCCTATAAATGAAATTCCATCTGTTAACCCTGAACAGAAGGAATGCTAGAAATTAATTAAAGGATCTGCTTAAGAAGGAAGCGATATTCGATGCTATGATCGCAGTTCTTGGTGTCCTGACCTAAAATCATAGATAAATATTGTTTCGTAATTCACAATTTTAAGGAATTTCTCGATAATCAAGCTTGTCCTGTCAGAAATATTTATCGCATCAGCCACAATCTTAGCAAGAAAAATATGTTTAAAATTTGTACATTCATGATTTTTATGGCTTAGTAAAGCTGGAAGACATGACTAATTTGGAATAGAAAATGCAGAATCGGCAGTCTTAAATCCAAGAACTGCAATGTACAGTGCCGCTCAAAAGTTTAAGCACCCTTAATGTTAACGTAACGTTGTATTGTTATAGTGATCTAGTACAATCTTATCCAGTTGTCAACGTGTGCGATTTGCTTCTTGGTATTTTATTAGGTGGATAATCGAATCAATAAATTTATTTCGCGTCAGTGATCGGACCGAGGCCTCGGCCTCGGCCTCGGCCTCGGCAAGCCTCAGCGTTTTTTGGAGCCTCGGCCTCGGCGCCGAGGGCGAAGCTGAAAAGTGCCAAGGCGCCGAGGGTTAAAATTAAATTTGAATAAGTTTAATATATCCGTTGAATATTAACTATTTAGAATGCATCTGCAGTACAGAGGCTATTTTTTACCTATAGACTTTTCTTATGGTTTTAGTCGCGTACCCAGTTACACCAAGTTACATACAGCAAAGTGCCAATTCGGAAACACACATTCCCAAAGGGGGTGAGGGAGGGTTATTACTCTCCTCTCAGGGTAAAAGACTCAAGTCACTGTCAGACGATTTTTGGTGAAAACCTTTTGAATATTCTTTGAACTTAATTTTTACTATGGCAAAAGTGCAGCTAACTATTAGAATTTCACGAAGTGATACAGTATTTTTGAAAAGCAAGAGTGAATAGACAAACTATCACTATAAAACATGCATGCAACAGCTCAAAATTTTTGGGAGGGGCTCCTCGGCATACATGTAACGGCTTGAAATTTCGGGTAGGGGTCCCTGGCCATTTTTAGAAGGAGGAGGGATTAGCGATTCTGATTTTATGTCAAAAATGGCAAAAGCACCTAAAAATAGCCAACAAAGCGCAAATTTTCGCCAAAAACGGGTTGGGTGGGTAAAAACTTTCTGACGTTGGAGGGAAGGGTGTGGGGAGGACGTCCAACCCTGGGTGGGTGTGGAATTCCCCAAAGCCCCCTGTTACACGTGTGGTTTTCGGCCATTTTTATGGGAGAGGGTGTAAATGATCACGAATTTTCGGCCGAAAATCGCAAAAACGCACCTAAAAATGGCCAATAAATGCAGGTTTTGCCAAAAATCAATTTCGGCTCGTGCATTTTCTTGGAGCCATTTTTATACAATGTTGAAATACTTTCTTGGACCACGTGATATTAATTATATCGTTTTTCAGTATATTTTAGGAAATTTCAAAAAATTTTCGGCGCTTCGCGCAAAATATCGCTAATATACTGTATTTCAATTGAAGCAGGGCAAATAAACACTCCAAAATCAATTTTTGTGTAATCTAGGCATCTTCATGCAGATTTAAATATCATTTGTATCTATTTATACTATTTTCAAAAATTTTATGCAAAATAAGTACTATTTAATAACTTTGCACTTTTTTGCCGTTCAAAGATAAAATTGACTAATTTATCCTGATGTTGCATTGGATTTCTAAGCACAGTAGTGCTTATTACAAGATTTAATTGACATATTACAATATCTGTAATATTTCTGATTTTGTAGTACAAGTTGTTTTAGCTTTCTCAGTCGAGTTTTATGTGTAAATTTCATCAAAAGCTGATAAAAATTTCGGTGCTTCGCGCCGAACTAATATTATCAACTAAATTCAAGCCGAATTATCGCACTTAGGGCCACGGTTTTTTGTCTTCGGCAAAGATTTTTCATAATATACAGAATCTTTTCAGGACCGTCTTTGTACATGCACAAAGATTTTTGGAGAGACAAAAACTGTAAAAAGGTGTAAAATTTCCGAAAATTTTCGGCGCATCAGTAATGGTCTGTCCTATATATCTCTAAAATAGTAGAATTTGCATTTAGAATCGAAAAATGTCAAATATTCAGAAACCCAGGAGTTAGCTAAGATACACTACCAAAGGTCGAAAAACCCTCTTTTATCACACTAAATCGCTACTGTACCAGGCTATAGTAGTACACAAAAATTTGCATGTACAAAATGTTCAAACACTTTTGGATACCATCTTTGTACATGTAAAAAGGTATCTTGCACAAAAAAACACTGTTTAGGACTGCGTTTTTTTCGGTTGCAGGTCACACTGGCAGTATGTAAAAATGTGCATGTTTAAAAATATATTTATATAAAATATCTACAAAAATTTGTTCGCTCATACAAAGACACTACTTAATTTACTGGTCTCCCATTTTGGGATTTCACCCTTCCCTCAACTCTGGACCCTGGGAAACTATGATCGGAAAGTACAGTGCAGTTTCCGTCATATTACCTGCCACACCAGAATTGGATGACTGAAAAAGCGTGTTTGAACATGCATTACTACAAAAGCGAGCACAAAAATGGCTACAGTTCTGTCTTTACTTAGCTAATTTCGTTTGTTCGTTTATTTCTTCAACACTGTTTCTTATTTATAGTAATGAAAGTTTTAAAGTGCTTGTTCAGCCATATTTTTGATTATGTAACTTTTCCAAGTCTTCATCAACGGCAACTTGTCAAATTAAGTATGCTTTCATGCTGCTGACTTTATTCAATAAATCCTTCACACATTCAATCTACTATTATTGAAAATAAAAATGAATTGTTTGACAATCGATAAAGTGTTTAACATTACGATTATTCTCTAGCTCATGTGCATACAAAATATTCTAAGAGTACTATTTATGGGTATAGGTATATAAGCTTGACCCTCGGCATTACCCTCGGCCTCGGCCTCGGCCCGAGGCAAGGATTTTAAGCCGCCTCGGCCTCGGCCGAGGCCGAGGGTCCAAAAAGTACCCTCGGTCCGATCACTGTTTCGCGTTCCAATTAATTCTTTGTGCGAAAAGAGCAAAAAATGTATATATTTCTGACAAAAATTGCTGTATTTTTATTCATGTTTAGTCAAATAAATCGGTTTATTAGAAATTGTGAATGAATCAAAATTTAATTAGTTTGCACCAAAGTCAATAATTACTGTTCCTTAGCGACCCGGCAAAGATACAAATAATGATGTTTAAGTATGGAGGAGGCTGACACATTCTAATGCGGGGTGTTTTCAATGCGCCGATGATATGAAACGTTTGGTTCCCGTCCTTAATAAGGTATCCCAAATTTACTGCAAATCAGTTACTTCAATTTCGGGGACAAATGGACTGGTAATTAGACGTGGTGGATTACAGAGTTGAACATCTGTATTCCTATAAAATACCACATAAGTCTAACTGTCACTTGATCAGCTCTGCCAGTCAAGTTCTCACGGTGCCTCCTTGCGGAGTCCCTGGGTAATGCTAAATCCGTGAGGGCGAAAGGCGGGTTTGTGGCGCCTTAAAACCACATGTTCTGGGTAGATGGAGCTCATAGCCATGGTAGGCAGTCCATCTAGGAGAAGGACAACTCTGATCTCAAAACCGACCACTGCCTAGTGGTCTGAGGTGCTTGCACCATAGGCTAGGTTACACTTGCTTAAAACAAGTGGTTATCGTCAGGAAGGGCATCCGGATGTAGAAAACCTGCTCCAAAAATTCAATGCTATGTCGAAAAGAAATATGGCCCCTAGTCCCCGGCATATCTTAAATGATAAAGGGGTGCGAAGAATCTCCGGGTTTCAAATATGTAGAGTTGCTTCAATAAATGTTGGAACAATGTTTGGAAGAAGTAGAGAAATAATAGATATACTAGTCCGTCGAAAAATCAACATATGCTGTGTACAGGAAACAAGGTGGAAAGGATCGTCATGTAAATTTATTGGCGATGGTAACGAGAAGTATAAATTTTACTGAGTCAGGTGAAGCCTCTGGAGAGGCTGGTGTTGGAATACTAGTCAAAGCAGACAGGATGGATGATGTCGTTGAAGTGAAACGAATCAACTCAAGAATAATGTGGCTCAAAATCAAAGCCAACAACGAAATACTAACAGTGGTCTCAGTATACGCCCCTCAACAAGGGAGAGCAGACGAAGAAAAGGAATTTTTCTGGAACACGCTCACTGATGCAGTCAGAGACTTGTCATTAAATGATCAACTGATCATCTGTGGAAATTTAAACGGCCATGTAGGAAACAGTGCTGAGGGTTATGAACAAAACCACGGTGGTTTTGGATACAGGGAAGAAACAGTGCAGGGGAAGAAATTCTAAACTTTGCTGAAAGCCTGCAACTACACGTCCTGAACACGTATTTTAGGAAACCAAATCAACACCTCATAACGTACAAGAGCGGAGCCTACAAAAGTCAGATCGATTATATACTAACTGGGTACAAAATGAAATCCAGATGCAAAAATGTCAAGGCAATACCCGGTGAAGAATGCATACCGCAACACCATGTTCTAATTGCTGACTTTTTGTTGCCAAATTGTGCTGTAAAGACCGTTAAAAAAGAATGTAGCCCGAAAATCAAGTCGTGGAAGCTAGCTGACAGCAGCACTCAGGAAAAATTTGAAAGATTAATAGCTGAACGACTGGAACCAAATGGGTGCTGGTCTCATTTTTGCGACACACTACTCAACTCAGCACAAGAAGTCTGTGGAACATCAAAAGGAAGTCATCAAAAACGTTTCAGAGAAACATGGTGGTTCAGTGAAAAAGTCAGAACAGCTATCACTACAAAGAAAGATGCTTACCGGAGATGGCAAAAAAGCCAATGTGCTGATGATAAAGAAGTGTACAAAATGGCTAAAACTGAAGCCAAACATACGGTAGCTGCTGCTAAGAGTGAAGCACTTAAAGAAGTCTTGGAGCAGCGGCAGTAATCAAGAAAAACTAAGGAAATTATATATATTGGCTAGCTAAGAACAGAAGGATTGAAAAACAAGATGTTACTGGTGCTATATGTGTAAAAGACGATAATGGACGATTATTAGTATCTACGGAACAGATATGTGATAGATGGAGGGAATACTACCAAAAACTGTTGAATGAAAGCAATGGAAAAGTTGAAGTAGACGATTGTACAATGGTAGAAGGCCCAGTTGAAGAAATAACGGAAAATGAAGTGAAAGAAGCCATGAAATCTTTCAAAAAAACGGAAGTCACCTAGGCCAACAGGTTATCAGTAGATGTCATAAAGGCAGCTGGACGACCTGCATTGCTTGCCCTACTTCGTATCTTCCAACAATTGTGGAAAACTGAAGAAATGCCAGACGATTTCACTAAAAGCATGACAATACCATTGTATAAAGGAAAAGGCGACCCTCTGACTGAACTGTACATCCTATCGAGGAATCCGCCTACTTGAGCACGGCATTAAAATTTTCGAAAAAATTCTGGAATCAAGGCTGCGAAAACTCATACAAATTAGTGGAATACAATATGGATTTATGCGCCATAGGTCAACAACTGATCCAATTTTTATATTAAGACAATTACAAGAGAAGTATGTTGAGAAACACCAACTGCTGCATCACCTGTTCATAGATCTCGAAAAAGCCTTCAACAGAATACCAAGAGAAACGATCATATGGGCTTTGAGAAGACAGCTAATCCCAGAAAAGCTAGTAAGACTGATAATGACACCATATCAGTCATCAAAAACAGTTGTCAAGTCAAAGGCTGGCCATAGTAAAGAGATCGACATAACCATAGGCGTACACCAAGGCTCGGTCCTTAGTCCCTTACTATTCATAACAGTAATGAAAGAAGCAACCAAACAAATATACACTGAAACACCCATGGAACTACTATACACTGATGACCTTGTGCTCACGGCTAAAAATCAAGATGAGATAAAAGAGCATTTCAAATTATGGAATGTAAGTCTAATGAAAAAGGCATGATCGTCAATCCAAGCAAAACCAAGTATATGGTCTCTGGTGAGAAAGGACCAACTTTGAAGTCTGGAAGATTCCCTTGTGCCGTTTGCTCAAAAGGTGTTGGAAATAATTCCGTCCTTTGTACCATGTGCAAGCGATGGTGCCACAAAAAATGCTCAGGAATATGTCAAAGTTTGAACGCAGTAAAAGACAACTTCAAATGTACAGCATGCACAACTGACGTAGTTTAAGAAATTGTAGAGCCAAACATGCTACAAATCAATGAAATGACAGTAGAAAAGGTCAATACTTTCACATACCTAGGCGACACAGTACAAGCCAATGGTGGTGCTGAAGCGAGCGTTAGATGCAGAATCCAGGCCACATGGAATAAATGGAGAGTCGTAGCTGGTCTACTGATGCAAAAGAGTATACCATTACCAACCCGCAGTCAACTGTACCAGCGCTGTGTTTGCCCAGTCCTGCTGTATGGATCAGAAACATGGGCAATGACAAATAGCATAGAAAACGCTTTAAGCAGAACTGAAATGAAATTGCTTCGTTGGATGCTTGGTTTGTGCCTGGTCGACAAAATTAGCAACGAAGAAATTCTTAGAAGACTTACAATGGACAATATCCAGAATACACTGCGGACTTGCAGATTGCGCTGGCTAGGACATGTCAAAAGAAACCAGGACAGTAATGTCATATCAGCCAAAAACCTGGTGGCGCCTGGAAAACTGCCAAGAGGCTGGTCGAAGACAACATAGATGAAGACAATTAAAAAGGACTTGGCTGCCAAAAATCTACGTATGGAAGACACTCATGATCGGGTGAAATGGCGACATAGCATCAAACGTCCAACCCCAATTGGGAAAAATGACGTAAAACGGGATGACAGTTACTTCAATTTCCTACAATAACATTTAATGTAGTATTCAGTCTAGAGCGCTCAGCAGGAGTCAATAAAAAATGGATTTCACTACGAGAAAACAATTTAAAACATGAAGCAGTGCATAGTGTCAATGAAATTTTTTACTTTTAATATGAAGTCATTAGTTGACACGTGATTCCAATCAAATGTCTAAAATCTGATTGAAGTTTTATGGTGTGTTATGTATGAAATAGATACTAATTAAACAAAACTTTCATCCAAAATTAAAAAGAATTGATGAAAACAAAGCTGATGAATATTTGAAGTCCATTGAACGTGAATAACTTGAAGAAAGTGCATTTTGTGTCTTTGCTTTTCCAGGCTACGGTTGGTACAAAAGGTGGTCCTACTAGGTTTTAAATTATGTAAATGCATGATGTTATGTGCAGAATTTGAATAAAAGTCACTCCAAGTGTGTCAAGTTCGTTTTATTCCTATTAGTGCAGAAAAATAGTCAATAAATGCTAAAATGCGATTTTGTGAAGGAGTGCTTAAACTTTTGAGCGGCACTGTATATAATCAATAGATAAATTAAGAGCTTTTCAATAAAAATTAACGAACTTATAAATTAAAAATTAATACAAAAATTATAATGTTAAACATAAAATACATGCTTTGAACTGAAATGCTTAAACTGTGTTCGGCTTTTTAGCGGAAGAAATGATGAGCGCGTAGCATCACAAAAAATTTAGATTTTTCTTTAAAACTGTCATCATTCATTAATTGAAGACTTAAATCCTAAGAGATATGGGTATTCAATTTCAAACTTTAAATTACCTTGCGATTGTTAACCTCCCCAGAAATCAGTCATGAAGTTTTGAAAATCTGAAGACAGGTGCACATTCAAGATTCATCGCTTATGATTGTCCTTTAATTGGACTAATTCAGTATCACGTGCATCATTGATATTTTTCAAACAATTTTTCATTTTCTTAAGCTTTTAATTTAAAGCCATTATACTGTGAGAAACTTGAAATTAATCCCCTTTTCACAGTTATATGATTAAGTACTAATGTTTAAAAGTACCGTACATAGTTTAAAGTGTACAATTAAAGGGTCAACATACATTAGTGATTACCTAAAAAACTGCTCGCCAACAAATGCTCGCCTAAAAATTGCTCGCCTAAGAATTGCTCTAGAAAGATAGAGCATCATCAGAGACGCGAAAAAACGACGTTTATGACGCGTACTTGCCATTTTTTGACCCAAAAAGGCACTTTAAATTCCCCTCTGAATTCCCATGCTGTGCATGTCTGGTCAGCTGCCCTTAACTTTCAGCCATTACATTTATGAGCTGCTAAGTGCAATAAAATTGCTTGTGGATAAGCAGATCATAAATGTGATGGATAAAAAATATGGGTGTGAGACAGTCGACCATTTAAGGTGAAGGGTAAATAGCCTTCAATTTGTGCTCTGCTCAGAAACATAAAATCTATCTACAAAATGGCCTGAAAATGCAATTTTTCCCTGAATCTTGTAGTAGGGCGAGATTGGGAGGCTGACTCTGGCTGGGGAATCTATTACCCAATGTAATGCTTATGATTTAGATAAATAGAATAACACTTGATGGAAAGCAAGCGAAAGTACACCAACTTAAAGTTGACAAGTAATTGGCGAGCAATTGCTGCACGAGCAATTATTTAAGAGCAATTGTTAGGCGAGTGATAGTTTGGCAAGCAATTGTCCGGCGAGCAATTGTTTGGCGAGCAATTGTTGGAGAGCAATTGATGGAGAGCAATTGTTTTCGAGCAATTGCTGGCGAGCAATTTTCCGGACACATACATTAGTATGATTAATTTTTTTCCCGGCCCGGCCCCAGCTAAAAAGCCTGCCCTGGGACATCCCTCATTTCCTTTGGTTTTTGCATTTTTTCACCAACATTTTGCTAGCCGTTAGATTTTGTAGAAACAGCATTTATTCTCAGAAAGGGATTAATGCGAAAAAAAGTCCAAAAATAAAGTCAAAAAGCCTGTTTTTTTACATTTTTTCGGCATTTGGGGAATTCCAATTCAATCTCAAGAGCCGCCACGAGCTTCAAGCCTAATCATAATCAAAATTCTCTGCAACAAATGAGAATTTCAAGTTTAAAGTGTTAATCACGAGCAGGCGCGTATCCAGGTGGTGATTTGGGGCATGTGCCCCCACTCTTAATGAAATGTGAGAATGTGAGGACGATTTTTTCCTTTACTCCCTCTTTACTTATTTAGCCAAAAATTGTAAAAAAACTATGGGCGCTTAGCGCCAAATTATTCAATCAGAATTAGAATCTATTTAGTCCCAAATGCACGGTTTAAACACTCCATTTTTAGTCTTTATACAATATAAAGCGTATTTTCCATCTACATGTCTTCTATTCTTCACAGCTTTTATGCAGAATTGGAGTTTGTTCAAAAAGCGACTGTGACAGCAATTTTTTAGGCGATGCTTATGGATTTTCTGATGAACTTTGACCATTTTCAGGATGAATTCAGAACGGTGATTTGGCTGAATTCGTAAAAAAATATAACATATGGCTCAAAATCTGAAAACGCAGTTTTAGAAAACAGAACATATAACTGATCGTTATATCCATTGCAGTACACTAGATTTATAATAACAAAATGTTCAAAAACTCGTTTTGGGTCTCGCCATTTTATGCAGGATAGACTTTTGATACTTGTATATACACTTTGACACCAATCGACTTTTTTCTATCTTTTTAACATTAGGGCATACACAGTGCTTTTTCTGAGAGAATAACTTTCAGGTGCCGGGTTTCAATCCTCAGACCTCTCGCTCTACAGTACAACACATTAACCAATCGGGCTCTATCAGTTTACACGTCTCCCAACTTTAGGTAACAATATATTGGACTTGATTTTCTGTTCCTACAAGTCATGCGTATTCAATGTAAAAAATGTTGAACCGTTTTCTACTAGCAATCACGATTCACTAACTTTTGATATTCTTATTCCAGACAAATTCAAAACAGATTCTCATATCAAAAACTTTAAAAAAAGCTGATTATGTTTCTATTTTGCACGATCTATTTATTATTAGCTGGCCTGATACTTTTACAAACTGTACTAATATTGATTATTTTATGATATTTTTTAGGCATTTCAAACGCAACGATCAAAGCTCACGTTCCACTGAGTTTGTCCCTACCAAAAAAGCGTAAAAAATTTCCAATGTATATTTTGAACTTACAAGGCAAGAAGAGAAGGGTTTGGCGACTTTTGAAGAAAAATCCAGGATTGTCAGATCAGTACAAAATGGTTAGTAATTCTGTCAAGAAAGCAATAGCGGATTTTTACTCTCGTGAAGAAAATGGACTGTTAAAAAAGGTTCATCACTGAAAAATTTTTCTAATTTTGTTAACGCGAGATTAAAATAGGAACAAACAATCTTTGCCTGATATTGAATCAAATGGTCAGGTTTTTTCTAATGAAACCGAAAAAGCTAACGCTTTCAGAATTTTTCGGTTCAGTTTTTACTATTGATAACGGCATTTTACCATTAAATATCGATTCAATTGAGGTAGACGATCGGTCAATATTTAAATTTGAACATAGCACTGTTGCTGCAGTTTTAAATAAGATAAATCCCACTCACTCAGCTGGTCCCGATGGGCTGTCAGCTTATTCCTGGAAACAAATTCGAGTTGCTCTAGTTGAACCCTTTCAACTATTTTTGAGGTAGCATATCATTCTGGTATGCTTCCACGTTTATGGTTAGAAGCTGAAGTAATTCCAATCTTTGAAAAAGGTGATCCACACTCAGTTGAAAACTATAGGCCGATATCTCTATGTTCTGTTTTGTGTAAAGTTATGGAATCAATAATCAATAAGGCCATTCTGGACTATTTTGACAAGAGTGATTTAATAAGTCAGCAACAATTTGGATTTCCGAAGAACGAATTCTGTACATCTCAGCTTTTAAAATGCAAAAACATGTGGACAAAAACTTTGGACAATCATGTTCCAATGGACATGGTTTATATTGATTTTTGTAAAGCATTTGATTCTTTTGTTCATTCAAAACTAATATTGAAGTTAGAATCTTTAGGTATCTTGGGTGTTTGCTGATGATTTAGAAATATTTAATTTTTCACGTGATTTCAGATCCTTACAAGCAGACCTAGATTCATTGCATGGGTGGACCGAAAAATGCAAATAAGTTATGACAAGTGTGCAACCTTGTATTTAGGATATGGCAACCCTAAAAACATCTATAACCTTGTCTTAAAAGATTTAGCTGATGCAGAAGCTTCTATCAAGGATTTAGGAGTTTTTGCTAGTAGTGACCTGTCCTCTAGCATTCATTGTTTGGATATTGCACCCAAAGCTTCCAGAGTTGCTTCTTTGATACATAAAACTTTTATTTCCAGAAATATTGATTTGAAGGCGAAAGCATTTAAACTTTATATAAGACTGATACAAGAGTATAGCATGGTAGTTTGGAATCCTTACCTGATAAAAGACATCAACCAAATTGAAAATGTTCAACGTAAATTTGCAAAACAAATACTTTGGCGGCATCGACAGCAGGATTTGTCTTATAGCGAGCAATTGAATTTGTTAGATCTTGAAAGACTCGAAACACAGCGTATCTATTTTGACCTTACTTTTGCTTTTAGGATAATTAAGGGACAGTTGCTTTCTGTTTCAAATTTTTTCGAATCTGCGCCTAAGAGGGGTACTAGGTCAAATAACAATATAAAGTTGTATATTAGAAAATCTCATTTGGATTGTAGAAAGAATGATTTAGCGAATGGGATGGCTAGAATTTGGCCACAATGTATTGTTGACTGCAGAAATTCTAAAAAGTTTAGGGTTATGGTTTCAAAGTTTAATTTATTAGAAATTATTAGAATTTCTCAAGGGGCGTATGTTAGTGCACTGCCTGTACGCCTTGGCTTTGCTTACCAATACACTTTTCTTTTTTGCATTTATTTGACAAGTTTAGCAAATTTTTGTTTATTTAGCTCTTAAATTTCATCTGATTTTTATTTTTTTGTATGTACCAGTAACCACGTGTCATGCATTAGATCTTATAGAACGTATAACATTGAATACTCCCATGTTGTTCTCATGTTTCTATTTGTGTACACGTTTTATATTATTGGGTATGTAAACTGTAATATTTAAAGTAACAGCCAATAAATATTATTATTATTAATTGAGCGCGGATACAGCAAATACTCAATTCCATGAGCATCACCATAGATGAACTGGAAGCGAATATCAGAATACCAACATCCCCAAAAACCTACAAACCCAAGATTTTTCAGAACCTCAAAAACCCCAAAACTCAAAAAACCCAATCATGCCAGCCCTGATCATCTTTAAAACTTCGTTGTCTTTATTAACGTTTATCTGGTATACTAATGCAAATTAATTTTTCATTTTCAGTTACAACGTTACTCGAGCTGAAAATCGTTATAAACTTATGTTACAATTGTCCATTCCAATGCTCACCTTAACAACTTTTCCCAAAGATATTCAAAAGTTCAGAACAAGTAACCTGATCATGTCGACGCTTCTCCTAACATTGATTTGTTCAAAAGAGAGCTGCTTAACATTGATTTCACAATTTTATTGTCGAACAAAGCATATACCAAGTTGTATCGCACTCCGTGATCTGTATGTTCTTTTATTCAGTCGCAGTTGTGTCATATATTTGTGTTTTACCAAATTTTGTGTATCATTTCTGGTCAATAAATGTTTTCTTGTCTTGTCTTGACATTGCGTAAATAGTGCAGGACGATGTTAAAAGTCCAGAAGACAGTTTATTTAACGGCCCCGCCCTGCCTGCTTTAACGGGTTTCTTGGCAGTAATTATTTGCAGTCAACTGCAGATAATATAGCAAACAATGTAAAATTGTATGCAGTCAAAAACCAGCAGCCTAGACTGCAGGTAATATAGCACACAATGTGATATTATATGCAGTCAAGTTAAATGTTTATTGATATGGGAAGCTGATGCTTCGCTTGCATCTAAACCTGTCCTAGATGCTTTTGAAAGTCACTTTTATTTGAGATAGTCTGGCAGATTTGTTTCCTCAATAGGAAATGTTTTCTGAGCTGCATGTGTACCAGCTTCAATAGCTGCCCATCCACCCATTAGCGTATTTTGATGGGCCAGCGTAAGCTCTGGTCATGCATGATAAATATTGCATAGCTGGGAGTAACTTAAGAATATGGCACTTTCAAAATACTAAAAAATAAACCCTAGAAGAGTGGACTTTTTGCTCAGTACTTAGAACATGTTAAAAGAAAGCGCAGAAAAAAATTTCATCTGTCTATGATCAATATTACAAAAGCTATGAGTTTCGTTAATAAGCCTCTTCTTGGCGTAAGCAAGCATCTTCACGACCAAAGTTTCAAACAGCTGAATGCAGAATCACATGTATATACCAAATTTACGTCTACCTAAGCATCTATACATCGACCTAAGCATCTATACATTGACCTAAGCATCTATACATAGGTACATCGACCTAAGCATCTATACATCAACCTAAGCATCTATAGATCCATCTAGGCATCAATATATACATCGATCTAAGCATCTATACATCGACCTGAGTGGGAATGACCTCGACCTAAGCAGCTTAAAACACTATTTCAGATATACTAAGCCTAAGCCTTAGTCTAATAGAAGCAAAAACTTAGATTTTCGTATATCTTATCAAGTAAAAACGAAAAAAACGTGCAAAAAAATATGAAAATTTTTTTAAAGTTTTTTAAAATTTCGAATAGGTTTCCGCGCCTTTTTTTCTTTTTGCTCCTTCATTGCTATGCTTTCTTCCGTAATTTCAGTCCATATTATTTATTTCTGACAAATGTGTAAGTCCTTGGATCGAGCCGTTTAATCGTCCCACCCAACACTCAAATCGAGAGTTGCCTGCAACTTTGCAAGTGTGGCTCAGATTTTCATCCAATTTTTTCCGCGCTTAAATTTATCATGTTCTACCAGTTTGGCAAAAAATTTTGGCAAGCCGTATATATTCATTTCGCTCCTTTTCTAAAAGTACCATATACTTAAGTTTAGCAGCATAGCTGTTGCTGTTCTTGTCCTCATTCTGGGGAATTGTTTTACTTTAGTGGAAATAAAATTATACAGCAGGTACATATGATACTGGTAAGAATGGTGTGTGTGGCAAAAGCAATTGCTTGCGGATTCAGATTGGTGCCAGACATGGGCTGAGCCTAAGGCATAAATGGATCAAAAATTGCTCCGCTCCATACATTCCCATAGGGGGTGAGGAGAGGTATTACCCCCAACCCAGGGTCCGAGACCTGAATCACTGTCGGACGATTTTAAGCTATCAAACATTTTCTGCATGATTTTTGGGTATAAAAGCAGCGGAGATACAAAAATTTTTTGGCGCTTCGCGCCGACTATACATTTCTGTTTTGTTTACCCATAAAATACCTAGAATGAACTTAGGATGATTTGAAAAGTCTGAATTTTTGATGAATTCTTAAATTTTTTACTTACAAAAGCAACGAAGCTAGTCAAAATGGTACAAAAAGCAGTTCAAAATGCAGTTTTCTACATTAAGACATGCTATATAAGACGTTTTAGCCATTTTTTATATTTGACCTGCGATAAAGGCTAGACTCTTAATTTAGTGGCCCTAAATTTTGGGATTTCACCCCCCCTGGACTTTCGACCTTGGGAAACTATGCTCCGTGCGCTTCGCCCGCTTTGCAATTTTAGCTGCATTTATCTCGGGCTTAGCCCATGCGTTGGCATCAATGTGAATGCACATAAGTAAGCCTGAGCCTAAGACATTGGTGACAACGCTCAGTCACAGTCCCCCTATGCATCGGAGACTAATCCGAAACATTCCCAAATGCTTTTCGGAATCCTTGTTTTACATTGGCAAATAAACTTGAAGCATTTTATTTCCACTAAAACAAAACAATCCCCAGAATGATGACAAGAACAGCAACAGCTATTCACTATATATCGTTCAGGACCAGAGCTTACGCTGGCCCATCAAAATGCGCTAATGGGTGACTGGGCAGCTATTGAAGCTGCTACCCATGCAGCGCAAAAAAACATTCCCTATTGAGGAAGCAAATCTGCCAGGCCATCCCAAATCGAAGTGCCTTCTAAAACCATCTACTACAGGTTGAAATGCGAGTGATGCAGTGGTGTCCCCCAAGGTAGTTGTTTTAATATTTCTATTTGCTGCTCATCAAGTAAAATCATGGAAAATCTGATTAATTCAAAAATTGTCGATTTTCTCACTACAAGCAGACTCTTATCTTCTTCTCAGTTTGGTTTTCTAAAATCAAAGTCTTGTGAATTACAACTACTCAAATGTAAACACTGTTGGACGGTATCTTTGAGTAATAGAACTCCTGTCGATGTACATAGCTTACATCGACTTTTCTAAAGCTTTTGATAAGATCCCGTATCTAAGCTTTTATATAAGCTCTCAAAATATGGAATAAAAGGTCTACTTTTTAATTGGCTTGCTTTCTTTTTACATGGTCGGTCTCAGCGTGTTTGTATTGACGGAGTTTTTTCTGATATCATGCTTGTTGGCAGTGGTTTCCCCCAAAGTAGTTGTATTAGTCCTAATTTATTCTTAATTTATGCTAATGACCTATGTAATTTGATTGAATATAGTAAAATTTACCTCTTTGCCGATGATGTCAAAATCTTTGGTCTATCTTCTGATTATCATTCAATACAAAAAGATCTGGATAATATTTATACTTGGTCTATTAATTGGCAACTTCCTATTGCTACGGAAAAATGTGCAGTTTTGCATCTCAGTAAAAATAATCCAAAAATGCTTTATTCTTTCAATAATATAACTGTTCCAAATGACATTAGTTCCGTTCGTGATCTAGGTGTTTATATTTCTCATAATCTTAATTGTAAGGAACATTTAAATCACATAATTAAAAAATCTGTTTCTCGTTGTATCCTAATACACAAAGCTTTTCTTCCTCGTGACAAAGATAGTTTAGTTAAGGCCTATACTACTTATGTAAGACCCATGCTTGAGTTTTCTGTTTCTGTATGGAATCCATATTATGCAAATGATATAAATCGTCTTAAAAATGTTCAGCGTAAATTTACTAAACGTCTATTTGGTTTTCATTGTAATTAATCCTATCCTGAACGCCTGAAGTTTCTTAACCTACATTTTATAGAACTTCGTCGTCTTCACATATGTCTATGTCTAATGTATCAAATTATTAACGGTTTATCTTGTATTGATGCTAATGAATTTTTTATTTTTAGTTCCTGCAAAACTCGAGCAACAAATAGCCATAAACTAAAGTTACCAGTTGTCCGTTCAAATGCTCACCTCAACGATTTTTCCCAGCGCTATTTAAAAATTTGGAACTGCTTACCGGATCAAATAGTCACCTCTCCCAACCTTCGTTTGTTCAAAAAAGAGCTCCTAAACATTGATTTACAATTTTATTATCGGGCTATACCTAATCACCGTTTTTCTTTTTCCCAGCAATTTGGTTGACATTATAGACCAGACCCAAAATTTTTTTCCACTTTTTCCGACCTTTTTCCATGTCTTTTTGGGAGGTCTAAAAACATTAAAAATAGAGCGCCTGTCTAGAAAAATCAGTGTTATTTAAGAAGAAAATTATATGTACACATGTAATAGCGGTGTTTGATGTACTTTTTGTATGAAAATTTCGCACTCTACATAAATTATCACGATCAGTATACGTTGTAACTGTTGAAACTTGAATTTACTTCCTTCAGCAAAGCATATTAGCCAATTCAGAAGTCGTTTTTGACAATTAAAACTATAATTTATGAAATTACGCGAACGGACAATAAATTTTGAAATTTTAGCTCGCTAACACGCATTTTCGCATTACAAAAACTAACCAAATCTGTGTAGAAGATAAGGATTTTCAATCGTAGTGAAGTTCTAGACCATATATATTGTCGATAAAAAAGCTGCAATTGGGGTGGCGCGGCTTAAAGATTTATAACAAGTAAGAATTAAATCCGGCGCGAAGCGCCGAAAAATTTTTGAAGTTTTACCTCTCTAAAATGCATTTTTAGCATTGAAAAAATTTCCCACAAATGTCAACCAAGCCCCAAAATTTTTTCCATTTCTCAAAATGTTGGTTGACAAATAGACCAAAAAAAGGAAAAAAAGAAAACAGTGTAATACTATACTAATACTAATACTTTATTCGGAAAAAAACACAAGGGTAAAACAAAAGTCGCAAGGAAAATAATGTCCTTTTGTTCAGTCGTTGTGGCTAAAGTTTCTAATATGGTTTTGTCTCCGATTTTCCTAAAAATTATTTTTTCTGATAGATTCGAGGACGCTGAGTCCAGAAATGAAAAGCGTTAAGGGGGCTGACGAATATTTGTGGAGATAGAGCCCTTCAAACTTGCAAAAAACGTGATTATTTCGATTTTCTTAGGGCTCCATCTCCACAAATATTCGTCACCCCCCTAAACGCTTTTGTTTTCTGGACTCAGCGTTGTCGAATCTGTCAGAAAAAATTATTTTTAGGAGAATCGGTGACAAAAAATTTAAAAAAAAAAGAATGCAAAAAAAAATCTGCTAAACCCAATTTTTAACATTTCTACATTACAGTTCTGACGTTAACAAAGCGTAAAAACACTATTTTCGGGAAAATTGAGAAAAAACCATATTAGATAAAATTTGGTGATTAGATCCATGCGAGCTACCCACAACTCACCAGCTTGCTTATACGAACATCTTAGGCTTAGGCTTAGAAAGTGTATTCACATTGGTGCCAGCTGATGGTCTAAGCCTGAGACAATTGGGGCAAAAATTGCGGAGCGAGCGAAGCGAGCGGAGCAATTTTTGCCCCAATTGTGCCTTAGGCTTAGACCATCAGCTGGCACCAATTTGATATGCACGGCAAGTCTAAAATAATAACCGTGATGAATCGATTACACCCTGCTTCGGCTTTGTTAACGTCAGAACTGTAATGCAGAAATGTTAAAAATTGGGTTTAGCAGAATTTTTTTTTTGCTTAATTTTTTTTCAAAAATTTTTTTGTCACCGATTCTCCTAAAAATAATTTTTTCTGATAGATTCGAGGTTGCTGAGTCCAGAAAAACAAAGCGTTTAGGCGGTTGACGAATATTTGTGGAGATAGAGCCCTTAGAAGATTGAAATAATCACGTTTTTTGCAAGTTTGAAGGGCTCTATCTCCACAAATATTCGTCAGCCCCCCAAACGGTTTTTTTTCTGGACTCAGCGTCCTCGAATCTATCAGAAAAAAGTATTTTTAGGAGAATCGGAGACAAAACCATATTAGAAAAAAAAATTCCGTCGTTGTTTTATCATGTATCCGTGTTTTACAAAATTTGGTGCATTCTTCTAGACAATAAATATTTTCTTGTCTTGTCTGGTCTTGTCATGTCAATAAGCATTCAACTTGACTGCATATAATATCACATTGTGTGCTATATTGCCTGCAGTCTGGGCCGCTGGTTTTTGACTGCATATAATTTTACGTTGTGTATAGTGATCGACCGGGGCCCGGCCCGGCCGCCCGGCAATCCCGGCCATTTTTCAGCATCCCCGGCCCCGGCCGGGCTAGAGTCAAAAAATGGCCGGGGCCGAGAAAAAATTTAGTGTAATTCGTATTTTGTGCAGGCTGTGATACTGGCACTTATTTATCAATGAGCAAGTGTTAATTTTGAGAACTGTACTGATTAGACCATATGTATACTTACTTAGTCCTTGTCATAAGTTTTCTACTGTGTATAAATGAGCTTTTAATGAATGAATGTTCAGGAAAATCTGCATATTTTCGATTCCTCCACCTAACTTATTTAAACTAAATGCTACTTTTAACTCATTCATTCATAGCTATGGCTAAAAGATTTAGAGTTGACAAATACGTTCTATTTCTAGTTATAAATTGTACGTTTTTAACAAACTATTTCTACAAAAAACACTTTTACATTCATTTGAATGGGAACCGTGTGCTTTAAAACGCGTTTCCTGTGTAATAGTTATTAGGACCGAGGTTAATTATAGGCGAATATAAACTACGCTGCAGAATTGCGTCCGATCCGATAAACTAAATATGTCTCAAATAGTTTCCTAGGGTCCGGAGTTGAGGGAGGGGTGAAATCCCAAATTGGAGGACCAGAAAATTAGTGGCAAAACAGGGTCTTTTGACTTTTAATTGTATATTTTAGCTAATTTCTGAGTTTCTAACGCCAAGAATTACTAAAATTGTCTCAAAACGGCGCAAAGCGCCTAAAAATTTGACATTTCTGCATTCTAAATTTAAATTTTGCCATTTAAAAGATGTATAGGACAGACAATTTTTCATATCGGAGGGAAATGCCGAAAAAATTTTGGAATTTTATTTTATACCTTTTTACAGTTTTTATCTTCCCAAAAATCTTTGTACATGTACAAAGATAGTCCTGGTCTTTGTACATCGGCAAAAATCTTTGGCAAATACAAAAAACACTCTTTTGTACATGCAAATTTTTGTATACTTTAATATGGTACAGTAACGATTTCAGTGTGGTAGTAGAACATAGTTTTTCGACCTTTAGTAGTGTATTTGGCTAATTTTTGGGTTCCTGAATATTTGACATTTTTCCATTTTTGCATTCTAAGCGCAGTGTTGCTTATTACAAGATTTAATTCGCATATTACAATTTTTGTAATATTTCTCATTTTGTAGTAAAAGTTGTTTTAGCTTTCTCAGTCGAGTTTTATGTGTGAATTTCATCAGAAGCTCATAAAAATTTCGGCACTTCGCGCCGAACTATCAACTAAATTCAGGCCGAATTATCACATTTAGAAGCACGGTCTTTTGTATTCGGGGAAGATTTTTGCTGATGTACATAGACGTTTCAGGACCGTCTTTGTACATGTACAAAGATTTTTGAAGAACAAAAACTGTAAAAAGGTGTAGAATTCCTTATTGAAAATTCTACCATTTTAAAGATTTTCAAAGGGGGGGGGTAAGCGGCTGCAAAAATGGAGCCGCTTACCCCCTTCCCCTGAAAATAGCCGAGGAATATACATGTGACAGAGGATTTGGGCCATCCCCCATCTCCGCTTTTTGAAGCCCCGAACTTCCTTGAAAGTTAGAAAATATTTAACCACCCTCCCCCATTTTTTGGCGAAAGCCTGTGCTTTTTTGGCTATTTTTATGTGTTTTTACCATTTTTGATCTAGTCGCTAACCCCTCCTTCTAAAAATGGCGCGGGACCCCTACCCTAGATTTCCAGCCGTTACATGTAGGTATACTGAGGGAACCTCATAAAATTTTAAGCGATTACATGCATGTTTTATAGTGATAGTTTATCTATTTACTCTAGCTCACATAATAAAATAATGTATCACTTCGTGAAATTCTAATAGTTAGGTACACTTTTGCCATACTAAAAAATTAAGTTCAAAAAATTCAAAAGGTTTTCACCAAAAATCGTCTGACAGTGACTTGTGTCTTGGACCCTGAGGGGTAATACCCCTCCCCCATGTGGGAATGTGTGATGTCTCATTTATTACATCCAATACCTATTGCATCCAATGGCTACAGCAGCAGTAGCCGTAGCTAAGATTCGAATGATACAGAGTGTGCTAATAGCAGCGACATAGACCTTATTGATGATTCAGACAATGAAACACTAGACTAAATTTGTTTCTTGTGACATAAATAGTAATAAAACTTGATATGAAAAGCCATTTACTACTGAATGGAGCAATCGCTCACTTTTTCTTTCCTATGCCCCCCACCCCAAGTATGTGTCATGCAATAATATTTTCCTTGTCTGACCCCGGCCAGCCCCGGCCCCGGCCCCGGCCCCGGGCCGGGGCCGGGGATTGTTTCCAGCCCCGGTACCGCCCCGGCCCCGGCCAAAAAAGTCGCCCCGGTCGATCACTAGTTGTGTACTATATTACCTGCAGTCTAGGCCGCTGGTTTTGGACTGCATATATTTTACATTGTGTGTGATATATTACCTGCAGTTGACTGCAAATAATTACTGCCGGTTTTTTATATAAAAATTTTTTGATTCCCCCTTCTGGCGAAAATTCGGAGAAAGGTTAAATCTGGAAATGGAAGTAATGGGTAGGAGCCGGAGACGAAAAATGGGTAAAAGCCGAAAAATTGAAAACAGGGCACTGGCTATTCGCATCTCTCGGTCTATTTCACTAGAACTTCTACAGTAAAGGTTAACGTGCTTATTATTGCACGAAAGACATGCCTTGCATACAAAAAACAAAAATGATAATGTGATATTCGTAAACGTAACAATGTTCTACTGTTATTGTGTTCATTTTTTAATTATTCTAATCAATATTCTCTGCTATAATTGTGCTCACCATTTTAGATATTTTAACCATCATTATTTACGTTATTGATTAAAAATTCCCTATTGTAGGAAAAGTGAAAGTTGTTATAGTCCGTTTCATTTAAATTTGAGGTTTTTAAGGAATTTGAAGTGCCTACAAAAGCTTTTTAAGCTAATAGTATAGCTGTGATATTCTACAGTATATCAAGGAGTTTATTGTCAGAGGAGTTTATTGTCAAAGCGCATTAATGCATCAAAATTGTAAACCACTTCTGTAGCCTGATTCATGCGGATCAAAATCAAATGAAAACCGCAAAGTTAAATGAAACAGGCTATAATTGCTTCACTTCCTGCAAAAAACTACAATATTTATGTGCACACTGTAAATATAGTGATGTTGGCGAGTGGGTAATTGCGGTACATACATATGTGCAGATTAAACGGACAGCATGCCACCCGTGGAGATACCTAACACATACAAACTACACATAAAACTACCTAAATGGCAACAGACTATATAGGTACCTACGGGGCTTACGTACCACGGCCCCGTCTCAAGGTGATAAAGATTGAACATAATTACCCCACAGGGCAAGCCAATGACGAGCCACGATCACACGTGGGCAGCACCAAAATTCTGGGGGGTGCAAGATTTTTCAAATGTCAAAAAATGGCCCTAAAAACGGTGATATGGTGGAAAAACACCATTTTTCAACATTTCACATCGAGCACGATCCATTAGCATAGAAAAATTGCGAAAAAAAAACAAAAAAGAAATTTCAAAAATTGAATTCTGGGGGGTACATATGTTTTCTCGAAAGGGATGCATTCAACCCTAACCCCCACACCTGAGCGTGGGGGTTTGGGGGGTATGCATCCCCCCCAGAAACCAAAACACCCCCCCCAGAAATCAAAATACCCCCCAGAATTCAATTTTCAAAAATTTTTCTTCGTTTTTTTCGCAATTTTTTGATGCCAATGGATAGTGCTTGATGAGAAACGTCGAAAAATGGTGTTTTTATCGCCATACCACCATTTTTAGGGCCATTTTTTGACCTTCAAAAAATCTTGCACTCCCCCCCAGAATTTTTTGCTGCCCACGTATGCTAACCCCCTTCACGCCCAGGTGTGCTCGACCATTCACAGAAAGCAAGAAAATTCTGGAAGAGCGTTGAAATCGCCAAAAATGTTACTAAAAATAGAATTATGGGGTCTACAGCACACGTGCGCGTGGGTGGAGGGGGTTGGCGGTTATGCACCCCTCCTCAGGAGGCCGACACAGAATTCAATTTTTGAAGAATTTTTCAGCGATTTTTTGATGCCAATGGATAGTACTCGCGGTGAAACGTTGAAAAATGGTGTTTCTTCGCCATACCATTATTTTTAAGACCATTTCATGGCCTGTAAAATCTGGCGCACACCCCCCCCAGAATTTTGGTGCAGCCCACCAATGAACAGTAATCTGTGGGTTTCTCAGTTTCTGCGGTGAGTGTATACCCCAGAGACGCTCGCCCATGCGTTCACGACTGGCTCTATGTAAGCCCACCACCACGCTCATCAGGCAATTATGCACACCAATCGACTTGGACGCAACAGCCAATCGATCGGGCCATTCATTTGCGCTCTTGGTCGCAATCAGCTATGCAGCTCTTTAATCCATCTTATTTGATGGCGCTGCGGTTGGTTAATCGATATTAACTACATTTAAGCCGTGCTCTTTTATGTTCCAGGTAGTGTTGTAAACGATATCTTTATCTTTATCTTTTTAGCAAGATAAAGATAAAGATAAAGATATCTTTATCTTTATCTTGACGATTTCTTTATTTTATCTTTATCTTTATCTTTCAGGAAAATCACGGGCTATCTTTATCTTTATCTTTTTGATAGGAATTTATCTTGCTAAAAAAGATAAAGTATGTACATAAAGTTAGCACGTAATCCAAAATGCAGGTTTGACGTGAAATACATTTAGACGGATTAAAGTTTTACTGTGATGCAAGAAAAGAGAAGAAAACGATTCTTTAAACCCTACGAAGTGCGGCCCAAACTAATGCCTGTATATCGAGGGTGTGGGTAAAATCCGGAAACGGAAATGGGGACAGAAACGATAGGCAAAATACGGAAACGCAAACGTAGTTATAGTATTTTGCACACAGTTCCCTTGAGGGTTTCTCTGCTCTGAGGGTAATCCAAAGTGCCGGAAACGGGGTTCCCCAAGTAGGGCCCATCAGAGTCAACACACACAACCCCGTTGCCGGTAAAATTTCACCCACTGAAGGGGAGTTTAGAGGCTCGGAAACGGGGTACCCCATAATTCAATTGTGAAGCTGAACCGTTTCGACGGGGGTTTCTCCGCCCTGGGGTGGCCTAAAGTGGCGAAACTGGGGTTCCTCGAGTAGGACCTATTAATGTGAACACTTCTAACCTCGTTTTCAGCAATATTTCTCCCACTCTGGGGGAAGGGGTTTAGGGGCTTGGAAACGGGGTACCACATAATTCAATTGTGAAGCTGAACCGTTTCGACAGGGGTTTCTCCGCCCTGGGGTGGCCTAAAGTGGCGACACTTGGGTTCCTCAAGTAGGACCTATTAATGTGAACACCCCTAACCTTGTTTCCAGCAATATTTCTCCCACTCTGGGGGGTTTAGGGGCTTGGAAACGGGGTACCACATAATTCAAATGTCAAGCGGAACCCGGTTTCGTCGGGGGTTTCTCTGCCCTGGGAGTGGTCCAAAGTGAAGGACCGGGGTTCCCCAAGTATGAGCCATTAATGTGAATACCCCAACCTTGTTTCCGGTAAATTTTCTCCCACTGAAGGGGAAGGGGCTCGGAAACGGGGTATTCCATTATTCAGATGTGAAGCTGACCCCGGTTCCATCGAGAGTTTCTCCGCCCTGGGGGTGGTCCAAAGTGTCGGAACCGCGGTTCCCCAAGTAGGGTCCATCGAGGTCAATACCCCTAACCCCGTTTCCGGCTGAATTTCACCCACGGAGGGGGAGTTTAGGGGCTCGGAAACGGGTACCCCATTATTTATATGTGAAGCTGACCCCGGTTCCGCCGGGGGTTGCTCCGCCCTGAGGGTGGTCCAAAGTGCTGGAGGCGGGGTTCCCCAAGTAGGGCCCATCACTGAACACCCTAACCTCGTTTCCAACCAATTTTCTCCCACTGAAGAGGGGTTTAGGGGCTCGGGAACAGGGTACCCCATTATTCAAATATATAGCTGACCCCGACTCCGCCGGTGGTTTCTCTGCCCTAGGGGTAGTCTAAAGTGCCGGAACCGGGGTTCCGTAAGTAGGGCCCATCAGGTTTAACACCACCAACCCCGTTTTCGGCAAAATGTTACCCATATAATGGGGGTTTAGGGACTAGGAAACTTAGTAGCGCATTATTCATATTATGTAACTGACCCCGGTTCATTCGGTGATTTCTTCTCTGCCCTAGTACATAGTCCAAAGTGGCGGAACCGGGTATTCGCAAGTAGGACCCAATAAGGTCAACACCCCCAACCACGTTTCCAGGCAAAATTTTACCCATGTACATATATGAATAATGGGGTAGGTACCCCGTTTTCGAGCCCCTAAACCCCCCTTGATTGGGAGAAATTTTGCCGGAAACAGGGTTGAGGATGTTCATATTAATAGGTCCTACTTGGTGAAACCCTGCTACGGCACTTTGGACTGCCCCCAGAGCGAAGAAACTCCCGACGGAACAGGGTTCAGCTTCACATTTGAATTATGAGGTACCCCATTTCCGAGCCCCTAAACACTCCATCAATTAATGAAAAATTTTCGGAAAAGGGGTTGAGGGCATACGTGGGCAGCAAGAAAATTCTGGGTGGGGGTCCAAGATTTTTTGAAGGTCAAAAAATGGCCTTAAAAATGGTGATATGGCGATAAAAACACCATTTTTCGACGTTTCTCATCAAGCACTAAAAATGGTGATATGGCGATAAAAACACCATTTTTCGACGTTTCTCATCAAGCACTATCCATTGGCATCAAAAAATTGCGAAAAAAACGAAAAAAATTTTCAAAAATTGATTTTTGGGGGGGGGTCTTTTGATTTCTGGGGGGGTCTTTTGGTTTCTGGGGGGGTCCAGACCCCCCCCCAGATCCCCCCACGCCCATGTGTGGTTGAGGGTGTTGATGACGCCAGATGGGCCCTACTTGCGACCCCGGTTCCGGCACTTTGGACTACTTCCAGGGCGGGGAAACCCCTGACGGAACCGGAGTTTCTCATATAAATAATGGGGTACCCCTCTTCTGAGTTCCTAAACCCCCTTAAGTGGAAGAAATTTTGCCGGAAACGGGGTTGGGGGTGTTTACATTAATAGGTACCTACTTGGGGAACCCCGGTTCCGCCACTTTGGACCACCTCCAGGTGCGAAGAAACCCACGACGGAACCGGGGTCAGCTACGTACATATATGAATAATGAGGTACTCCGTTTCCGCGCCCCTAAACCTCCTTCCATGGGTAAAATTTTGCCGGAAACGGGGTCGCGGGTGTTAACCCTGATGGGTCCTACTTGGGGAACCCCGGTTCCGCCACTTTGGACCACCCTCAGAGCGGAGAAACCCCCGACGGAACTGGGGTCAGCTATGTACATGTATGAATAATGAGCTACTAAATTTCCTATGTACAGTCAAGACCACAAGTAACGTCGCTCAAGCGCATGTCCTACAGGCGCCTGGCAGTCAAAGTGACAGGCACTGCACATGCAATTTTCTTTTGACGCGAATGTTTACCAATATAAAATTTTGGCCGATTCACAGACAGGTCACAGACGCCGGTTGCCTGTTGTGCCTGCGCTTGAGTGACGTTACTTGTGGTCTTGACTGTAGTACCTAAACCACCATTCTATGGGTAAAATTTTGCCGGAACGGGGTTGGGGGTGTTGACCCTGATGAGCCCTTGTACGGAACCCCGGTTCCGGCACCTTGGACTGCCACATGGTGGAGAAACCCCCGACGGAGCTGGGGTCAGCTACATATGTGAATAATGGGGTACCCTGTTTCCGAGCCCCTAAACCCCCATTCCATGCAGCGTTTTTTTTACAAGGTCCGTTTGTACATCTACAAAAATTGTCTCCAAAAGTCTTTGTACATTTCGTACATGCAAATTTTTGTGTACTAAAATATGGTACAGTAGCAATTTTAGTGTTGTAAAAACAGACTTGTTCGACTTTTGGTAGTGTATTTCAGCTAATTTCTGGGTCTCTAAAGGCAAAAATCACCAAGAATCGTCTTAAAACGGCGCGAAACGCCGAAAATTTTGACATTTTCCCTTTTGAAATGCAATTTCTGCAATTATAAAGATATAACACACACACACATTTACCTTCATTAGCCTTTTCTTATTTTTCTGAAAAGGAAATAAGTATTTTATGTTCGGCTTGCAAAGCAATTAGAACATAAATATAGAACACACAATTACTGATTTCGGCGCGAAGCGCCAAAAATTTCTTCGAATTTTAGACCTTTTTTTGCAATTTTTGACTTCCCAAAAATCGTTGTACATGTACAAAGACGGTCCCAAAAAGTTTTTGTACATACATCGGGAAAATCTTTGCCAAATACAAAAAAACGCTGCTTCCATGCGTAAGATTTTGCCGGAAACGGGGTTGGATGTTTCGACCCTGATGTGCCCTACCTCTGGAACCCTGGTTACGGCACTTTGGACTACCCCCAAGTCGGAGAAACTTTCAACAGAACCGGGGTCAGCTTCTCATATGAATAATGGGGTACCTAGTTTCCGAGCCCCTTAATCCCCAAGTGGGAGAAATTTAGCCGGAAACGGGGTTTGGGGTGTTCATCCTGATGGGACCTACTTGGGAAACCCTGATTCCGGTGCTTTGGATCGTTTCCGGCTTTTGCACATCGTTTCCGTTTCCGGAGTTTACCCATCGTTTCCGTTTTGATGCTTGTGAAAAGAAAGAAATGACTTGCTGTAAGCGAGTAGCAGGCACATACATAGCTCTGGGGGGAATGGAAGGGTCCGGCCGGACCCCCCAAAAATTCAGTAGATACAGTACTGAACACAACTAACGACCACAACCCGCAACTCTTCCACCGGTTGTTCGGTTGCCAACCGGGTGGCACCTGGTTGCTTTTTTCCATGTAACACAACCTTCCACACCCGGTTGGCGGAAGATCAAAAGAATTTCATTGAGCGATGTGCTGACCCAACCAGTTGCCTGGCAACCGGGTGTGAACAGATATATAGCCGGTTGCGCCAAGACCTAAAAAATGGTTGGCAACCGGATGCGTTCCAACCGAATGTGTATCGTTAACTGTGTTCTTGACTGTATGTTGGACTTTCTAAACGTTATTTTGTGCTATTTTTGGCCATTTTGGGCTTAGTTCCCCCAAAAATTGGTGTTGGTTCCCCACCAAAATAGGACGGCCAGTTATGTGCCTGGCCAGTAGTAGTATTACGTGGGTCAGTTAGATACCGCGGGTAAACCCCAAACCTACATTTATGTGTGCTTCATGCCTATTACCTATTTGACCTCAGGTGTAAAAGTTAGGCATTCAGTTGACTGCTTTGCATCTCAACCACTCTGGTTTATTGTACTTCACATACAACATTCTCCTATAGTCTGTTTCATTTAAATCTGCGGTTTTCTTCTGAAATTTTCCACAAGAATCAGGCTACAAAAGCGGTTTAACCCTTAATTTACCGTGTGTTTCCAGCAGTCGTTTTCACCATCTACTCGATTTTAGATCGAATCAATAAAATCAGATAAAAGTATATACATTTGAAAGCCCTTGTTCTCTTGATTCCAAAAATATATTTTTCCCTTCACAATTTTCACTTTCCGTTGAGAAAAAAGGGAAAAATTATAACTAAAAAACCAACATGGCAGCCTACAGCACATTTGAAAAAAATCGATACGTCAGCATTCCGTAGCTCACCATAATGCTGCATTGAGCGGCAGTAGAATACAGTAACAAGGTTTATAGCCGCTATCAAGAACCTGCATTCCCAGAGGTTGCCTACCATTAAAATTTCAAAAAATATTGAATTTCTAAATAACCGAAGCCTTCTACTTCATGAAACTCATAGAAAACGTGTAAAACGAGGAAAAAGGAGGACAGATGATGTTTCACGGCACAAAAATGAAGTTAAAATGAAAAAATTAAGAAAAACCAGCATACTCGACCAAAAATCGAGTACACAGGAAATTAAGGGTTAAACTTTTGATGCAGTAATGCGGCTCAAAACAAGCATACGTCTCTATATGATTCAAAATACTGTAATATATTTATTCTATTAGCTTAAAACACTTTTGTAACCGCTTCAAACCTTTTCAAAAACCTCAAAGTTAAATTAACCGGACTATACATAGGTCCAGGCGACCATATTTACACTTTATCTTTATCTTTTTGGTTCCTTTATCTTGCAAATTATCTTCATCTTTCTTAATTTTTTATCTTTATCTTTTAGATTTTAAAATTTCAACTTTATCTGTATCTTTTATCGCGCAAAAAATCCTTATCTTTTACAATACTAGTTCCAGGTGGGTATAAAAACTCAGCCGATTTCACCTGCTTGAAACACTGTTCTTGGGCTTCGGTCCCCAGACACTTATCAGTGGCGGGTGTTCGAATTCGCCCAGTTTGCACTCTAATGAAGATCCTGCCGAGTAACCTTCAAGTTGCTCGCCCAAAGGGTCCTCTTTTATATGGGGAGGTTTCTGGAAAAAAATCAAAGTGACTCACTCATGTAGAAGTTAGATTCTTCGACCGACCCTACCTATTTTTGCAGCAAAGAAGTGTTTCACTAATTCAAGTTTTTTTTTGAAGAAATTCGAAGTGATCACAATAGTCTTATAAACTGATGAAATAGGACTGAGATTCTATAAGTGCTTAACAGTATACTTATAGAAACGTATTTCCGCGTGCATAGGCCCGCAGCCAGGGGCGCAGTTGGGCCTACCCCAGAAGGAAACTTTACTTTAATTTTTCCAAGGTTCCTCCAAAAGCAGAAATAGTACTTTTCTTAAGTAAAAGCTACATATTTTGACTGTTTTAGTCATTTGACCAGCAGACAAAATAAATTTTACACTTACCCGCCTTTACAGAGCAAAAGCTCCGAAATCTCGAAATGCAATGAAAAGACTGTCAAAGAGGTTTTTAGCAGACTGATGTATGAGCAAAGCTTTAATTCAAATTTTGAACAAAATAGGGCAGCCGGAAACGGTGGATAGAATGTCACCAGGCGCACGAGTTTTGAGCCCCTTTCGGAAATCCCGTATCCGTCAGACTGCAAGCAAAGGCAATCTGTAGTTGTTCGTAGCCTATTTGCACACTGGAATGAATTGTACGCAGGAAAAAACTTGCGTATACGTAGAAGCAAAACGGACAAGGTGGATAAAAAACCGACATGATTTCATTTCACATTCGGCTGGTTCCTTCGTGAAGCAGCGTTTTTGCGCCACTCTCTCGTTTGGCCGTGGTCGTGGCTTTGCTGGTGTTTTTGTTCCGGACTGATGCGATTGACGGCTTTGAGACGAGAAACGCTGCGAGAAACCGGTTTCTGCTTTTGCGAAAGTTTTGTCGCCTCGGGCAACAATCTGTTCAGCCAATCGGCTGCCCGGTTTTTGTGCTTGAACGTTAACTCGACAATTTCGGGTCGCGAAGTGCTTTGGCGTCCCTTTAGCAAATCGCGTCTCATTGAGCAGCTGCAGACGGATCCGTTCATGCAACTATCCCTTAAAATCAACTCGCTGCTTGTTACTGCAATCCAAAAATTTTAAATCTTGAATTTTGGATTTTGAAATTTCGAATTTGAATTTTTGGATTTTAAAATTCTGAATTTTTTTGGAATTTTCTAAAATTTTGAATTTTGAAATTTTTAAAAGATTAATTTTGAACTGCTTCAATTAGAAGTTTAAGGAAAAGTTCGATCGGTACCCTCATCTTTTCCTAATACTGTCGAAAACAATCCAAAAAATTGCCAATTCTGAGCGAACACCATTTTTCTGCAAATACCTTGTGAACAGAATCATTTCTGATCATATTAATTTAAAAAAGGTTTGCGATTTCTGAATATTTAAGATTTAAAAATTCGGGACGAAGACTACGTAACTAAAACTGGAGTTCCTTCTGACATATCTTAAAATGCGGTTCGACACAATGCTAATGAAGGAAAAGTGTATAAATTGCAATGCTTTTACTCATAAAAACTAGGAACTAAAAAGCTTTCAGCTGCATACAAAAACTACATTGCTGATCTAAAATATCAGGCTCCTAAAATACCAAGGAAGTCGAACAATGTCATTAGCACGATCTGCAAGTAAAAAAATTTAGGGAAAATATTTGAAAATCATCAGAAAATACGTACACACTGTTTATCGCGCCAAATACATACGTTGGGTCCACAGCACGCATAGGCGTGGGGAGTCTCTAGCCCTCCCCCGAGAATCCGGCAAACTCCCTCCAAATCGATAGACCCCCAGAATTGAATTTTCGGTGCTATTTTTGACAATTTTGCCCTACCGGACCCCCTAATATTACTCCTACCCAGACATGCACAGCATGGAAATTCTGGACGGGTGAGTGCTTTTTTAGTGCCCAAAAATGATGGATACGCGTCAAAAACATCATTTTTGGCGTTTCTGACGATGCTCTTCCTAGAGCATGAAAACATAAGAAAATTTCGAAAAAAATTTTAAAAAAGTAGAAAAATTGAACTAGTGATCGTACGGGGTCAGATTTTCACCTCCGATCGGGGTCGGGTCGGGTTGAAGATAAACAATTAACATTGCATGATTACATACCAATTTGAAAAGGATAAAAACGATACCTTCACTTGTTTGTAGAGCATACTAATAAAGCTGGTTATGTTCAACATATTATTTTCATTCCAAGTTCAAGCATGGTTTTAGCAATTTAGCATTACTTTCAATTTTAATCACTAATCGCTCTCGCTTTTTCGTATTCTTCCACAGTTTTTTCATAACGGTTTTCTATGGCGCACTGATTGGAGAGGAGCCAATGGCGCGAAGCGCCGAAAAGTTTCGAAATTTTTACCGTTTTCATGTAGAATTTACGCCTTTTTATTGACAAACAGTTCAGAAATCATAAGTGGCGCAAAGCATCAAGAAATTCAGTTATATTTTACCGCCCTAAGACAATAATCGGCGGTGCTAAGCGCAGGAAAATTTTGACGTTTTTACTCTTTAAACTCAATTTATACCGCTTAAATCATACAGAACAGATAAACTAATTGCGGCGCGAAGCGTCGAAAATTTTTTAAAATTCCTAATCCTTTTACCTTTTCTGTCCTCCTAGAAATCTCTTTCAACATGTAGAACGAGATTGTACGGCTGGGGGTCTGGGGTGGCGCGCTCAAGCGCCACCAGCGAGGTCCAGAGCAGAACCCCCGAAAATTTTGTAAAAAAGCACTCTTATTTTTAATTAGTAAAGTTAAAATTTTCGCAAATTGGCAAAATCTCGGTTCTGAATTAAGTCCAGAAAAAACTTGAAAATTGATGAACACCTACACTGCACAAAACTTCTGAGCTGAAATGCGTTTTTCGACCTCTGCTAAGTATGTTAGCGCAGCAACGGGTCGCACGCAACCAATAAGTCATTGAAAGATGTATCAATGAGAATTTTGTTCTTGCCATTTTCAGGCCCATTTGTGGCCTTCTTATTAACTAGTTCAGAAAACAGATAATGCGCAAAAACACAAGAAAATTTGGCCTTTCCTTTCATTTAAAATAGAATTATGTGTCCTTGTAAAGAAAGATAAACAAAGCAGAGAATAGATAAATTGGTACGCAAACATTTTCGCACTTTGACTATTATGTTCAACAAGCATGTGCAGTTTCATTCAATGAACTAATAGTGCATTAAATCACTAAAATGCTGCGAAGTGCTGGATTATTTTAACAGATTCAAGCTTTTAAATCATTGGATCTGTATAACAATAAATAGTAATGACTCGGCGCGAAGCGCGGAAAGTTTTGACGTTTGTGCCTTTTTAAACTCAATGTTCTGGACACATTAGCCAGAAGAATCAACATAATTTCTAAACAATTCCGGGGGCATGTGCCTCCATTCCCCCGGCTACGCTTGTGATTCCGCAGTAATTTCGGCGCACTTCATAATGGAAAATATGCGAACATGTATGTACGTCTTAACAACATGGCGACCAGGCGTACTTTTTATGAACTATCGCGAGTGTCGAGTTTAACATATTAATTTTGCTGGTGAATGAATCGTCCTTGTTCCGACTTTATTTGCTATTTATACAATTCTTCTATGTACCAACAAATAAAATGCTATATTTCACACCCGAAAAAGGTTCAACCCCGACTCGAAAAATCATGCCCCCGGTCGGGGGTCGGGGTCGGGGTTTAGGCCGGGGTTTTTCGGGGTCGGGGTCGGGTGCCCCGTACGATCACTGAAATTGAACAATATATAGGTCAAAACATGAGTATGTATATGGCTCTAAGCGCCGAAAATTTGGCTTTTAAGCAAATAGATGGCTGCAAATGCTTTGAAGCACGTTTTTACGAATTTTCAGAACAATTTAGGAAAATTTTGAAAATCGCCGATTCTGGGGATTGAAATTTGTCTGGGTCTGACATCCCCCACCAGATCATGTATGCCCCTACCTAAGGTTCTCGAGAATCAGGTAACTGACAGGCGATTTTGAGAAAACGAAAGATGCTGCAAGACAATTTTTGAGTTCAGTGCGAAAAAAAGGCGGAAAATTTTATCTGGACAAGTGTTTCGCGCCGTACTGATAAATTGTTGTTCTTAATCGCTAGAAACCCATAAATTGGCTAAACTTCACTAGTAAAGGTCAAGAAACCAAATTAACCGTACATAACATGCTATTGTGTTAGATGCCCTAAACTTTACACGCATTGACCGCACATTAGCGTTTGGAGATTCTTCGTACCTATACAAAGAATTTGAACAAAAGAACAATGACAACAAATTACTACGTGACCATTCCTGGATTTCATCCCGTTGACCTCTATCTTGCTCATGTATTATCAACACAGGGAGGTTGTTCAACAACCCCCACTAAATTCTAGGGATGCAACGGGTACCCGGACCCGGACCCGTTATTACCCGGTTCTTTTTTTGGACCCGAGACCCGGACCCGTTATTGAAAATTTTTGAGACCCGGACCCGGAACCGGTAAAATTTTGCTTGAAAAATAACGGGTAACGGGTATTAAAAAAATTTAAAAAGATGCGAATGATGAAAGACTTGAATGGCGACTAAAGACTTTATTTCCAACTTCTAAATCGTCACATTAATACCAGATAGTATTTCCAAAACAATCAGATTCATCTACTTGTATTAGTTTAAGAGGCAATGAATCAGGGTCAAGGTGTTTTTGAATTTGTTCAAATTTTTTTCTGTTTGCAGGGGCGGATTTGAGGTTGGCGGGGAGGCGGCTGCCCCCATAGGCCAAAAATATTCGGCGAGATAAAGAATTTTATGCAATTTGCAATGATTTTTATCCGTTATTGACCCGGATCATTTGTTGGAAATGGACCCGCGCAGCGCCGAATGACATTAAAATACTTTGAAACCCGGACCTGGAGCTTGATAGAATTATATCTCGGCAAATAATTTTACCGATGTACCAGGACATAGGGACGGTCTTTGTACACGTACCAAAGATTCTGGGCGGGGGACAAAATTTTATCAAAGGATCAAAAAATCGTGTCAAAAATAGTCGGCGCTATGGCGCCGAAAAACAGCAATTTTGTCAACGTTTCTTATCCAAATAATTGCAGAAAAAACATTTCAAAAGGAAAAATGTCAAATTCTGGGGGTCGAGTGGTATTCGCGCCGTTCTGGGACGATGCATACCGACCACTGCCCGCAGTGTGGTAACGGGTAAGAAATTTTTCGAATTTTTCATAAATTTGACTGTACCAATGAGGTTGTTGTAACAACTCTGCTTTTTACCAGCATTAAAGGTCGCGAAGCGCTCAAAACTATCTGCGATATTACTCAGACATTTTTGTGCACATTTTGTACAAAGTCTTCCCAAAGACCATCTTTGTATACATGAGGTACAAAATCTTTGCCGAGTACAAAAAAACACTGCCTGTAAGCCATTTCCTGTAAATGTAGGTCTGCATAACTAATTTTAACGGGAAGAAATCTGCTATTTTTTGCACAGTTTTATGTCTACCTTCACTTCTACAAATTTCGATGTATCGCATCAAATGCTATAAATATAGGAATTTATAACATTAAATCATGTTTTCATAGACTTCTATCAGCAATAATTCCAGGCTATTGTTCTTAATCAATACATCTCAAATCTGGATCGTTTCTAACCCACTATTCAGGATAGTAAAATCTGATAGATCATATATCACCTATTAGCTGCTGATATAGATGAAATGCTAATAATGAAATCAATGTTAATGAAGAGAACTTTAACTTGCGCTTGTTGAAAAACATTTTTGCAAATAAGAATGAATCACTCATTTTGATTACATTCATATATTAGCTCTATATGAATAGATAATCAAGCTTAACTTTCATATTTGAGACTCAATTCGCAATTCATTCTTCATACTATAGTCCGTTTCATTTATCCGAGAGCTTTTTCAGTAAATATTTTCGGATGTTACAGTAAACCCTTACTTCTTATTTACTGTAAGTCGCTAGATCTCACTTTAGCTACGTAGCAAAGAAGGGTTTTTCAATAACATTTTTGCGGCATAATTTAACTCGTCTTCCAGCAGATCAATTAAACTTACTGATAAAAATCGCTTATTCATCTTATCCTGAGTCGACACTTTAAACACAATCGACTAAGATGCTAAGAAACGTTGCGAACTCACGCATAGCTCAGTAGTAAAACCTCTAGCTTGTAGTCGAAGCAACCCGAGTTCGATTCCAGCCGATGGCTTTTTGTTTAGCGCACTTACTTTAGGTCCCAGCACTGATTAAATGCCTAAATCAAATTTATTTGGGCGTATTAGTGCATTAAAAATGGAAGAATTCTAGTCACTCGCCCTCACTGAGCTGATCTGCCGAAGTACAGTGATTCGTCTTGTTTAGCTCACTGTAGCCCTTGAAAGAATTGACTAAAAAGCTCTCGAATAAATGAAACAGACTATAATCAGAATTAGACTAAAGAATTTTTATAGATTCGGCCTTATGCTTCGGCTTTCGGCCGAAGCAAAATTTTGGAGCTTCGGTCGTTTCACTGCGTCACAGTTGATACTGTCACACTAAAGTAACACACAGGAAACAGCGAAAGAAATTGTTTTACGTATAAATAACTGATTTCTGAGACTACTTTTTACTGGTTTGAGAAAGTCAGAATACTACCCTTTTCAAACCTCCTAAATACTCCATTACGATGCACCGTACACCATACATGTAACGGCTCGAAATTTTGGGGCCCGGCCATTCTTAGGGGGATGGGGGTTAATGACCTCCAATTTTCGGTCAAACACGACCAAAAAAATGCCCAAAAAACAAAAAATTCGATTTTTTTACAAATCGAGGGTAGGGGGTGTCAAAGATTATCTGGCTTTGGGGGATGGGAGGGACGTCCGACTTTGGGTGGGGGATCCCTCATCCCCCTGTTTCATGTATGCCGCAAACCATTTATGTGTCATTATGCAACTTGAGTATCTTGAACTTTTTCAGATTTTCAGATTCTATTCCTTGTACTTATAATTGTCTAGCTTTGATAGGTTTTTGCAATAAATTCGTACTTCTATTGCATTTCCTAGATGACCAAGATGAACATAAATTGCTTTTCGAGCCTTCCTAATTCATAACATAGAGTATTGTCATGTATATGGTAACGTGAATAATTTGGCAGTCATTCCATTTATATGTTTTGTGTTGGACCCGGACGCGTATTTCGAAAAGCCACTGATGATTCGCCCTTGCAATGATTAAAGAAGTCTGGGTTAGCGTTAACCGATGAACGCTCACTTAGATCGCCAGTTGACCCGTCGACCAACTAGGCAAACGTATTTCGCCTATATATGCCTATAATGCCTACACAATCTACACGCAGGCAGAATGAGTCTTGCTCCACTTAGTCGTACACTACATAGCTGGATCATGCGCTTTATTATTGGCGCTACACCCTTTACTATATCGACTTTTCCTTGCATCATAATCAAAGCGCAAACGCAGTCATGAGAGCCTCTTTTTCCAATTACGTCAGCGTATGAAAAAGTAAAAGTTGACAAAAAATATTGAATGAAAGCAAAGATAATAAATTATCTATACATACAATAAATGTATCGACGTTCACTTTTTGGTAAGAGCATCAGCTGCTAATATGATTTGCGGATCATTCGCCCCCACAACTAGACCCCTATCGAATCGCAATTGCATTCCAATCATGGAGGATTAGGTCGGACCGCATAAGCTAACAACCTCGCAGAATTCAATTTTTTAAATTTGTTTTCGTAATTTTTCGATGCTAATGCATAAAAGTTAATAACAAAGTATTATTGCCCATAACACAATTTTTCTCTCCTGACCTTTCTTGTATCGCCTGCGTTTGGTCAGCCTCAATCCAATCCAAATGTTTGACAATTGACAAATCAATTCAACCCCTATCAGCATATGCGTACACATTAATCCAATTGTTGCTCGCTCCCCACAACCAGACAGCAGGTGGGGATTGCGGGTACGGACTCTGTGGGGTCAGACGGGGCAAAATTGTAAAAATAGCGCCAAAAATTCAATTCTGGGGGTTTGAACGATTAGGGGCTTTTGGAGAATGGGGGTATGCAAACCCCCCATGACCATGTGCGGTTGCGGGGTCTCTAGACTCCCAGAATGGATAAATGGGATGTTTTGAGAAAAATGAGGCAAAATAAAGGCCAAAAACACGAGAAAAAGTTGTTTCAAATGTGCTCGAAATTGACCATTAACTGTAGATTAACGCAGTTTTTTTAGCATTTGAGCCAGTTTTTGACGCGAGTTTTGCCCATAAAAACAACTTTTGACCCCCTCGGACCAGCTGTTTCCACAGGCCATACGCCCACAACTGACTCCCAGAAATCAGCATACGCGATGTGTATCAGAAAATACATGAAGATGCACCAATCTATTTATGTGTACACAAAAAATGACAGACTCGTTATGCCGTAGTTAGCAGCAGTGTAAAAGCGCAACAAAAATGTGTCATTTGCACAATTTTCACCAAATAAGATTTTTCACGAAGCTCCTATATGTCACCGGCTGCTGCGTCTGGTTTTTGTCGAACTTTAATGTGTTTTCAGCTTTGTTCCGGTGATTTAAAAAAATCGAAAAGTGGAAAGCAACCTAAGAGCGATTAGTTAGTTTTACTAACTTCGACTCAAACTAGAAGCAAAGTCCGTCCAATCTTAATTCCCCGTTTACCGAGTTTTTATTACAACTTTTCAATCTAATCTTAAATGAAAAGTAGCAAGAAATCGTATCCCCGGCGCAACTTAAGCGAATGTGAATAAAACAAATACACTTAGCTGTGAAGCTGCAGAAGTCGTAGTTAAAACAAACTAATTAGATAAAAATCAAATAGCTTTCGCCGTCGTAGCTTATCGCACTAATGCACGCGGAATCAACCCGGACGACCATGAAAAATGTGTGTAGAAACCGAAGCGTCGTATCAAATGAACTCACCGAAAACGACAGAGCAAAACGAACAAACCTTTTATCATTTTTCGACGCGAAAATGCATGTTTTGTCAGGGTCAAAGTGCAAGAGATTTGAATATTTATTGAGGAACCCGGCAGCTGCAATTTTGCAACGCGTCAATTGTTTAATAGCGTCGCTTTCATGTAATATTGAAGGAAGTTAAAGTAACCAGCGTAACCTAACGCTGATTGCATATATAGACTTTAGAATACCTCGGCTTGAAGTTCCAAGGGCCAGTTGTGTGGGGGTGAGTTGCGAGTAGGGGGAGGGGCGAGTAGTGAGAGGCGAGTTGTGGGGGGGGGGCGAGTTGCGCGGGGGAGTGAGTTGTGGAGAGGGCGAGTTGTGCGGGAGCGAATAGTGGTTCGGGGCGAGTTCTGAGAGCTGAGTTGTGAGGGAAGAAATGTGAGGGGGACAAGTTAGCTAAAATTGTATTGGCTTCTTGAAAATTGTGACGCCAAAAAAGCCATGCTCCGCACGAAGATCATTCTTCCGAACGTTACCCGTGTTTTTTCAGCTAATAAAACAGACGACTGGGCGACGCCTTCTATATCGTTTTTTAACTTAAACGGGCGTTTCAATATCGATTTTGTTTTGCAATAAAAGTTAAGATTTTTAAATTGTAAATGTCATAAATTAATTAAATCTGGACAAGATAGGCAAGAAAAATTTATTGTCCGAATAATACGAGCGAACGGGTAAAACACTTTATTTTTCAAAATTCTAGTTACAAATCTTAATTTTTGCATTTATATATTTTTCGATCATTTTAAATCTGGATACGTTATTCAATTAGTTCAATAATTTAATTTAATTATTAAAGAAAGAATTCGAAACAAAATGTAGAATTACGCTGACTTTATTTTTTACAAAAAAAACCTGGTTGCGGTGATCCCTTTGCTCGTTTAAGAAATGCTGAATGATTCTAAATTAATTTAGAATTATGATTATTTTTATCACCACCCATTTAATTTATTAAAAATAGTCAGCCGGTGGTTTAATGAAATGATTACGAATTATTCAGAATATTGTAAACATCATCACGCTACTATTGTAAATTATTCAAGTAATTAAAAAATTATTCAAATAGGACGCTTTGAGTTTGCTAGGAAAATCTCAATCTAAAACGTCAGTTTGCTTTTATTTAATAATCATTTCCATCCATCTTACGCAGACATCATTGAAAAAACAGGCTCTGTGCAGTAAGAAGGGTAGCGTGCGTAAATAACTATAAAGCAATTATGCAGCTACCTTATGTATGATCCTATGTATGGGCGGGGGCGGATTTAAGGGGGGCGGCCGCCCCATTGGCCAAAAATATTTAGCGAGATAAAGAATGGATATGAAATTTGCAATGATTTCTGGCCGTCAGTGACTCAAAATGTACAAAGATTTTTAGGAACCATCTTTGTACATGTACAAACGAACCTTGTACAGAAAACACTGCCTAGAAGCCATTTTCTGTTCATATAGGTTTCAAACCAATTTTAATAGCAAAAAGAGCTATTTTTGCATAGTTTTCTTCTATTTTCAATTAAGAATTTCAATGTTTCGCATCAAATGCAATAAATATAGGAAATCAAGAAGTAAATCATGCTTTTAGACGTCTACTCGCCTTAATTAAACAGATTTACCGGCGCTTCGCACCAGATTTTTGTTAAAGTCAAAGAAATTTAATGACTTCTTCGCACACAATTGTCTAAAATTTTAAAATTTTCAGAAAAAATATTGCATGAAAAGTGATTTTATATAAAAGTATACAACGTAAAACACCGAAAAAACGCAATTTCGCGCGTTAAGGGCAAATTTTTGGATCTATCTTTGACTGTTTTTGGAAAAGTTGGGATACCGCCCCCCTAGGAAAATCCTAGATCCGCCACTGCGTATGGGCAAGCAGGACTCATGCCTGCATCATGTACTTATAGGCATTTGGGTGTCATGTAGGCGGAATACGTTCGAGCACCAAGTCAGACTAACATAAAGCATACCTACGCATTATGTGTAAATATGTAGGCACATGAACGCTAAGCCAGACTAACATAGATGCACAAGGTCAGAGTCGTCAGGGGGGTGAGTTTCAAAAATCCAAAACAGTAAATTTAACGTTCACGATTTTTTGCTGTTCTAACGATCAAAATGGTCAAAATAGCCTATAAAACGTTTTTTCGTGGCAATATCGCATTATTAAAGCATTTTCAGTCCATTTTAACTGCATTATACTCGTATCACATTTAATAATAAAAAATACACAAAATTTATCGACTTCGAGCGCTGTTTGAGTAAAAAGTACTTGAAATTACTAGTCTAGCGCGAAGCGCCGGAAAAACTTTTGACGTTTTTGCTGCTTTTGACCTGAAAAATGATGCAAAAACGTTTCATCGGCTCAAAATCGCCGGACAGTACCTGTCCGGCTGACCCTTCAGGGGGAAATACCCCTCACTCCCTTCCCTATATGCAAGTATGCAGACTACATATCTTTTATCATCGTAAGGGCGAATCCTCAACGGCTTTTCGATGTACGCGACAAGGGACCGAACTCGTTATTTTCAGTTTTCAGTCGGACCCGGCTCCGTTATCCGAAAAATTTGAGGTCCGGACCCGGACTCGATATTTTAAAAACCTAGACCCGTTGCATCCCTAGCTCAGAATCACGATTGAAAATCTGGGGTTTAAAATCAATGCTGACACGAATTAATTACAAAATAGACAACGCGGCAGCAAATATTGTAGCTCGGACGAAAGATTTTAGAAAGTACGTCAGAATTATTTGCATAAATTAAGATGAAGTTTAAAGAAGCGAGTTGATCTGTTGAAACTCTGATGTTTTATTATCTTTCAATTTCCTACGTATCAATTTATTTCAGTATTACTCACGCTTTTTTCCTTTTTTCCTTTTCGTTCTCTTTTCCTTTTTGTCATATAGACTTTTTCTATTATGTATTCAAATACCTAATCCTCATATTCATATATAAACTGATTTGGAATAAGCATATTTTGGTACGCGCGACTTAGATTATTGATTTCTTCGATAAAAATTCCAAAAAAGATCCGAAAATTAACCCTCCGTCCATTAAGTGAAAAGCAGTTGCTGCTGACGAATAAAGCGCCTAAGTCTCGGACCAAAATACGTTCGTCTTAAGACTGCTTTTTGAAATTTTTCTATGCGAAATAAAACAACTAAAAAAGGAAAGGAAATAAAAGCAAGCCCGTGAATGCGCATTGAATAACTACGCGCTTTGCAGTCTGAAATAAAAGGCATTTGTTTTAAGCTAATTACTCGACTTTGGGCGTCAATTTATGCAAATCGGTGCGCAGTTTCTCAATTTGTTGTTCCCTGGCGGCCAATTCGTTTTTAGCCGTCAAAAGCAGAGAATAAAAGTTCCTCGCCAGCGTTCTGTTACATTTCTTCTCGTCCGATATTTCTCTCACCAAATCAGCATTTTTTCTCTTCAACTTTTCTATCCGATTAGAATCGACGGCGTCGCTAATGACCGGCGCAGGTGACTGAATAGAAATATTTAAACGAGGTAGCCGACTTTGAGTGATCCACAATTTCACTTGCGCCACGTTTGCATAATTTTTTTCTTCATTTTGTGCGAACTTATGAAGCATTTTCTGTACCACTTTTGAGAACAAAATGATTAGGTAATAACGTCAAAGCGCGTCGGATTTATAATTTTATGTCGCGTTTATCCCACAAGCGCGTAAAACTGCGTCGAAATGGCGTCAAAAAATTAAAATTTCTTGGTCGGATTTACGAATTTCTGTCTTTCCCATCGTTAATAGCGACATTCCTAATGCCGTCAAAGTGAACTAAAAATATTAAAAAGGCGGTGTTACCGCATGAAAGCTTCTTCGTACGCTATTTTAACCACTTTCGTCAATTGGCCAGTGAAAGAGCGTACCAAAAAATTTACTGAAATTTGATTTATTAAATTTATTTAATTTAATTTACCCCGTCCTCCGCCGACTCTGACTTTGTGAAATGAAATTGAATATGTGACTCGCGCCGCTAGTTCAGTCCGATTAATCATGTTTTAAGTGCTATCAGTCCGCAGATCAAATATCAATGCGCATTATTAAGCATATAAGCTTATACATCCATTAAGTAATTTTACCATTATGGTAAAACTGGTGCGAATAAAATTGCGATAAAAGTTTAGCGACTTTTTTGACTTAAATACAAAATTCGACTTGCTAAACTTTATATTCCTCAGAAATCGCATGCAAGCGTTCAGTTAGAAGCCTAATATAAAGGACTGCTGATCAATATAACATTTGGAAAAATTCAAAGCCACTGGTCGAAAAATCTCAGCTTGAAAATAAATTGAAGAATCAGCGAAAAATCAACGAAAGGGTTTACCTTGCCGAATAAAATTCCTGCACATTATGCATGTGTATAATAGCTCAAAATCTTGGGCGAGGGGTACCCATTTTACCTAAAAATGGCCAAAAACGCACTTTTTCTCCAAAAATAAGGGGGCCAAAAATTTTCTGACTCTGTGGGATGGGGTGACGTCCATACATGATCCTAGGGGGTTGGAAGGGTTTTCTTTCACCCACCCCAGAATTCGCAATTTTTCTAAAGTTTTCAAAAATTTCCTGAAATTCGTAGAAAAGGTAATATTTTAAGCGTTTTTAGCTATCTATTTGCTCCAAAATGTCAAATTTTCGGCGCTTCGCGCCATATACTCATATTTTGGGCAATTTATTCGACTTTTCCCGGAAATTTTCTTGATATCTTCATGATTTATATGAGGATCGGCAGAAACGCCGAAAAACGATGTTTTGAACGCGTACACAGCATTTTCGGGCCCAAAACAGACAAGTTTAAATTCCACCCTCCCCCAGAATTTCCATGCTGCGCATGTATGGCGACGTCCAATTTTGGGTTGGGATCCTAAAACCCCCGTTGCATATATGCTGCTTTTGCACAAGAAAAATAAAAATGATGCGCCAATTAATTTTGAAAAATCGCTGATGGTTCGCTTATGAGTGAAATACGTCAATTACACAACTTACTAACGTTGAAGAAAAGGTTTACTCTAGACTTCTCAGACGACGTTCTCTCGGCGACTATTGGTGCCGTGATAAATATGTCGTCGTACAGGTCAAAATCTCCGTAATTATCGGTCATCTTAAGAAAAAAAGGTGCCCTGCCTCATATAGAAACGATTTTTGAATTGAGTAAGAAATACGGTATGAATGATTGAATGATATAAACAACCTTTTCATTTTGAAATTCCGGAAATTTTCCACGCTTCTGGGGTTATCGCATCTACTCTATGACCAACTAAAAATGCATTTGTAAGATTCTTTTAAAGTGAATATTTTCAATTTTTTCAAATTCTTTAAAAAATTTTAATAAAGTGAAACATGTGTACTCCAGACTAATTGAGTGGGTGGATAGGCAAAAAATATAGGGAGCAGCGTTTTTTAGCACGACTTCCATTAGCACTGGTCCTGATGAAAATTCTTTCTATTTGCACGGGAGAGCTTACATCAGAAAGGCTTTGCCGGTAATTTGCACTGGCTCAATTTATACAATAATTGATTAACCCCAATATCAGTTCGAGTGATTCGAAAGGTACAAGAAAAATATAAAGCTCGTATGTGCATACAATGATTTTTGGTGACTTATATTGGTGGTGATGGCAATTTTCAGTTAAATTATAATTTTAAATATTTAATACGCTTTAAAAATTTTAAGTTTTGATCAATTTTTGGTAGCAATTTCACCGCCGACTTATTCCGTCCGGCGTGTATGTACCTATATTTCGATACATGTTTTTATAGTTCGTTAGAATGCTCAGTTTTCGTGCGCTCTAAATAAGTCTGATTCTGCTTGAAGACAACGCAAGACTTTTTGCAGCAAAGTTTCAATACCGAAGATACCGAGGTAAAACTAAATTACGCATTCCATCTAGCGTTTTTAATCCGTCACGGAGCGGATCGCTCTCCGGATTATCAATCATGCGCAAAAAAATAACCACCGAAGAGTTTGAACTCATTGAAACGGAAATCCCGCAGGCCATTCCATTTTTGAAAATTATTTCGCGATTAATCGATGTCAACTGGTAGAGCTTTATAAATTCGCGATAACCAGGAATCGGAGAAAAATAGAAATAAAAACAATGAGAAGTCGATAGATAGCATATTGTTCCCATGTATGTATCTCAATATTGATCGTTGTAAAATTTTGGCGATTCCCAGCCAAGCCTTTGGCGTTCCTGACAACGCTGTTTTTGAAACATACATTTTTATTAGAAAATTTCGAAAAGAATCGAGTAAGCTGTACAAAATTTAGTCAAAAAAAGTGTACCTTACATACATAGGCAGATTGCGCAAAGCGCCGAAAATTTAGAGCCGAAATATCGATGAAAACGCATTGAACAAAACCTTTTCAAGGAACCTTCTAGAAAATCGCTAATTCCGCGGGGTGAAAAATTTCTTGAGGGGTGTATACGTACGCAAACCCGCAAGATGACGCGCGCGTACGTAGGCGCTATGTACGTATGTTCGTATGATGCAAACATGCAGGTACTTTGCATAATTCAACTTGATACGTAAACTCCAATTTAGAATCGATCGCTCAAAATTAGACGAAAAGCCGTTATCATCGATCAACCTAATTAAACTTTTTGAACAATACTGAGACGCCGCCCTTGAGCTGTTTTTTATTTATATAACAGGTAAGCCACCCACCCGCAGCAAAGGTTCATTAGATAAGCCGTTGCATTAACCGTTGGAGTACATACTGGTGTCGACCATACGTGGGCAGCAAGAAAATTCTGGGGGGGGGGGTGCAACATTTTTTGAAGGTCGAAAAATGGCCTTAAAAATGGTGGTATGGCGATAAAAACACTATTTTTCGACGTTTCTCATCAAGCACTATCCATTGGCATCAAAAAATTGCGAAAAAAACGAAAAAAAAATTTCAAAAATTGAATTCTGGGGGGGGGGGTATTTTGGTTTTGGGGGGGGTCCATACCCCCACGCCCAGGTGTGGTGTCGACTACGTACAGTTTGCAAATAACAAAACCGTAAGCTAGCGCTCTAAAACGCAAAACGCAAACGACGACCAGACTGCAGTATTTATTCATGTCCCACCGTACGCACAACATAGTCACTTTTGAAGAAATATTTGAATAGACGGGCGCAAACGAATTACGCTACGATTACAAATAAAACGTCAGCAAACAATCGCGCATTTATTAACAAGAAACGTGAAATATTTATTTACGAGCATTAAATGACCAATCACCGATCAAAGCGTCCGTGACGCGAAACGCTAACCAAGCGACAAAAATCATTTCTAAGCTTATTCTTATCAAGGCGAGGAAAATTGCTTATGGAAATCGCTATCGTCAAATCACTCGATTTCTCCTCCGCACGAATGTATCCAGTTTGAAACTTTTAATTAAAGCTCTTTAATGCGCTAATAAAATTTTAAGCGAAGATAATGCGCGCGAATTAGGTATTACCCTTTCTTTTAAAAAAGGGCGGCCCAAAAAAGGTTTAACCCCGATGTCGCGCGTCAAAACTTTGGCTAATACGAACACATAATTTTGAGACCACTTGCATTACATCGACCAAATGTATTTTTTAAACCGCGTAGAATTTTTTTGTGAAGCTAACGGCGGTCCGTGAGCTTCGGCAAATGGTTTGCGCGTCTACCTAGCCTAACTTAAACGCCAAAAACTCGTTAACTCCCGTCATCAATTCGATCAGTTTTAACGATAAGTTAATTATGATCTGTTTGACCGAAAATACCGAAAAAGAGGTACTTTGGCGTATAAACAAAATCGAAATGGCGCGCGTACATACGTACAAAGCCGACCGTTAACCAGATACGCGCCCGTGGGTTTCGGGGTCTAGGGCGTAGACCATACGTGGGCGGCGGCGAAATTTTGGGGGGTCCGATAGGGCAAAATTGACAAAAAAAAACACCAAAAATTCAATTCCGGGGTCTAAACGATTTCTGGGAGGTCCGCCAGATTCTGGGATCGAAGAGCCGCAGACCCCGCGCCCCCAAGCCCATGCGTGGTCAAGAACTCCAAAATAAAAGTCAGAAATTTTCTCGAGGAAACGAGACAAAATGAAGCTAAAAAACGGATGAAAGTTTTCTTCAAAAGTGTTTTAAATTGACCGGTAGCTACGTAAGGGCGTAGTTTTAGCGTTTAGCGCTTATACCAGTTTTAGAAGTCGTTTTAGCTTAAAAGGGCTCGATTCTTAACCCCCTCGGCCGGCTACGCCGCGCTTCAACGCGTTACCTAAAGTTTTTTACATTCGCAACAACGATATTTTTTATCGATCTAATGCATCGAGTCTCAAAATTATATGTACGTCGCATTAGCCGAAGTTGAGACGTACGTACGTAATACCGGCGAGTAGCCTTTTTGGCAACCTCTTTTATCGGTCGTTGTCCGTAAAATTCGATTGACGCTCAAACATTTGCCTCCTAAGCCTTAGGTTTGCGTGTTAAACAAAAAAATGTACTAGAAAAATACATTTTAGTCCAAATAAAATGCGTTTGGCCAAAAATAGAATTTTTAATGGGCCGAGGAGGGACGTTAATTCGGTTCTAACGGTAGAAAGTACGGTGCGCTCGGATATTAATCCGCAAATACGTAGTTCTTAAGCAAAAAACGTCGCGTTTTTGAACATTTAGCCCCAGTTTTCGACTTCATTCGAGAGTGATGCGCGGCCGCGTTTTTACAGAATCGAGAAGCAGTAAAAATTCGATTCCGGCAGGAGATAAAAGTTTTACTAAATGCGCCGCTTTGCTAAAAACTGTGCAGTTAAATTGGACGCGTCGGAGCGGGCGACTGGTCGGATTGATCGCTGGAGTCGGGCGACGAGGCCATTCTTGCCGCGCCGCGACTCGGACAATTTTCGGCAAAGTGGCCCACGCGCTCGCAACGTCTACAAACGCGATCTTTCGGCGGTTGTTCGTCCATTTTCAGCGCCACCTCGAAAAAGTACCGCTGCCAAACAAGTATTACGCTTATATGATATATAATTGGGTAGGTAGGGTGCTCGAAACGAATGTTTACGTTTTAATATGCTCCGTAGGATGATAGAGCTTGTTAATGCTTCTATGTTTAACACGTCGGTCAAGCGTGGGCGATAATAGGAGCGACGTGTTAAAGATATAACCCTAACAAGCTCTAGAAGCTTATTAAAGCGTAAACATTCGTGGCGAGCGGGTGGCTAATGTCTTTCGCTATCGGGTCGGCGGCGCTACGTATAATGCAGGGCTTGGGATTGAGTTGAATATACGAACCATTAGATAGAGAATGTAAAACAGAATTTATTCATGCCGAATTAATAATCAGCGCGCATATCACTTCGCAATAAACACTTTTGAAATAAGCCCAGAATGGACGCGAATCGACAAACGGATTACGTCCACACGTGGGCGTGGGGGTAGGCACCCCCAGAAGTTGGAAAATCCCCCCAGAATTCAATTTTTGAATTTTTTTGCTTTTTAGCGATTTTTTGATGCCATTGGATAGTGCTCGATGAGGAACGTCGAAAAATGGTGTTTTTTCACCATACGACCACTTTTAAGACCATTTTTTTCACCCCCCCCCCAGAATTTCGGTGCTGCTCACCTATGATTACGTCCATTTTCGAGACTTTCCAAATGTTTTTCACGTTTTTTTATAAAATTTTAGATGATTATCGACCAGTCACATTATGTCAAGTATTTGGGCCCCGACCATAGGTGGGCGGCACTAACATACTGCGGGAATGCAAAATATTTCAAACGTCAAAAACTGGTCTTAAAAATAATGTAATAGCGAAAAAACGCCATTTTTCAACGTTTCTCTTCGAGCACTATCCATTGGCATAAACAAAATCACGAAAAAAACAAAATAAATTTTTATTAATTGAATTCTTGGGGTTCGGCCTTCTGGGTGGGTGCGTACCCCAATCCCCCTGTGGCCCACGACTTCAACTTTAACCATGCTCCAATGGTTTCGGCGACATTTAAATTGAGTGAATTTCCAGGCCAAATATCGTTAACCCTAAATGTGACGTTTGATTGTTTTAAGGGCGATTGCATTGCATTTTCTCGCACGCAAGGCGCCTTGTCGTGAAAAAAGTTTCAACGACAACTAAAAAATTTTTCGGCTTAAAAATAAAACTTTGCGGAAAAACGTTAAAAAACAATTTGATATGTAAGTTTCGGCAATCGGCATTCATTTCTTGCGTTCAAATTCCGATCGTCTAAAAACTGTTTCTCTCTTAGGTGGTAAGTACGCTGATTATTAATTCAGCATCAATAAAATTTGTTTTAAATTCTCTATCTAATGGTACGAGTATATTTGGTTTGATCCCAAACGTACATGGGCAGCGTCAAAATTCTGGGGGGGGGGCAAGATTTTTCAGAGGTAAAAAATAGCCTTAAAAATTTTCAACGTTTCTCATTGAGCACTATCCACTGGCCTCAAAAAATTGCCAAGAAAACGAAAAGATTTTTAAAAAGTTGAATTCTGGGGAGTACTTTGCTTTCTGGGAGGAAGGCGGTTATTTTGGCTTCTCGAGGGATGCATACATCCACGCCCAGGTGTGATCCCAAGCCCTGCCGTTGTGCCGCTGAACTCCTAGCAAATCGTTATTAGCCATCCGGCATTAGCGGATACAGGATTTTATGAGAGAGGGGGGCGAAACCCCAAATTTTCTTATTAGTGTCAAAAAGTGTCCAAAAATTAGTCTATTGTGCTTGAAGATCGAAAAATTTTTTTTCGAAAAACGCGCAAAATTAGTGCAAAAATCGAGACAACACGTCAAAAAATACTCAGAAATCATTTTAAGAACTGAAAAATCCTTGTTCTGCACATAAACAACTCATCTGGGGCCGGCCACAATGCGTACTTTGGCACTAAAGTCGACTTTGGAAGGCAAAGTCGACTTTTCCAGACTCAACTTGTAATTTTTCCGTTTCACAAAGCGTACTTCAGTCTCAAAGTCTACTTTACATCTGAAATCGACTTTAGAAAACATTTTTCAAAGACGGGTTTGACCGCTCCATGGAAACGATGTCATAGTCTATTGTGTATCTTTTTTCATGACTACCTTATTGTAAAGATAAAATTATCGTAATATACGTTTCCCAAGTCTCTTTCTTGGAGAATTGATACACAGATAGATATACATACTAAAACTGACCTTGAGTGCATCTCTTATTCAGTCTTTGTTAACTAGCAAGTTTGTTTGTTGCGCTTTAGCTATTTATAACGCAATTCATTTCAATGTATGATAGTAAGAAGTAGTTTTTTTGTACAAGGTCCGTTAGTACATGCACAAAGTTGGTCCCTGAAAGTCTTTGTACATTTTGTACACACAAATTTTTGGGTACTATAATATGGTACAGTAGCGATTTTAGTGTGGCAAGTTCGACCGTTAGTAGTGTATTTTAGCTAATTTCTGGGTTTCTGCGGGCAAAAATCACTAATAAGCGGCTCAAAACGGCGCGAAGCGCCGGAAAATTTGCCAGTCTTCCTTTCAAAATACAATTTCGGACATGTTAAAGATATACAGAACACACAATTACTCACTTCGGCGCGAAGCGCCACAAATTTTTGCGAATTTGAAACCTTTTTTTGCAGTTTTTGTTTTCCCAAAAATCATCGTTCATGTCCATGTCCAAAAACGGTCCCCAAAAGTCTTTGTACATCAGGATAAATCTTTGTCGAATACAAAGAAAAACACTGGTACGAAGTAATGAAAACGACAAATGAGCCTATACCTATAGTGCTGGCCTCTAAAAAAAACCAGTCGATTTGTAACCTAAAAAAACCACCCCTTTTTTCCATAACCAAAAGGAGATGACTGATGATATTATACTGGCGAACAAGCTATGCCGTGAGGATTACAACTGACCCCTGGTCGCTTTCCGGATCATTCAGAAACTTGAGATATAAATTTGTCGAAAAGTTCCTAAAAATAGCCATTTTATGATTTTTTAAAAGCATTTTTGAGGGTCAGTATTTCTACCCGTACTCATATTTGGTGGAATCTTTTGTGTTTTCACGTTAGGCTCCCTTGCAGACTAATGTCACAAAAAAATTTAGTCCTCCTATGTCATCCACATAGCTACAGTATACCTTCAAAGCCAAACCTAAAAAAAACCAGCGCCAATTTTTACAAAACTTAGCAGGAATGTGCCTCGTAGCACCTTTCATGATGCCTGATATTTATTTTTCACAAAAAATAAGAATCACCCCAAAAACTGCCAAAAAAGTTCAATTGTAACCTAAAAAAAACCACTGTAACCTAAAAAAGACCAATGCTAAGTATACGTTGCCATGGCAACGAAATTACTTTTTATCAAGTTGCATAATTTTGCACTGATTTCTTACAGAGGATGTAGAAGAGACTTACATAGAGTCGTTTTTATCACTTGAAGACTTTATTTGTGAAATTTATATAAGTTTTAATGAAATTCAGAAAAAATTATTGATTTTTATATAAATGTGATAAAATGAACGGAAATATCGTAAAAAAATAATTTTTTTCAAAATTGTGATCATTTAAGGTCAACTAACTGTTTTACGCTGCCAACCATGCACTTCGCATAATATTTTGGGGGTGGTTTTTTTAGTTCCCGTGGTTTTTTTTAGGAAAAAGTGGTTTTTATTCAAAATTTCGTATTTCATGCAAGCTTGCTATGAAATATGGCGCTTAAAAATTCTTCCATGCAGCAAGTTATAGGCCTAAGGCAGCTGTCAAAAATATGTGTTTGTTGACTTCTTCAATGCTATTTGTTCTGAAGTTATAAGCCAAAAACATGAAAATGGTTTTTTTAGAGGCCAGCACTATACGTGTAACGGTTCAAAATTTTGGGACAGAGGTTATCGGCCATTTACATGTTTAGGCCAAAAATCTTATAAAAACGCCTAAAAATGGACTAAAACGCAACTTTTTGCCCAAAACTGAGGAAGATAAGAAATTTCAGCCATAGCATACTAGAGAGCCGATATTGATTGGAGGATTCCTCATTTCTTCAATTAAATTGCTGCGCATGCGGCTTGTTCTTAAGGGTTCGGTGCGTTATGCTTTACGACGACTCTTCTACGTAACAATACAAATTATATTTTTTTCCAAAATTAAAATCCTCAATCATACACCTTTTACTAAATCGACGCTCGAGACATTTACGATCCGGAAGAATCATTTAAAAATGATACCCCGAAAGAAACCGACGCGCCCTCGATCTAGCTTAGAGATTTTGCATATCCAATCCGCCGAAATTACAAAGGGCGCATTATTATTCACTTAACTCGTTATCTCAGCTAGAAAAGCTCCTAGATATACCTAAATACAAATATATCGAGGGCCGAGTTCTCAACTTTTAGCGTAAACAAAATTTTATCAAGTTAAACTCATTTCAGCGAACCATAACCCGCGCAATTAACCTGCACAAAAGGGTTGAGTTAAAAACTTATTACGTGGACTTGGTATATTGTTTGAGCCGTCGAAGTCAACTTTGGAAGCTCCAAAGTTAACTTGGAAGAGTCAAAGTCGAAGCCCGCGTTGCGAAACCCATTTTTCAAGTTGACTTTTCAAAGTCGACGTTTGCGAGAAAAGTCGGATCTGAGCAACCAAAGCCGACCTTACCGAAGTACTCAGGCGCGGATCCGGGGGAGGGGTTGGCCGCCCCCTAAACCCTTTTGAAAATTTTTGAGCAGCAGATATACGTCGGAATGTGCCCGAAATCGAGCTAAACACGCGGAAACGTCAACAAGTTTAATCGTCATTATTTTTCGTTATATTGTTTTAGCATTGCGCTCACGGTTTTTTTTTTGTACTCGGCAAAGATTTTTCCCGATGTACAAAGACTTTTCGGGACCGTCTTTGTACATGTACAAAGATTTTTAGGAAGACAAAAATTGCAAAAAAGGTCTGAAATTCGAGAAAATTTCGGTGCTTCGCGCCGAAATGAGTAATTGTGTGTTCTATATATCTTTATAATGGCAGAAATTGCAATTCAAAAGTAAAAATGTCAAATTTTTCGGCGCTTCGCGCCGTTTTAAGACGATTCTTAGTGATTTTTGCCCTTAGAGACCCAGAAATTAGCTAAAACACTACGAAGAGTCGAAGAACTCTGTTTTTACCACACTAAAATCGCTGCTGTACCATATTATAGTACCCAAAATTTGTGTGTACAAAATGTACAAAGATTTTTAGGAAGACAAAAACTGTAAAAAGGTGTAAAATTCCCGAAATTTTCGGCGCTTCGCGCCGAACTGATAAATTATTTGTCCTATATATCTTTAAAATGGCAGAATTTGCATTTAGAATGGAAAAATGTCAACATTTTTCGGCGCTTCGCGCCGTTTTCAGATAATTTTTAGTAATTTTTGGCGTCAGAAACCCAGAAATTAGCTAAAATACACTACCAAAGATCGAAAACCCTGTTTTACCGCTCTGAAATCGCTACTGTACTATATTATAGTACACAAAAATTTGCATGTACAAAATGTACAAAGACTTTTGGGGACCATCTTTGTACATGTACAAACGGACCTTGTACAAAAAAAAACACTGATTGCGCTTAGGATCTTGAAATGGCTAAAATAATTCAGCGCTGAACTCCAATTCATTGATTTAATGTTTCAAAACGCATTTCACCGCGAGTTTGTAACGGCTCGTAAGCATGAAGGAGCTGGTTAATTCTAAACGTTTTTTGGCTGATAACCACGGTTTTTTGTATTCGGCGAAGATTTTTCGCGATGTACAAAGACTTTTGAGGACCGTCTTTGTACATGTACAATGATTTTTTTGGAAAACAAAACCTGCAAAAAAGGTTCGAAATTCGCAAAACTTCTCGGCGCTCCGCGCCGAAATGAGCAATTGCGTGTCCTATATATCTTTATAATTTCAGAAATTGCATTTTGAATGGAAAAATGCCAAATTTTTTGGCGCTTCGCGCCGTTTTGAGACGATTATTACTGATTTTTGCCCTCAGAAACCTAGAAATTGCTAAAATACGTATCCAATGGTCGTACAACTCTAATTTGCCACACTAAAATCGCTACTGTACCATATTATAGTACCCAAAAATTTGTGTGTACGAAATGTACAAAGACTTTTAGGGACCATCTTTGTACACGTACAAACGGACCTTGTACAAAAAAACACTGCTGAGAAGCATAATTCGGTCGATTTTGTGAAAGTTTTAGAGTCGCGATTCGGCATTTCATTTTAAAAAACTTTCCGAGGCTCCGCCTCGGGCCCAGCTGGGGGCGTTTGAGCGCGTCACCCCAGATTCCCCAACTGTAAAACCGAGGGTGTTTGATGCATTCTTACTGTACCCAAGGCAATCGACTAGTCGGGTTATTTATAAATGTGTGGCCCGACCCGTCGAACTGGACCTAGCCAAACCCGATATAAAAAATGTTGTTTCTCCCAAGGTTCCGCCAAAGCGAAAAATGGAAAATTGGAGAAGCGCGTCTAAAAGACCGCAAAAATCAGTTTTTATCGTGTTTTTGAGCTAGTAAACTCAAAATTTTCCGTCGCTTCGCGCCAGATTAATTGTTCGCGTATAATTAATTGCTCTTCTCAACGGCTAAAACCCACTCAAATTTGAGATAGACGTAGTCGGTTTCTGAAAGGCGGTTTGAGTCAAACCTGGTTCGAGGCTCGTGGTCTGAAATTTTCAAACCACGTTTTTGCCATAATTTGACCTTTTATATACACATAGACTAAGAATGACTAGAGCGCATTTCGTACGCGGTTCCGCTGATGGGCAATCGATTATTGCAAAAGTTTTCCGTTGCGAGACTTAAAAATAGGAAAAAATTGGAAGCCAATAATTCTCAATCATTTTAAACTTAATTATTTTGAATGAAAATCGTATTCTTAATCAGACCGTATTCATAATTTTTTTAGGGGAAACCGAAATTTTAAAGTCGGACATTTCGAGAAGCCTTCGCGGATAGGTAAAAAATAATGGCATTTTTGAGCACTTTTCGGCAAACTACTTCCACGGATGACGAAAAATTTCGAAAAATCAAACTTTTCTTAATTTTTATTTTTATTCAATGCTTATATACAAGAAATTAATCGTTTAATATAAATACGCGGCTGATTTCTCATCATCCGATCCCTGAACAATTTCTTAACTAAAGTTTGACTTAATTACTTTCGCAAAGAAAAAGTACGTATAAAATAAATCTGGCGTGGAGCGCCGAAAAATTGAACGCGTAATTCACGTCGTTCCTACTCGAATTTGAGCGATTTGGGCCATTTAAAAGACAAAAATTACGCATAAAGAATAAATGTGGCGAGAAGCGCGGGAAAATATTGCTTTTACGGGTTCGAAAGTACGCTAAAAGCCCGTTTTCGCAATCCTTTAAAGAAGCTTCGAACGTTTCTTACTTTTTGCTCCGGCGCACTTACGAGAAACGGAAATTTTTCGCGGAAAAATATTTCTTCCGCTCTACTTTTTCGCGTACGGGACGGTTCGCATTCATTTTAATTAAAAACTCAGTAGAAAGGAATTATTTTTTGAAGGGCGAGGCAGTTTTACGACGCTCGATCGAACCTCTGCGATTTTCGGGCTGCGCTTCGTTCTACCGACATTCCGATCGCCGCTAATACGTAAGCCAAAATCTCGTATGCTAAAGTTTGCGAACGCGAAAGGAGAAACATTTGTTAGTTACATAGTGGTTATTCCTTTTCCTTTTATTTTAAAGAGTTACCCGCTAGTTTCTAAAATTTTCTAATCGGGTAAAAAATTATCCGGCGTTCTAATCCAAACATAGAATTTGTTAATGTTTTCGAAGTCTAATTGATATAAATTAAGAAACGATATTAAATTAAATTAAATTATGAAATCAAAGATTAAATATAATTCTAGTCATTTATTTAAATTGATAAAAATTGATAAATTGAATTGAATCGTTCAGCCAATTCTGCTATCTCATTCAAGCCGAATGGAAACTTACCTGATATTTTAAGAAACTAATTTTTTATGACTAAAAAGTCCAAGTCCCTTTTTTGAATTCTTGATTGTCGAGATAATCGGCAGACTTTCTCGAATGCGTAAAATTTTGCCAGACGGTTTCGAATTACGATGCAATATTTGAGCATATCGGTTCGAAATAAGACATTCGCGACTCGTAAAAACAATCGTGCGCCGCTAATCTATGTAATAAAAACGGCGAAGTGAGTTTTCGAACCTATCCTTTTAGTTGTCCGCAAATGCGCCGCTCTTTTCAAACCCGCTTTGATGGTTTCACACCAAGTTTGAACCAAACCACGTTTACGCGACTGAAAAATTTTTCGAACCATCGTTTGACCGACTTTCAAACCTGGTTTGAGCCCAAACCTTATTTCGGAAACCGACCCGTAGGAAGCGTGTCAATTTTTCTCAGGCGCTATAAGCCGGACTCATTGCGCAGCTATAGTCTTTGCTTTCTAGCTCATTCAAAAACAGCTCAAATTTAAGTTATAACGCAACAAACGTGAAACTTTCTACTGGCCCGCTCAAATTCGAGCTCGACTTACGGAATACGTTCGGCGCTTCGCGCCAAATTATTTATCTGCTGCGGATCGCGCAATGATTATATACAAAGACGGGAGATGAGAAATCACTCGTGAATTGAATGATAAGAAATCGGTTGCGCGGATATGATACCTTTTCTGTATATCGATATTGAATTAACGGTACAATTTTTTAAATCTTCATTCAAAAATTTCTCTTCATTATTGTATAGAGCTCGCCGACATGCGAGCAAAACTGTCTTTATTACCGCCATCTCCTAATGGTTCTGGAGATATCTGACTAAAAATTTTCGTACCGCTCCACAAAAATTTTCTTATAGATCCGCTAGCGAAGGTACGTTATTGCGAAACCGGACCCTGGCTATAAAATGAAGTTTTTATTGCGCCTAGAAAGTCAGTAAATGCCATTTATAAGTACCGCGTCGAAAAAATTTGGAAAATCCTTATAAAAATTAACTATTGAAACCCGAACCGACGTACTAAAAACTACACCCATAATCGCTGGCAGATTTAGAAGGGAGCGAGGGGCGGCCGCCCCTCTCCCTATCGCGCTGAAGAATAGATCTAGATTTTTTGATGATTTTAGCCATTTTTGTCACGATTTTTCAAAATTTTCAGGATAGTACCGAACAAAGATTTTGCAGCTCATACAATGATTTCTCGAGTGTTTTTTTTTCGGCGACTTGCGTCGATTTTTGCATTAATTTTGCGAGACTTCTTGTCAAGGGGCTTAGAAAAATTTTGAAATTTTTCTACTTTTTTTCATCATAAAAAACGGCAAAAAACGGATACTGTGAGCATAATATGGGATTTTTCGGACATCCTGGATCCGCCTACTGTACTTAATAGGGCTGACCTCTAGCTCGACGTAAGGAATTGTTTTGACGCCGAGTCGCCTGGAAACGTCGAATTCGGAGCATTCGTCGCCAAACACTTCTCTCGCCTTACGAAACACGCGAATGATGTAAACGAACACTGAAAACGACCGAATCGTTAATACTGTCTACAAGATATTTTAAAGTCAATGGCGAAAATGTTCGCGAATTTGTTTTACACTCGGCTTTGAGGTTTTTCAAAATGTCTAAAAGGACTACGTGCTTTGGAGACTTTTTGCACCGCTCTGAAGATATGAAATTCGGGACGCTTTGCGTACTAGACAGGCACGTAGCGGCGGAGGGGGGACTAAACCGCCCCCAAAATGTTGAAATTACGAGTATTTTCATAAAGATCCCCTGAAGGAAAATTGAAAATTCTTCGAGCGTACCTATTTGAAAAATCTCTAGAATAGATTTCAGCATACTTTTGAGCTGCATTCGCCCGCGTACTTATAACTTTTAGCGAATTAATTATATTATGGCGGCTAGTAAAAACTTAAACAATTGCCTGAAAAAGATAATTTTATTAAGAATATATGTGAAATATATCACTGGATGAGAAAGACGCTTTATGCCAGACGCGAACAACAAAAGATCGATTTTTTCATAGCAGTGCAGAGTGTAAGTCAAAGTAGGACGCACGGCTCAAGCAAGATATGCAAATTATTTTCCATGAGTTTTGCAATTTTATAACTTATTTGTACCTACAAAATCTCAAGGCTTTGCTTCAGAAGATAACAATGACAAAATTGTTTTGCGCTATAGCGAATTCAATCTCCCGATTTCTGAAGTATATACAGGCCCGTATCCAGGGGGCGGGGGGGCCTGCCCCCCCCCCCGAAATAAGAAAATTTTTGTTTTTCCCAAGGGTCCCTTAAAGGGAAAAATGAAAAATTGGCGAAGTGGGTCTGAAACACCGCCAAAACAGGTTTTTAGCGTACTTTTGAGCTAGTAAACTGAAAATTTTCGGCGCTTCGCGCCGGATTTATTGTTTATATAAGGTTTAGTCTTCTAAACCGCTGAAAATCGCTCAAATTTGAGTTAGACATAGAGAGTATGTCAATTTTTTTCTAACGCTCTGCGCCAGATTCATCGTTTAGCTATAGTTTTTGTCTTCTAGCTCACTCAAAACAGCTCAAATTTGAGGTTTGACATGGGAAACATGAAATTTTTCCGGCGCTTCGCGCCGTATTTATTGTTTATATAGGTTTTTTTGTCTTCTGACCCGCTCAAAACCGCTCAAATTTGAACTTGACATGCAGAATATGTCTATTTTTTTCGGCGCTTGGCGCCGAATTATTCGTTATCCGTATTGTTTTTCTCTGTAAAGCATAATGATTAAGTATAAAGGCAAGAGCTAAGAAATAATTCGTCAATTAAGTGATGAGAAAGCAGCTTAAATCATAAATTTGCTGTATATCAATATGAAATAAAGTAAAATTTTTTAAATTTTTTTGTTGAAATTTTTCTTCACCGTCGTATAGAGCTCGCCGAGATACGTTCAAAACTGTCTTTATTTTCGCCTATCTCCTAATGGTTCTCGAGATATCTGGCCTCAAAAATTTTCGCCCCCCCCCGAAATAAAATCCTGGATACAGGCCTGAGTATATATATGTCATCAAAAAACCTTACATTCAAAGTGAAAACGCAAAACGTATGAAGAATATTCCAGCGCTTTCGCGCTGAACTGACAAATTATTGCTTTTTTGTCAGAGAACCAGAAATTGCTAAATTTGCACTACTAAAAGTCGTAAAAAAAGTTTTGGCATTCAATACAAATAGAAGACACCGTAGTTGCGCAGGACGGATGGTTTACGGGGTCAATTGAGCCTAGGAGTCAGATACGAATGAAAGACCTGAAATTCTGGGCTTTATCCACCTTCGATGGCCTCAAAATAAAAAGTAAACAATAGAGCACGAAAGCTACCTTTTCACTGCTCAAGAATATTTTTTTGCCCATTTATCGTCCTATTTTATGCTTCTTGTCCTCATAAAATTTTCAATTTCCTCTTACTGATGGGCAACTAAAGACCACCCAAGGCCCCAAATATATACGCCTAGTAGGCGCTGAACGAGTACGTAAAATTGATATCGACGTTGTAACGTGAAGGTAGAACCAAAGAAATGCACTATGACATATATATTAGTCTATTATGAGTTTGTTTACTGAACTACCCGAACCCGATCGGGTATCGATCTGGATACCCGTACCCGAACTCAGACCCGAATAAACTGAACGTGACTACGCAAACCCAAACCCGAACCCTAATATAGCGAAATTCACTACCCGTTGCATCCCTAATGAGTAATGGGAGAGGGTAGTATCGGAGTATTAGCTGCTACATTTACCAACGAAGGCCACTCGGGAGATAATGAGCAGTTGTAAACGCGAGTAAGATGCCAGAAAAGGTAAAGTGTACTTTTTCTGGAGATGCCTGAAGCCAGATTGTGACAGAGCTCAAAAGGGTCTTCGATGGCCAGCGGCTTGTCCGTCCACGACTTCTCCAACTTGGTCATCTGAGGGGGCACTGATCGCCTTATCTGCACAACGTCATTGCGAAAATCAAATATTTCCGTGTAGTAGCGCAAAAAGCCAATCCACAACTCACTCAGCCTCTCCGTGTTGCTCGTTTTCCATCGACTTTCCTGCAGCAATCGAACCAATTTTTTGTCACAATATTGCGGACGCAGTACGTATTCGTAAAGAATCAATAAAATGATCACGCGTTTTCTGATGCAATAAATAAGTTAAACAAATAATACAATATAATGGTGGATTTCCACTCAATAAAATACATATCACTTATGATCGCACTTGACAAATGACTTATAGTACGTACCCAATGCGTTAGCCCTTAGATTCAATTAGCAGTGAAATAAGTAAGTACGTCTCTTTGCAGGAACAAAGACTAATTTACAGTTTCCACTATACATACATTGATTGGAAGCGAATTGAGATGGACATAAGCTATGAATGTATATATCACACCCAAATGACCACAGATTCGCAGTATGCATTTGACCAGACATGTAAGAGGGGGATGGAGAGATCCGAATAAGAGGGGGATGGAGAAATCGGTGATAAGTAATTTCGTTGCCATGGCAACGTATACATAGCATTGGTCTTTTTTAGGTTAAAGTCGTTTTTTACGTTACAATCGAACTTTTTTGGCAGTTCTCAGGGATTCCCATTTTTGTGAAGAATAAATATCAGGCATCATGCAAGGTGCTACGAGGCACATTCCTGCTAAATTTTGTAAAAATTGGCGCTGGTTTTTCTTAGATTACAACTGGTTTTTTAGGTTCGACTTTGAACGTATACTGTAGCTATGTGGATGACGTAGGACAGCTAAATTGTCTTCTGACATTAGTCTGCAAGAGAGTTCAATGTGAAAACAAAAAATTCCGGCTAATATGAATACGGGTAGAAATACTGACCCTCAAAAATGCCTTAAAAAATCATAAAACATCATAAAAATGGCAATTTTTTGGAACTTTTCGACAAATTTATATCTCAAGTTTCCGAATGATCCGGAAAGCGATCAGGGGCCAGTTGCAATCCTCAAGGCAAAGTTTGTTCGCCAGTATAATATCATCAGTCATCTCCTTTTGGTTATGGAAAAAAGGGTGGTTTTTTCAGGTTACAAATCGACTGGTTTTTTTAGAGGGCATGTATATACGTGTTAACAACATGGCGACTGGGCGTACATTTTATGAAATATCGCGAGTGTCGAGTTTAACATACTCATTATGCTCGCGGATGAATACTCCTCGTTTGGCGTTTGCCGAATTTGATTGCTGTTTATACAATTCTCCAATGTAACGCAAAATTAAAGGCTATACTTAACCCCGGAAAAAAGGTCAACCCCGACTCGAAAAATCTTGCCCCCGGTCGGGTTCGGGGTTTAGGCCGGGGTTTTTCGGGGTCGGGGTCCCCGTACGATCGCTGGAAGCAAGGCGTGTTGTTAATATATAAGCCCGGGCCCGGTATTTTTTGAGCCCGGTCGATCACTGTCCGAACCTTCCCCCATTTCCCCCAGAGATACGCGCCCGATCTTCCCCCATCCCCCCAAAGTCGGAAAAATTTTTACACCCTCACACTTCTGCAAAACATTTACGATTTTAGGCCGTTTTTAGATGTTTTTTGGTCATTTTTGGCTTGAAATTAAAGGTCGTCCGCCTGAGAATGGCCGAGGACCCCCGCCCTAAATCGTGAGCCGTTACGGGCATGCGTTCGACTGAGTAACTTTCGAGTGATTTCAAGTCGTCGTAAAAATATGTTTCCCAGCCATCGACGACGCAGCTCTTTTTCGGGCCAATCTGAAATGTTTTTCGCGTAAAAGTAAATACCGAGCGCATTATAGAAAATATACTAATTCATTAAGCGATGAAATCCGACATCAACGCCCTTGATCATTAGTTGAGCAAAGCGCAATATTTACGGAAGATATATTCATAATCGCACGCGTATGTACGTCAGGTCATTTTATGCAGTAGGATCGCATCTTGCGACCTTTTCCAAATAATTTAACAATAATCTTACGCTTCCGACGATATTACGAAAAAATGCCAATTAGTCGCGCGGCGTACGGTCTACTTCGCTACATATTTTTAATTGAATTTCAGACGTCCGCGGTTGACGAAACGCAACACGAATCGTTCACTCGCGTAATATAAGGTAAAATACATTAGGATTTTTTCTAAAAAATGCAATCATCGGCCTAATGGCGCGGTTTAATATAGCCGCCTTCCATTCTCTTTTTCGAACAAATGACTTTCGGGAATCGTCGATAAAATCAAAGGAGACGGGAATAGAGCACGTAGACGTAAACATTTATGGGCCAGAGCGCGTGGGGCGCGCGCCCCGCGAGAAAACGCCTAACGCGCGGTTTAAGAGATTCCCGCCAAAGACGCGTAAGCCGAACGGACGAGCTTTTTCCCCTTCCTTAAAATCCCTCATCGAACTCTTGAGCAAAAAGTTTGCGTTACTTAAACTATTTATTCGCCTTTTGCCATTTTTTACCAGAATTACCCATTTGAAATGTCCGAAAAATAACTGCCGAAAATTGTAGCCCTTACCCGAATGCCCGCGCGGCTAGGCTAAGTAGCCTCGACGACGTACGTACCGGAATAGCCTCGGCTACGTACTCGTATACGCGCGACGCTTTATTTCTGAACTTTTTCGTTATTGGCATTAAAAAGCGATAGTCCGTAAAACAATTGTTGCGGTCATTAGCATTTTTCCGACAATTCAACGCCCGATTCCCAACGCGAGCGTAAGCGACCGACCGGCGGGGAATCCAGAATTTTTGTAACAGGGGTCGGTAGCCCAACTTTCTCCCAAAGGGTCGAAATAAATCCAAATATCCACCACGCGCGCGTTCTTTCGCCGTTGTACGTATATACGTAGTCTACCTTTATTTGAAATAAATTATAGGGCGGGATTTTTTTCAAAAAAATTAATTTTCGGCAACTGCAAAAAAGTTCTTCCGTTCATTAATTTTCAAAAAATTGCTAAAATTCAGCGCAAAGCGCCCAAAATATGTAAAATTTAGGTAGACGGACGATTCGTGGCTCGAATTACGGCCCCATTTACCGCATAAATCTGCGAGCTCGGAGTATTGAGTCGTATTGAGGCACTCGACGCAAAGCGCCTAAAGGTTTTAGAATTTACATCTGCTCAAAAAACGGAGGAAAGTGATTGCCTTATATGGTCAAAAATTATTTTAGAAATCTTTGAAACTTTTGTGGATTAAAAACGTATTCGCGGCGCTAGAATATGAATTTTAGGCCGCAAAAGTACATTAAAAATAATTCATACGCATTATTCGGCGAAAGCGCCGGGCAAAAGCATCTCCGTTTTTCATCCCGCCGCCTAAGTTGAAGTGATGGGCACACGTGGGCGTGGGGAGGTTTGGGGGGTATGCACCCCCAGAAGTTGAAATACCCCCCCCCCAGAAATCAAAATACCCCCCCAGAATTCAAATTTTGAAATTTTTTTTGATGCCGTTGGATAGTGCTCGATGAAAACCGTCGAAAAATGGTGTTTTTTCGCCATACGACCACTCTTAAGATCTTTTTTTTGACCTTTGAAAATTTTTTCACCCCCCCCAGAATTTTGGTGCTGCCCACCTATGGTGATGCGGCAGCCGCTCCCCACCCCTCATTCCAACCCGGCCGCAAAGTGGAAATTATTCTTATGTATATTTATGTAAGAAGCAGAACGCCATCGCGTACATTCCAAAAACAGGAAATCAGAAAGTAGAGCGTTTTCCCATTTAAGCGCAACGATTCATTTGAAAATCCTTTAATTTATTTCCTTCGGGTTTAGCTGAAAAAGACGCAAAAATAAGTATTGATGTTTTTCTCTATAAAATCTTTTAAAAAATCGAAAACGATTAGCGAGCTTAGTAAAGTTTGGAAACAAAAGCGATTAACGCTACGTTCGAGCACTAAACGTAATTCGCCGTCCGGTCACCGCTAAATAAAGCGTTCGTGCTCAATAAACTCAAAACCACCCAACGGCGTCCATCCGCCCGACCTTAGCGGAAGAGGGAGTAGTAATACGCGTAACGGCTCAGAATTTTGGGTGGGGGTCCAAAACCATTTGTAGGAGGGGGCACTTTTTGTATTCGGCAAAGATTTTTCCCGATGTTCGAGGGCTTTTCGGGACCGTCTTCATACGCGTACGAAGATTTTTGGGAAACCGTAAAAATGTATAAAATTCCAAAAAATTCTCGGCACGCGCCGAAATAAGTAATTTTCCGTTCTATACATATTTATAATCGCAGAATTTGGATTTGTGGAGGAGGAGTGTCAAATTTTTCGGCACTTCGCGCCGTTTTCAGGCAAGTTTCAGTTTTTTGCGGTCAGAAACCCAGAAATTGGCTAAAATGCACTACCGACGGTTAAAAAAGACCGTTTTACTTCCGTAAAAGCGCTACCCGCCGCGGGATACGTAGTACCCACAAATTTGCATGTACAAAATGTACAAAGACTCTTTGGGACGATCTTCGTACGCGTACAAGGGGACCTTGTACAAAAAACACTGGGCGTGGGGGGGTGAATGACCTTCAATTTTCGACCAAAAAAGGCTACATTGTCCTAAAATAAGGGGATCAAAAATTTTCCAGCTTTAGTGGGTGAGAAGGGCGACCACGATTGGGTGGGAGATTCCCCATCCGCCCCGTTACGCGTACGAGGATAATAATACCGCTACGCGCGCGTAAAGTTTGCCTCGTCGATTGAAATTCTAAATAAGCTTAGAACCATAAAAACGGCTAATCGAAAATAGGGTACTTATCGCGCAGGCGCATAGGGGGTGAGAGGGTATTACCCTCGCGAAGGATCGAGCGAATAGGTAGCGTCCGGCGATTTTAAGCCGATGGAATGTTTTTTTTGCATCATTTTTGAGGTCAAAAGCGGTTAAAATGTCAAAATTTTCAGTCTTCTTACGTACTTTTTACTCGAAAGACGCCCGGAATTAATCAAATTCTGCATTTTTTTAGCGTTAAAAGCGATATAATGCGGTCAAAATGGACCGAAAATGCACGTGCGCGATATTACCGCGAAAATCTTTTACGGGCTATTTCGACCATTTCGATCGTTCTCGCAAGAAAAAAAGTGCGTACGTTAAATTTACCATTTTGGATATTCAGGATTTCACGCCCTCCCCCTTTTCCGACTCTGAGGTTGAGACCTAAGCGCTTACGTGGACGGTTATTAAAAAAAACTTTACGCAAAATTAATACGAAGTTTTCGTATTTAGATTTATACGGCGCTAAAGAAGGGGACGTAAGCGTTGAACTTGAGCGAATAAAACGAAAATGAACCTCTTGCAGGACGGGAAGAACGGGCGGTTTCCTCTGCTGCAAAAAGTGCGTCATCATCACGATGTAGGCGTAGGAGGACAAGCTGCCTTTGCTCGCGTCCCCGACGTCCGCGTACTGCGAAAAAGAAACGGTTAAAGCGTAACGTAGTAGAAAATGTATGAATCGGCGAAGCGAACCTTGACGAACACCTTGACCGCGTGGCCCAGCGCCTTGGCTCTCGGGTCGATGGTCGAGTAGCAATACATTAGCTGCGTGTTTCGCAACGCCTGTAACAAAAAAAACGCTTAAACGAGGATCGATTAAGCGACCGACGAAAGCCGACCAGAATGTTGTAAAGGCTGATGTCGCCCTCGAGTCCGATGGGGCCGTAGAAGAATCGAACGATCGGCACTTTGGCCCGCGTGACGGGCAACACGGCCGTAAATCTTTTGTCCCGCGACAGAATTTTCGCAATGTCGTTGATTATTTTCTTGCAGTTTAAATCCTGAATACGCGATCCGTCCGATTAAATAACATTTCGTATACGTGTTCTACTACGTTAAATAATATTTCGTATACGCTCGAAAATCATGAAAAGTACGAAGAGAGTGGCAGTTGGAGAATTTACCGACGTCCGCGAGCGAGCGGCGCCTAATTTTGCTTAAAGCTACAAAAATTGTCGCAAAAGCCGTCATTTCCGCGCAATTCGCCGTTTTCTGGTAGACGAAATCGTTTCAAATCGTCCGAACTTTTCAAAAAACTTTAAATTTTTTAAAAAAATTCTCTAAAAAAAGAAGCCTATATATTTCTCCCAATTTTCGTCGTTTAACGTTCGATACGAACCGTTGGAAAATTCGAAAATTCGGAACGAAGGACGGGCAACCGCGCCTCCCTTTCCGCGTACGTACGACGCGCGTACGAATACGTAAATCGCTATGGGCCGCGTCCTCAAAAATGAAAAAAACGCAGGCTCGCCCGCAAACTACATTTCTGACTCGAAAAGGACATTCCGAGAATGCCAAAAAAATCGATTGGGTTATTAATAAGAAAAAAATTTTCAAAAAATTTGGCGCGCGACGCAGTTTCCCGAGGTACGGAGTTGACGGAGGGGTGAAACGCCGAAATAAGGGACCCGAAAATTAAATGGCGTACTATTATAAGCCGACGCTCTTTTTCTAACTAGCTTCTTCGCGCGCGTAAGAAGATCTCCGAAAAAGTCATTGTACTAGTGAACAAATTTTTGTAGATATATTAATGCATTATTAAATATACACATTTTTTGCGTACTATCGACGCGCGACCCGCGCGCGGTCCTAAATTTTATAATCCGGCCAGAATTTAGTCGATAATATTAGTTCGACGCGACGCGGAGCGCCGAAATTTTTTTTTATACTACAAAACCGGAAATATTACATCAATCGTAATACGCCGATTATATCTCGTAATGAGCGCCGCTGCGCTTTAAAATTTCATGCAAAATCGAGATAAATTAGTCAATTTTATCTTTGAACGGAAAAAAGCGCAAATTTATTAAATAGTACTTATTTTTGCATAAAATCTTCAAAACGGTTAAACGGATGCAAAAGTTATTCGAATCCGCGTAAAGATGCCTACGTTACGGAAAGATTGATTTTTGAGTATTTGATGCCCCTTCTTGAAGCTTCATACGGTATATTAGCGATATTCGGCACGAAGCGCCCCGAATATTTAGAATTTCTCCCAAAAAATAATCTTGAAAAAAAGTTTTTTGCCCCATAAAGTATTTTAACGTAGTATAAAGATGGCTCGAAAATGAATGCGCGAGCCAAAATCGATTTTTGGCAAAAACTTGCATTTTTGGTCATGTTTAGGGACCTTTTTTGCGATTTTCGGCCAAAAATTGGTGGTCATTTACCCCACCCCTAAAAATGGCCGAAAACTGTACGTCTAGCAATAAGTTTCGAGGATTCCCCGACCAAGATTGGACGTCCACCCCACACCCCCCAAATCGCAAACTTTGATCCACCTCCTTTATTTTTGGCGAAAACTTGCACTTTTTGGCTATTTTTATGCCGTTTTGCCACTTTTGGTCGAAAATCGGAGCCGCCTACGCCACTCCCCTAAGAATGGCCGAGGAACGTACGCGTAACGGGGAGTTTGGGCGATCCCCCGCCCACGCTCGTACGTCTCCACCCCTCCCAGTCAAATTTTCAAGCATCCTCCCATCCATTTTTGCGGAAACTTGCGCTTTTTGGCTATTTTAAGGAGTATTTGCCATTTTCGGCCTCAAACTGGAGTCGCTTACCCCTTCTTCTAAAAATGGCCAGGGACCCGCTACCCGAAATTTCCAGCCGTTACGTATACGCCGAGGACCCCTGTCCCAAAATATGGAGCCGTTACGTGCATGTTTTATAGCGATAGTTTATCCATTTAGTCTCGCTTACATTGAAAAATACTGGATCGCTTCACGAAATTCTATTCATTAAGTGCCTTTTTACCAAAAAATTCAGAAGGTATTAACCAAGAATTGTCCAACGGTGGCATGAATCTTGGACCCTCACCCTCCCCCCTTATGGGAATGTGCGGCATGGCGGCGGAAAAAGATTAGAAACTAAATCCGCATTCCGCATCTTACGGCACCTGCGCCGATTTGAACGAGTCGAAAGTGAGGCACAAGTCCAAGTCGCTGACGCTGAAGCCGTAGCCGTTTCGGGAAGAGCCGAACAAGTGCAAACGGACGTCGGGGGATAAGTGGCCCCGCAGCAGCTTCTCCAGCTGCTCTTTGAACGCGTCCTGGCAAACCCGACGGTAAGACGAGATGCCGTAGCAGCGCAACACGTTCAAAATCAGATAATCCTGCATGGCCTTGAAATTGTCGGTTACGGGCCGCAGGGGTCGCGGGGGTCCCAGGGCCCGCAGCGGGTCCGGGCAATAGGTCGACTGGTGACCCCAAACGTCGCACGTCGCGCAACGCACTCTCGGCTTCTGAACGAACGACGATTTAAGGATCCCCGAAATTTTCCAACCGCGAGCGGAATTTACGGGGAGGCGGTGGGGAATGATTTTAGCTATTTTTAAACACGATTTTTTCAAATTTTTCCGGCGCATTGCGCCGGACGGTACTCGTTAATGACATTTACCGACTCTCACGGCGCTCCGAATAAGTTAAATTTAGTCAAAGTCAAACTTTACCGCAACGTTGGATAAAGAGTAGTTTTTGTGCAGAATTAATTTTCCTAATTTTTCAGATAAACTCTGGAAAATTTAGAAATTTTTACTCTTTTTTGCATCAAAAATAATTCTGCCTATCGGAAGACTAGAAAAAATCGCCGCTCGGAGCGTAATATACGAATTTTTGGACAACGTTTGACGCTTTTAGAAAAATTTTGGGTTCCGCCGTCAGAAAATCCTCGATCCGCCGCCGACTGCGAGCGGTAAAGCGAAGATGAAAGTTCAACAAAGGGCGTTGAATTTCACGACTGAACGACATTTCGAAATAAAAGGCGACTTAATACGGCTAAAATAACCTGAACGCCGCTGAGAAACTGGGCCGGGTGGAACGAAAAGTGAAAATCTGCCGACGAAAGCCCGGAAGCGATCCCAAACTGACGCTTGCGCCAAAATTGCGCGTCGTCGATGGTCGCCTCGAACGCCTTATCGTCTACGGCTGCGCTCGAATTCTTCGTCGGCGAAACCGCACGGTCCTCGGCCATTTCTTCACCCTAATCGCGGAACAATTGATGAAGTGAAAACGTGGGTACGGGACATACATGCGCAGCATGGGAATTCTGGGGGGTCAAAACTTAAAGTGCCTTTCTTGGGCCCAAAAATATCCGGTACGCATTATAAAACATCGTTTTTTGGCGTTTCTGACAATACTCTATCCTTCTAGAGCTTAAAATCACGAAAAAATTTCGAAAAAAGTCGAATAAATTGACCAATATATTGCTTAAAACATGAATATATGGCGCGAAGCGCCGAAAATTTGGCGATTTTGCGCAAATATATAGCCAAAAACCCATAAAAAGACACTTTTTCTACCAATTTTCAGGTAAGTTTAGGGAACTTTTGAAAAATCGCCAATTCTGGGGGGTGAAAAATTTTTTGTAGGGGGTGAAAAATTTTTTGCGGGGGGTGAAAAATGATTCTGCGGGGGGTGAAAACCCCCAAGATCATGTATGGTACGGGATCGAGCGACCTGGCGGCTGAGCTAACCCAACACTTTTGACAAATAATTGAAATGAAGCGTGTTTTAACAACAAAAAGTTCAAATGCGTAGCTTAAAGGATGACGACCGCGCTTTGCGGAGAAACACCGCGGCGGTTAAAAGGGGAATTACGCATACGTAGTTGTCCGTTATAAATGCCGAAGCGCGTATATTCGTGTAAGGTTTCCTAGGATTTAATTTTCCCGCGTATTAGCACACGGTGGCAGGACTTTCTGACAGGGAGGGCGGAAGTCCAAATTTCCCCGATAGTGTCAAAAATTGTCCGTAAAATTCGTTCAGTATGCTAAAAGTAGCGGTAATCGAGACAAAATCATTTTTCTGTACAAAAAATGCTCTTGCGACGCAGTAATAAGCTTTTTACAGCGCCAAGAAAGTCAATTTATGTCATTAACGAGTACCCGAATTTGAATAACCATGATAAAAATCGGTTAAAATCATCAAAAAATACCCATCTATTCTTCCTTGCGCCCAAATATTTTTTGACGGGGGTGGCCGCCCCTGTCTAAATCCGCGACTAATAGCTCTCGCGTGCGGGTAAGCAATTTTTGCAAGCAACAACAACTGCATTGGTGCGCACGCTACGTCGAATTTCATGATATAAGTTACCCTACGCGGTCGTGTCCACGCGTGTTATTAGGGAGGAATTCGGGGATACGATACCCCAGAATGGCGACTGACCCCCTCGCAAAATGGCTGTGACTCCCTCCTCAGATTTATCAATTTTTCTGTAAAACTTGGTACAAGTTGAAAAAGTGTGCCTTTTTAAGCGTTTTTAGTCCATTTTTGGCTCTTAAATCTCAAATTTTCGGCGCTTCCCGCCATACGCACATTTGTTGGCCATATTTTGTTCAATTTACTCAATTTTTTCGAATTTCTTAGAAATTTTTTTACGTTTTTACGTTCTAGAAAGAACGAGCATCGGCCGATACGTCGAAAATATTGTTCTTGACGCGTACCCATAGGTGGGGAATACCGTCCACTGCGTCCACCCTGTGGCCACCCGGTACCCACAGAATCTCTGGCCGGTGGCCACAGAAAATGAAGCTTTAAATTGGAATAGCAGTGAAAAGAAAGATAAGGAAAGATTGAGAGATAATGAATAATCAAGCAAAATCAATCAACCAGTCAACCAAGAGGTCAACCAATCAACCAACTAACTGGCCAATCAACTAACCAACCAACTAACTAACCAACCAATCAACAAACCAACCAACCTACCAATCAACCAACCTACCAACCAACAAACCAGCCAACTAACCAACCAGCCAACCAACCAACTAACCAACCAGCCAACCAACCAACTAACCAACCAACCAACCAACCTAACAACCAAACAACCAACCTACCAACCTACCAACCAATCTACCAATCAACCAACCAATCAAGCAACCAGCTAACCAGCCAACTAAATGGCCAAACAACCAACCAGCTAACACTCAACTGAATGGCAAACCAATCAACCAACTAACCAACCAACCAACCAATCCACCAACCAGCTAGCCAACCAACTAAATGGCCAACCAACCAAATAACTAAATGGCCAACTCATTAACCAACTAACCAACTAACCAACCAACCAACCAACCAACCAACCAACCAACCAACCAATCAAGCAACCAATCAACCAACCTTCTAATCAACCAACCAATCAAGCAACTAAATGGCCAACCAACCAACCAGCTAACCAACCAACCAACCAAAAACCAACCAACTGAACAACCAACCAACTAACCAACCAACCAACCTAACAACCTAACAACCAACCAAGCAAACTACCAACCTACCAATCAACCAACCAATTAACCAACCAACCAACCTACCAATCAACCAACCAATCAACCAACCAACCAACCAGCTAACCAACCAACCAAATGGCCAACCAACCAACAAACTAACCAACCAACCAACCTACCAATCAACCAACCAACCAACCAACCAGCCAGCTAACCAACCAACTAAATGGCCAACCAACCAAGCAACTAAATGGCAAACCCATTAACCAACTAACCAACCAACCAGCCAACCAACCAACCAACCAATCAATCAACCAACCTACAAATCAAGCAACCAATCAACCAACTAAATGGCCAACCAACCAACCAACCAACCAACCAACTAACAACCAACTTCCAATCCAACCAACCAACAAACCAACCAACCAACCAACCAACCAACCAGCCAACCAACGAACCAACCAACCAACCAACCAACCAACCAACCAACCAACCAACCAACTAACCAACCAACCAACCAACCAATCAACCAACCAACCAACCAGCTAGACAACCAACTAAATGGCCAACCAACCAACCAAATATACAACCAGCTGAATAGCAAACCAACCAACGAACTAAGTCACCAACCAACCAACAAACCAACCAACTAAATGGCCAACCAACCAACCAACCAACTAACCAACCAACCAACCAACCAACCAACCAACCAACCAACCAACCAACCAACCAACCAACCAACCAACCAACCAACCAACAAATCAACCAACCAATCAACCAACCTACCAATCAACCAACTAAATTGCCAACCGACCAACCAGCTAACCACTCAAGCAACCAACCAACCAACTAACCAACCAACCAACCAACCAACCAACCAACCAACCAACCAACCAACCAACCAACCAACAAACCAAACAACCAGACAACCAACCAACCAACCAACCAACCAACCTACCAATCAACCAACCAACCAGTCAACCAACCAACCAACCAACCAACCAACCAACTAACCAACCAACCAACCAACCAACTAACCAACCAACCAACCAGATAACCAACCAGCTGAATGGCCAAGCAAACAACCAGCTAAACAACCTATCAATCAACAAACCAATCAATCAACCAACCAATCAATCAACCAACCAACCAACCTACTAATCAACCAACCAATCAACTAACCAAACAACTAGCTAACCAACCAACTAAATGGCCAACCAACCAACCAGCTAACCAACCAACTAAATGACCAAGCAAGCAACTAACCAACCAACAAACCGAACCAACCAACCAACCAACCAATCAAGCAACCAACCAACCAACCAGCCAATCAACCAACCAACCAACCAACCAACGAATCAACCAACCAATCAACCAACCTACCAATCAACTAACCGATCAACCAACTAAATGGCCAACCAACCAACCAGCAAACCAAATAACCAACCAACCAACCAACCAACCAACCAACCAACCAACCAACCAATGAACCAACCAACCAACCAACCAGCCAACCAACCAACCAACCAACCAACCAACCAACCAACCAACCGACCAACCAGCAACCAACAACAACCAACCAACCAACCAACAATCAACCAACCAATCAACCAACCAATCAACCAACCAACCAGCAACCAACTAACCAACCAACCAACTAACCAATCAACCAACCAACCAGATAACCAACCAACTAAATGGCCAAGCAAACAACCAGCTAACCAACCTACCAATCAACAAACCAATCAATCAACCAACCAATCAATCAACCAACCAACCAGTGATCGGACCGAGGGTACGTTTTGGACCCTTGGCCTTGGCCGAGGCCGAGGCGACTTAAAATCCTTGCCTCGGCCGAGGCCGAGGCAGAGTAATGCCGAGGGTCAAGCTTATATACCTATACCCATAAATAGTACTCTTAGAATATTTTGTGTGCACATGAGCTAGAGAATAATCGTAATATTAAACACTTTATTGAATGTCAAACAATTCATTTTTATTTTCAATAATCGTTGATTAAATGTGAGAAAGATTTATTGAATAAAGTCAGCAGAATGAAAGCATACTTAATTTAACAAGTTGCCGTTTGAAGACTTGGAAAAGTTAATAAAAAATATGGCTGAACAAGCACTTAAAAACTTTTATTGCTATAAATAAGAAAACAGTGTCGAAGAAATAAGCGAACAAACGAAATAAGATAAGTAAAGACAGAACTGTAGCCATTGTTGTGCTCGCTTTTGCAGTAATGCATATTTAAACACGTTTTTTCAGTCATCCAATCCTGGTGTGGCAGGTGATATGACGGAAACTGCACTGTACTTTCCGGTCATAGTTTACCAAGGTCCAGAGATGAGGGAAGGGTGAAATCCCAAAATGGGGGACCAGTAAATTAAGTAGTGTCTTTGTATGAGCGAACAAATTTTTGTAGATATTTTATATAAATATATTTTTAAGCATACAAATTTTTACATACTGCCAGTGTCTGACCTGCAACTGGCATGCAGTCCTAAACAGTGTTTTTCTGTGCAAGAAACCTTTTTACGTGTGCAAAGATGGTATCCAAAAGTCTTTGAACATTTTGTAAATACAAATTTTTGTGTACTATTATAGTATTGTACAGTAGCGATTTAGTGTGTTAAAACAGGGTTTTTCGACCTCTGGTAGTGTATCTTAGCTAATTCCTGGGTTTCCGAATATTTGACATTTTTCCATTCTAAATACAAATTCTACTATTTTGAAGATATATAGGACAGACAATTACTAATGCGCCGAAAATTTTCGGAAATTTTAAATCTTTTTACAGTTTTTGTCTCTCCAAAAATCTTTGTGTATGTAGATGGTCCTGAAAAGATTCTGTACATTATGAAAAATCTTTGCCGAATACAAAAAAACGTGGCCCTAAATGTGATAACTCGGCTTGAATTTAGTTGATAATATTAGTTCAGCGCGAAGCGCCGAAATTCTTATCAGCTTTTGATGAAATTTACACATAAAATTCGACTGAGAAAGCTAAAACAACTTGTACTACAAAATCAGAAATATTACAGATATTGTAATATGCCAATTAAATCTTGTAATAAGCACTACTGTGCGTAGAAATCCAATGCAACATCAGGATAAATTAGTCAATTTTTTCTTTGAATGGCAAAAAAGTGCAAAGTTATTAAATAGTACTTATTTTGCATAAAATTTTTAAAAACAGTATAAATAGATACAAAACATTTTTAAATCTGCATAAAGATGCCTAGATTACATAAAAATTGATTTTGGAGTGTTTATTTCCCCTGCTTCAATCTAAATACAGTATATTAGCGATATTTTGCGCGAAGCGCTGAAAATTTTTTGAAATTTCCTAAAAATATACTGAAAAACGATATAATAAATATCAATTTGTCCAAGAAAGTATTTTAACATTGTATAAAAATGGCTCCAAAAAATGCACGAGCCGAAATTGATTTTTGGCAAAACCTGCATTTATTGGCCTTTTTTAGGTGCATTTTTGCGATTTTCGGCCGAAAATTCGTGATCATTTACCCCCCTCTCCCATAAAAATGGCCGAAAACCATACGTGTAACAGGGGGTTTGGGGAATTCCCCATTTACCCAGGGTTGGACATCCTCCCCGCACCCTTCCCTCCAACGTCAACCCACCCTCCCCACTTTTGGCGAAAATATGCGCTTTGTTGGCTATTTTTAGGTGCTTTTGCCATTTTTGACATAAGATTAAAGTCGCTAATCCCCCTCCTTCTAAAAATGGCCAGGGACCCCTACCCGAAATTTCAAGCCGTTACATGTATATATGCCGAGGAGCCCCTTACGAAAATTTTGAGCTGTTGCATGCATGCTTCATAGTGATAGTTTGTCTATTTACTCTTGCTCACATTCAAAAATACTGTATCACTTCGTGAAATTCTAATAGTTAGCTGCACTTTTGCCATAGTAAAAATTAACTTCAAAAATTATTCAAAAGGTTTGCACCAAAAATCGTCTGACAGTGACTTGAGTCTTGTACCTTGAGAGGAGGGTTATAACCCTCCCTCAACCCCCCTTTGGGAATGTGTGTTTCCGATCCATGTAGCGAGCATGAGAATTAAAACTAAGTCATCACATGAATAATAAATTGGCACTTTGCTGTATGTAACTTGGTGTAACTGGGTACGCGAGTAAAACCATAAGAAAAGTCTATAGGTAAAAAATAGCCTGTGTACTGCAGATGTATTCTAAATAGTTAATATTCAACGGATATATTAAACTTATTCAAATTTGATTTTAACCCTCGGCGCCTCGGCACTTTTTAGCTTCGCCCTCGGCGCCGAGGCCGAGGCCTCAGTCCGATCACTGCAACCAACCAACCTATTAATCAACCAACCAATCAACTAACCAAACAACCAGCTAACCAACCAACTAAATGGCAACATACCAACACAACCAACTAACCAACCAACCAACCAACCTACCAATCAACCAACCAATCAATCAACCAATACCTTCCAATCAACCAACCAACCAATCAACCAATCAAACAACCAGCTAACCAACCAACTAAATGGCCAACCAACCAAACAACAAACCAACCAACCTACCAATCAAAGAGATTCTTTTTTCTGCGACAAAATGGCGATTTTTTTGCACTTGCGCGTAGAGCTGTACGCTGGTACCCGAATGGGTACCCGAGCACCCAGATAGAAAATGATTTTACTACCCGGGTTTCCCTGATATAAAATGGAAAAATAGCCCTGCAGTTATGCAATATGTGCTACAAATTGAATTAGAAACCAAGCAACATATTGCTTCTAAAGTGCGATTGAATCATAATGCAAATGTGATTTGATATAATCAACCGTAAAATATTGAATAAGCGAGTCTGTTAATATTTCTTATTGTCACAATATATCTTGCATACGTTCTAGGCAATTTCCATTATTCAGCTCTTTAGTTACATTATTTCATTTGTGCCGAATTCTTCTTATTCTCTATAGTAAATTAATTTAAACAAGAAATTATCTGCTAGCAACGCTTTTTTCTAATGCATTTATGTACTTCTGTGACCATTATATAAACTTAAACTTCAACTTTTGTTCACATCGTGCGCACAACTGTTTTAGTTTGGGGCACCTGCCCCCCCCCAAAATTTTTCAGAAATATTGTTGATTTTTTTGTTGCAATAAAGTGTGTCCAGAAAACTAAGTTCAAAAAGGCTCAAACGTCTAAATTTACCGGTGCTTCGCGCCAAGTCATTATTATTTATCGCTATATAAATCCAATGAATTTAAAAGCTTGAATCAGTCAAATAATCCAGCACTTCACATTACTTTAGTAATTTAATGCACTATTTGTTCGTTGAATGAAACTGCGCTTGCTTGCTGTGTACCAGTTTGTCTATTCTCTGCTTTGTTTGTCTTTTGTGTACCACTTTGTCTATTTTTTGCTTTGTTTTTCTTTCTTTACAAGGACACATAATCCTATTTTAAATGAAAGGAATGCCAAATTCTCTTATGTTTTTGCGTATTTCTTGTTCTGTGAACTGCATTTTATTAACAAGAAGGCCACAAATGGGCCTGAAAACGCTAAGAACAAAATTTTCATTGATACATCTTTCTATATCTTATTAGCAGCGACCCATTGCTGCGCTATGTAATTAACAGGGGGTCGGAAAACGCATTTAAGCTCAGGAGTTTTGTGCAAAGTAGGACTTCATCAATTTCAAGTGTTTTTGGGCTTGCTTTAAAACCGAGATTTGGCCATGTTTTTTAAGTTTTCCGGAACTCTGCCCCCGACTCCGCTCGCCACCCCAGACATCCTGCTGCCGTAAAATCTCGTTGTACATGTGCAAGGAGATTTTAGAGAGAACAACCCAGGTAAAAGGGTTAGGAATTTCTTAAAATTCCCGGCGTGTCGTGCTGGCATTAATTTGTCTGTTTTGTATGATTTAAGCGGTAAAAATTGAGTTTAATGTGCGAAAACGTCGAAATCTTCCGGCGCATAGCGCCGCCAGTTACTCTTCTTTCTTTTTGTAAAGCTCCAGTATTGCGTTTAAAAGCCTGAGTCACTCAAAATATCTTCAGACAAAGTTAGTAATTAGCAGTTTTCTTGTTAGAATCTTGAACTTTTAAAACTGTTTTGTACAAATTTGATAATTTTTCTGCTCTGTCAGACTATAAGTTCACAGAGCTACAAAATGTTAGGGCGGTAAAAAATGACTAAATTTCTTGGCATTTTGCCCCACTTGTGAGTTCCAAACTGTTTGTCAATAGAAAGGCCGTAAATTCTATATGAAAACGGTAGAAATTCTAAAAATTTTTGGCACTTCGCACCGCTTTACACTATTGATCGTCAGAAACCCATAAATTAGCTAGGCTACACTACTAAAGGTCGAAAAACTCAGTTTTACCATACATAACATTACTGGCATTCAATGCAAAAGTAGTCTTAAAAAATTTTTGTTCATGCCCCCGAACCAAAATCCTGGCTATGCCTCTGCAGTTAGCTCCAGATGAAGTTGTTTTTTGAATGAATTTTCATTTCCTGTTGATTTGAAAATTACTTTCCGTCATTGTGTTTTCCTGGTTCGAATGATTTAATGACGCTATGCAGATACAAATCTGCTTAACAAATTTTTGCTTCGAATTATGAAATTGACTGAAATTTTATTAAATGCATACGGATTCTTCAGATAATAGCCTCGATTCTATTTAATGTTGCATTAATTTTTCAATCATTCAACTGCTTTGATGTCACTTTGGCCTAGATTTCAATGTCAACCGTAAATGAACAATGTTCCCTGCATTCTCTTGCATCTAAGGTCCTACCCAGGTACCCGCGTACCCGGGTAATGAAATAGCCAGGTACCCGGGTAGCAGGGATTTTTTTTAGCGCCACCCCCATTTTGCGCAGCCGCTAATGGCCAGGATAGAGCGTTTGCGCGCGGAGCTTCTCATTAGCGCACCAAAAAACCTTTAAATGCTTGGCGATAGGCAAAAATAAGGGCATTTTTGAACTTCTGATGCGCTCCATGTACTGCTGACTGACAATAAATTCTGGCAAGAAATTTAAAAAATTCTTACTACTGGTTCCAACTCGAACAAGAAATCTAATGGTAAAAATATCAATTTGATACCTGATTTCTCATTGCCTTGCCTATACTAGACTGAGCGATTTCTTCAAGCTGTCTTTGCAGTTTGCACTCAATTTTCGTGTATTGCAAAATGCAACCGCTATACAGAAACCAATAATTAGATGCAAAGCGCCCGAAATTTTGGCATCTTCTCAATGTGTATCTCAAGGCTGGGCTATTTCAAAGATAAATTTAAAATGAAAACAATTAATTTGGCACCATGCACCACAAAAACAAGGATTCATTACTGCAAAGATGCTAAAGCAGGGATTCGCTTATGATGAAACAGGAAAGCGGTGGTTGGCAAACACAATTAATTCATTCTTAAGAAGTCGGCGCCAAGCGCCGAAAAAATTTTAAAAATTTTTAAATCAAAATGCAATATAAAATGTTTAAATTTCTAATTTTTTGCCCAAAAAAGCCTTTGCGCATGGCGCTAATGAACGAAATGTCCCATTAGCGCAGGGCGGGTTTCCTTTGCGCCGCGCTAAAAAAAAAACAGTGCCGGGTAGTAAAATTTGCAAAGTGTACAGTACTACTTGTGCGCAGGCCCATATTGAGGGAGAATTAATCCTGAATTTTTTCAGAATTTTATTTGTGAAACTATCGGTTTAGTACGTTGCTAGCAAAAAATACCCATTTTTCAGCGCTCTGCGCCATCAGTTAAATCTAAAAGCTATTTTCAGATAGCATAGGCATACAATTTTTTTTGAAATTCTTATCCTTAAAAAAGATGCGATGCGAAATCGAAATGATAAAATGATAAAGACACCAAAATTTCCTGGCGCTTCGCGCCAGATATACTTTCTGCATCACTAAACTTTAGAAAGATTCAAAGTTGTCCTTAGAATGATAAAAAATATTGTAATCTTCTGGCGCATCCTTGCCAGATTTATTTCTTCCGTTTCTGATCGCCAGAAAACAGCAAAATTGAGCCGAACTTTGGATAATAATATCAAAATTTTCTGGCGCTTTTGCGCTGAATATACGCCGTCTTTACATTGTGTGTATCCTTAAGGAGCTACATAATTGAGTAAAAGAGTAGAGATCCCAAAATTGTACTTTATCACCTTGAGCCACAGAAGTAATCCAGAAAAAACGCAATAACTAGAAGCTACGGGGTATCTGATTTTCCATGACTATCAAAGAAACAGGCACGGATCTAGGGGGAGGCGGGGGCGGCCGCCCCCAAAACCCTTTTTGAAAATTTTTTGAGCAGCAGATTTACCTTAGAATGCGCCAAAATTGAGCTAAAAACGCCAAAATATTTTCCGGCGCTTTGCACCGATTCATCATTATTTTCCATTTTAGTGTTCCAGCATTGTGTTTGAAGCAGTCAAAATATTCCAGTGCTCCACTGATTTGATGTACTATACTATTTATTGGCTGAAACTCATAAAGCTGGTTGGACATCGTCTTAAAGGTGTGTGTCACTTATCGGCAATTTTTCGTTTTGTTTCGTTTTTCAGTTCAGAACGCATTTCAAAGCAAGAATTTGTAATGGTTTGTAAGTATGAAAAGGCTGATTAACTATTTTTAGGCTGAGTTCAGAACCATAATTGGGCCGATTTTGTTACAGTTTTAACGTTCATTTCAAAATTTTATTTCATAAAATTTTCCTGGGCTCCGCCTTGGTCCCGCTGGGAGCGTTTGAGCGCGTCCCCCAGATCCTTCAGTTGTAAAAGCGAGGATGTTCCTTGCATTTTTTGTGTCCAAGGCATAGTCGGGTAATGTAAATGTGTGATCGTTGGGCTCGTTAGACAGGACCACCCCATCTCCGAAATTAAAAGAAGTTTTGTTTCTACAAAGGTTCCCCGAAAGGGAAACATGGAAAATTAGTTAAACACTTTTAAAACACCGCCAATATAGGTTTTTAATAGGGATGCAACGGATCCGGGTTTTCCAATAATATCGGATCCGGATCCGGATCCGTACAATTCAAAATAACGGATCCGGATCCGGATACGGATCCATAAAATTTAAAATAACGGATCCGGATCCGGATCCGGATCTTTTATTATTAAAATAACGGATAATAACGGATCCGGATCCGGATCCGGATCCATGAATATGCATTATGAACGCTTAATTTTTTGTAATACCTAAATTTTTGTTCGCAAGTACGGTGCTCATTAGTTCCAGAAGCAGAATTACTGTAAGATGATGAAATAAGCAAAGCTGCATGAGCTTAGTTCAGTGGTCAGGATTGATCTTAATTCGGCTGTAGCTTGAAAAACTGCGAATCTGGCGTCTTCCTCTCATTAATCGGAAATGCCAAAAAGCATTTCTAGTCCTATCTGAAACTATTTTACGCTAGCTGATAACGAAACTAAATCGCAATGTAATCTCTGCGCAGCAAAGGTTTCCAGAAGTGGAGGGGTACCACCCAGTGTTTTTTTTGTACAAGGTCCGTTTGTACATGTACAAAGATGGTCCCCAAAAGTCTTTGTACATTTAGTACATGCAAATTTTTGTGTACTATAGTACAATAGCGATTTTAGTGTGGTAAAACAGGGTTTTCGATCTTTGGTAGCGTATTCTATCTAATTTCTGGGTTTCTAACGCCAAAAATTATTAAAACTTGTCTCAAAACGGCGCGAAACGCCGAATAATTTGACATCTTTCCATTCTAAATGCAAATTCTGCTATTTTAAAGATATATAGGACAAAGAATTACTCATTTCGGCGCGAAGCGCCCGAAATTTTTGTGAATTTTACACCTTTTTACAGTTTTTGTCTTCCCAAAAATCTTTGTACATTTTGTACACACAAATTTTTGGGTACTATAATATGGTACAGTAGCGATTTTAGTGTGTTAAAAACAGAGTTGCTCGACTTTTGGTAGTGTATTTCAGCAAATTTTTGCGTCTCCAAGAGCGAAAATCACTATCATCTTAAAACGGCGCTAAGCGCCGAAAAATTTGACATTTTTCCTTTTGAAATCCAATTTCTGCCAATTTAAAGATATATGTAACATACAGCTACTCATTTCGGCGCAAAGCACCAAAAAGTTTTGCGAATTTCAGACCTTTTTTTGCAATTTTTGTCTTCCCAAAAATCTTTGTACATGTACAAAGACGGTCCCGAAAAGTTTTTGTACATCGGGAAAAATCTTTTCCGAGTACAAAAAAAACACTGGTACCACATGTATGAAAAAGCGTCTGTAAACTAAGCATGCGGCGGATTATAAAAGTTCAAAGCAGAGGAGTCTCAGCAGATCGAAGAAAAGGAAAGAGGTATTCTTGTTAAGCACAGATTGTAGAAGATTCGCGTCAGGCATGTCTACTTTCCTTTGCAGAAAAACGCGCAGATTGCGAAAAGACTGCTTTGAAACATGAAAAGCAAAAAGTACAAATGACAATGGAAGCATGCTTACTTGCTGTATAAAATATTTTATTTTTATGAGAGGATTCCTAATCAACTTATGTACGATTTAAGGGTAAAAAATGGAATAACGATGATGCAAGATCAATTGATATAGATGAGCGGTTAGTTGAGCTTATGACTTTGAGCAATCTACCATTTTCTTTGGTTGCAGAAAAGCTGCTGTTTCATGAATACAATTTGCCTGTCATTGAATTTGAGTATTAAGTCAATCAAAGTAAAGCTTTTGTCTCATAATGATGTTGTTTCTTCAATACAATTCAAGGTTTAATGATCTTTTATCATAATCTCTTGGATCCGTTTAGGATCCGTTTTAAACTGTAAAAATAACGGATCCGGATCCGGATCTTGTTTTTTAAAAATAGCGGATCCGGATCCGGATCTTAATTTTTCAAAATACCGGATCCGGATCCGGATCCAAAATAATACCGGATAATAACGGATCCGGATCCGGATATCCGTTGCATCCCTAGTTTTTAGCGTCTTTTGAATTATGCAAACTTAACATTTTCCGGCGCTTCGCGTTGGATTTATGTATTGTTTATGTATGGCTGTGTCCTCTAAACGTTAAAAATCGCTCAAATCTGATCTAGACATAGAGAGCATATCAATTTCTTTCCAGCGCTGTGTGCTAGATTCTTTGTTCAGCTATATTTTTGCCTTTTAGCTCACTCAAAACAGCTCAAAGTCGACTTACGACATAAAAACATGAAATTCTTTCCGGCGCCACGCGCCGGATTTATTGTTCATCTATGTTTCTTGTCTTATAGCCCGCTCAAAACCACTCAAATTTGAGCTTGACTTGCAGAATATGTCAATTTTTTCGGCGCCTCGCGCCGAATGATCTATTATATGTATAATCTTTCTCTGTAAAGCCCAATGATTAAATACAAAGACAGGAGATAAGAAATCACTCGTGAATTGCATTATAAGCAATTGGTTGTGCAGATAGCTTAAATGATCAATTTTCTGCATATCAATATCATGTAAACTTAAAAATTGTTAAAATTTTGGTTGAAAATTTGTCTTCACCATCGTGTAGAGCTACCGAGATACGCTCAAAATTACCCTTATTTTCACTTATCTCCTAATGGTTCTCGAGATGACTGACTTCAAATTTTCGGACCGCCCCCAAAAAATTTTTTCCAGGATCCGCTAGTGAAAGAAAGCCATAATTTTAAATTGCTGGATAACAAGAGATACGATAATTACTGTTTTCCTCTGGGCTTAGGACGAACAAGTTCATGTGTTGTGTTCTTTCAATGTTCATATTCTATGCACTATTCGATCACGCTTTTAAGATTTGCTAAAAATTTTGAAAGAATTTGTCTGAAACATCGCTAAAACAGGTTTTTAGCGTACTTTCGAGCCAGTAAATGCAAAATTTTCGGCGATTAGCACGCTTCACATTTACTGCTTCGCTCATGCATAGTTTTGTCTTCTAAACTGCTCAAAATCGCTAAAATTCGAGTTAGCCAAGGATAGCATGTCAATTTTTCCGGCGCTAAGTGCCAGATCACGAAATCTTTTTTCCAGCGCTTCTCATCGGAGTTATTGCCTATCTAAATTTTCTGTCTTCGAGCCTGCACAAGACTGTTCAAATTTGATATAGACATGTAAAAGATGTCAAATTTCTTTTGGCGCTTTGCGCCAAATTGTTTCTGTATTGTTTGCCTTTGTAAAGGACAAGAATTAAATACAAGATAGAAGCTGTGAAATTATTTGTCTATTGAATGATGAGAGATCACTCAATAAATTTGTTGTATAGGGATCAATATAAAATAAAGTTAGAATTTTGAAAAATGAGCTTGCTAAGCTAGAGTTGTAAACAAGAGAAACTTAAAGTTTAAGCATACTATTAAATTATGAAGAGAAATTATAGAAGATTTTAAACTATAAGAAAATGAAAAGGTGGGATTTTAGTAAATTAAAACAAATTTAGAGGATATGATGAAACATTAGTGTTGAGAATAGGACGATCACGTGCTATGTATAATGACTCCTTGATTAAAAGATCAAAAGAGTTGTATGCTCGACTAATAACCTTGAAGCAATCTGATGTAATTGAATGATTGCTATTCGAGATATGTTTGTGAATAGCAGATAAGCTATCACCCTGAATTGGCTTTCCTGTAGCAAATGAGATGCCAGTATGCTCTGCAATTCTACTCCCAATATGTCGGCGAGTTTCGCCAATGTAACTAGCCATACAGCTAGAACACGTATACTTATATACTAAATTTGAGAGTAGCTCAGCAGGTACAGCATCCTTGTTCTTGAAAAACCGGCTTATACACATGACAGGTTTGTAAACAAACCTTACTCTAATCTGAGGGTAAAATGCAGATATAAGCTTAAGCTCATTTTTCAAAACTATTTCATAGTAAACAGTCGATTCTAAAGTTAGAATTATTTAAAAATTTTCTTCATCGTTATATTGAGCTTGCCGAGATACGCTCAAAACTGCCTTTATTTTCGTCTATTTCCTTTTAATTCTCGAGATATCTTGGATTCTAAATTTTCTGTTTCCTCTATATAAAATCATGGATATGGGCCTGCCCTTTTTGTCAACCTTCTCACAATCAACCTCTTAATTGACCAACCAACCAACCTCAGCAAAAAGGGTTCCGGTACCCACGAACCAAGATCCATTCCCCAGGTATGCGCGTACCCATCGTTTTGTAGCCCAAAACAGGAACTTTTTAAAAAATTTTTGGGCCTGACCTTCCCCCCCCAGAGTTGCCATTCTGTATACGTATGGTCATGACCAGACGCGCGCGTGGGGGTTGGGGATCTAGACCCTCAGGGGCCGATTCATTCCCACTCGGAAATCCGAGTCACAACTTGCGAGTTTCCAAGATTTGGAATTTCCAAGCTTCCCAGTGTCGGTTCACTTGCTCAAATTAAAAGTCCGAGTCATTTTCATTTTTCGACTCGGGAAAGGGTCGTTTTTTCTCCAAACCTCCAGTTATATTTTACAAGTTTCCAAGTATCGACGATTTTGCTCCATCGAAGCATTTGGAGTTTCCGAGTCCGGCTCGGAAAGAAATTTCCAAGTCAACAGATGCTATTCGCGCGTTTCTTTGCTATGGATACTTTTTGTAAGTACGTACGGCGCGAGTATAGCGTCCAGTTGCCTTGGCGAAAGTTTGTCCGCACGTCGAGTTGCGTTGAATATGTTGATGAAAAATATTGCGATTAACAACAAACAAGCTCGCTTTTAAACAAGTTTTTTACCCGAATTACGAGTATCGTGTTGGAAACGTATAAAATTATGAATAAATCCAATTAATTTAAAGGTATTTAAGTCTAAAGATCTTCCTCGCTCTTCGCCAATTCTCCAATCAAATTTCCAACCTGCGAAACATTAAATTATGGAAAAAGACAAACTTGCACCACGCTTCGCATATCCCCAAAATTATAGACGAGACGGTTTCGTAAAATTTTATTTTACGAAATCTTATAAAATAAAACGAATTTTGAATTTATGAAGCCCCGAAATTTTTTTTTCTCAATTGCGTTATATAGTAGGTACCGGAATCAACTGATCTTGAAATTTAAAGACCGTTTTATTTTTCAAACGACGGGAATATTTTGTAATTTCCTCAGTCGTTTACGGCGAGTAAAGAATTTATTTCGTGATTTCATTTTTAATGTAATTTTTTTAATTTTATTTTTTTAATTCAATTTTATTAATTTAATTTTTTAATTTAAGTATTTTTCAATGTTTTAGATTTTTAATTTAATTTTATTCAATTGTTAACCCTAATTTATGATCTTATTTTTTTAAATTTACGCATCTTTTTTATCAATGAATATACAGAATCGGACCGTTTTCCGAGCATTAATTAATAGCGAATCGCGCGCTCGGAAACTATTTTCCGACCGAAAATCGTCAAGAAAAAATGAGCCCATTTTCCAAGTAAATTTTGCTAGACTTGGATTCCGAGCCAAAAAATTTAGGAGCGAATGAACCGACTCTTGCTAAAATACGCTACTCGCCATGAATGTTGACGCTCTAATATGCCTCGGAGGATGATAGAGCTTACTAAAGGATATATCTTTTACACGTCGACGTGTTGAACGTATACCATTTCGCATGCTCTAGCAACCTGTGAAGCATATTAGAGCATCAACATTCGTGGCAAGCACTGTACGCTTCTACTTGAAAAAACTTGGAAATTACGAGTCGTGGAACTTGGAAAACCCAGCGACGTATGAATCAAAACATGGAAAAAGGCAGGTATTCTAAGTAGTGATCGACCGGAGCGGCCAAAATGGCCGGAGCCGGAGATCCGGCTGGAGCGGATTGAACCATGTTGCTCCGGCTGGAGCCGGAGCCGGAGGCCGGAGCCGGAGGCCGGAGCCGGAGGCCGGAGCCGGAGGCAGAAGCCGGAGGCCGGAGCCGGAGAAATATAATTTTACATGTGCGGATAGATTGGACATCTTTGTGACCAAGACCTAGACTATAGTGCCATGCATCTTAACTGCTTATCAGCTAGTTAGTTATAAGAAATACAGGGGCGGATTTAAGGGGATGGCGGGGGGGCGGCCGCTCCCCCATTGGCCAAAAATATTTGGCGAGATAAAGAATGCAGGGGCGGATTTGAGGGGAGGGCTGGGGGTGGCCGCCCCTAAGCTTGGCCAAAAATATTTGGCGAGATAAAGAATGGATATGCAATTTGCAATGATTTTTGGACGTCAGTGACCATAATTTCTCAAAATTTTTCTGGCGCTATGCGTCGGATGATATGTACCTATTAATGAGATTTATTTACTTTCTTGGCGACCTGGAAGCCATTATCTGTTCATGTAGGTTTCGGAACAATTTTTACAGCAGAAACAGCTATTTTAGCATTTCTTCTATTTTCGATTAATAATTTCGATGTTTCGCATCAAATGCTATAAATACAAGAAATCTAGCAGTAAATCATGCTTCTAGACACGATTTTTTTTCGTATTCGGCAAAAATTTTTCCCGATGTACAAAAGATTTTTCGGGACCGTCTTTGTACTTGTACAAAGATTTTTGGGAGGACAGAAATTGCAAAAAAGGTCTGTAATTCAAAAAAACATTTTCGGCGCTTTGCGCCGAAATGAGTGATTGTGTGTTCTATATATCTTTATAATGGCAGAAATTGCATTTCAAAAGGAAAAATGTCAACTTTTTCGGCGCTTCGCGCCGTTTTATGATTCTTAGTGATTTTTGCCCTAAGTGACCCAGAAATTACGTAAGACACACTACCAAAATTTCGAACAACTCCGTTTTTACCACACTAAAATCGCTACTGTACCATATAATAGTACCTACAAATTTGTGTGTGCAAAATGTACAAAGACTTTTGGGGACGATCATTGTACATATACAAACGGACCTTGTACAAAAAACACTGACTGCTTCTAGACATCTATCCGCCTTGATTTCACAAGTTTTCCGGCACTTCGCGCCAGATTTTTATAAGGTCAAAGAAAGTTAATGATTTTCTCGCACAAGAATGTCGAAAATTTCAAAATTTTTAGAAAAAATATTGTATTTAAAGTGATTTTATGTAAAAGTACACAATGTAGAACACCGAACAAACGCTATTTCGCGCGTTAAGGGCAGATTTTTGTACCTATTTTCGACTGTTTTAAGAAAAGTTGGGATACCGCTCCCTTAGGAAAATCCTAAAGAATGGATATGCAATTCTCAATGATTTCTGGCCGTCAGTGACCATAATTTCTCAAATTTTTCCGGCGCTACGCGTCGGATGATACCTATAAATGACATTTATTTACTTTTTTGGCGACCTAGAAGCAAGGTTTTTTCATGTTCGGCAAAGATTTTTCTCGATGCACAAAGACTTTTAGGGGCCGTCTTTGTGCATGCACAAAGATTTTTGGGAAGATAAAAACTGCTAAAAAGGTTTAAAATTTGCATCAAGCAATAAATCATGTTTCTTGACATCTATCCGCTTTAATTTCACAAATTTTCCGGTGCTTCGCGTCAGGTTTTTGTTGAAGTCAAAGAAATTTAATGATTTTTCCACACAAAATTGTCTAAAATTTTACAATTATAAGAAAAAACTTGCGTCAAAAGTGATTTTATGTGAAAATATATAATGTAAAACACTGAAAAAACGCTATGTCGCGCTTTGAGGGCAAATTTTTGGACCTATTTTTGGCTGTTTTTGGAAAAAGTAGGGATACCGCTCCCCTTAGGAAAATTTTAGATCCGCAACTGGTTAAATAGACTACATTTTCAACTAAATTTCATTCAATGCTCTTATTAAGAAAAAAGCTGTCGTCTCCTTAGCCTACCCTAAATAAAGCGTCAATAGGCAATCTTTGATGTTAAAGCATGATTGTGTGTGACCGTATATACATAGGTACGTTATACTAAATTATGTTCAGTGAACCGCGAATTTGACGTACAGAGTGGACAGCAACATTATCTGGAAAATCAGTATAGCATGTGCAGTGCAGGCCAGACGGCATCTTATGCTACCCTATGACTTCCAGTGTTAACAGGAATTTACAGCAGCGATTTTCACAGTTTTTGTTTCATTTTCATTTTCGTTTTTTCCTAAAAATAAATATTCTACGATTGTAGTGGTGATAGACACTTTATTTAGTGTTATTTCTTTTTTCTGCGATTATATTGTGCTCTGACCAGTGTTTTTTTGTACAAGGTCCGTTTGTACATGTACAAAGATGGTCCCTAAAAGTCTTTGTACATTTCGTACACACAAATTTTTGGGTACTATAATATGGTACAGTAGCGATTTTAGTGTGGCAAAAACAGAGTTGTTCGACCTTTGGTCACGTATTTTAGCAATTTCTAGGTTTCTGAGGGCAAAAAATCAGTAATAATCGTCTCAAAACGGCGCGAAGCGCCAAAAAATTTGGCATTTTTCCTTTCAAAATGCAATTTCTGAAATTATAAAGATATATAGAACACACTATTGTTCATTTCGGCGCTGAGCGCAGAGAATTTTTGAGAATTTCGAACCTTTTTAGCAGTTTTTGTCTTCCAAAAAATCTTTGTACATGTACAAAGACGGTCCCCAAAAGTCTTTGTACATCACGGAAAATCTTTGCCGAATACAAAAAAAACCGTGATTCTGTCTAAATTTAATAAGCATAATGTCAGCAATTAGTACGTTCGGTCACTATGCAAAAAACGAACAAAATTCTCCGGCCTCCGGCCGATTTTTGGATGTCCTCCGGCCGGAGCACCGGAGTGGAAAAAATGGCCGGATTTGCCGGAGGCCGGAGCCGGAGCCGGATCTCCGGTCGATCACTAATTCTAAGGCATGGAACTTAAAGTTATAAGGATTTGGAAAATGACGGAGCGAATACACTGGAATTTGGAAAATTTAGCGTTTTTCCAAGACTCGCAACTTGGAACCTGAGATTCCATATGGAAACGAATCGACCCCAGAATGGGAAAAAGAAATTTTTAATCCGAAAATGAGGCACAATGAAGGCCAAAAATGAATGAAAATTAAAAAATTTACTACAAAATGCTTTAAATTGACCCGAAACTATGTGATAACGTAGTTTAGGACCTAGTTTAGCGCATATGCCAATTTTGAGCTTATTTTAATCCAAAAAGGTCATTTTTCAACCCCCAGATCGGCCATGCGGCGCATCTGTAGTCATGACCAGCCGAGCGGGTCTCGGAGGAGTCACTCGACTCTGAAAAACCTTAACTCGCCCAAGCGTGATAACAAACACTTGAGCTTAAAAATAAGTGCATTAGAAAAATCAGTTACTGGCGAATAATTCCACAATGATTCCGTAGGTTAGCTGCATAATGATTTTTTCCAATCGTTCAGTGACGGATTGAAAGGGAAGCGGGAAAAATATTTAAGCGCAAGCGCGTGTGCTTTTTCTATGATCTTAGCCATCTGTATCATAATTTTTCAAAATTTTTCCAGGCGGTTAGCGAGGCGGTAGTACTCAATAATAGATTTACCGACTTTCTTGGCTACTCTAAAAAGCTACCATTACGTCAGAAAAGGATTTTTAGTTCATACAATGATTTTTCGGGTCATACGTGGGCACGCTCATTTTTTTCAGGGTCAAATGCCTACCCTGCGACCTGCGGGGTCGGTCGATGACCATAGATACGGACGGGGCCGTATTTAGGGGAGACTGGGGTCGGCCGCCCTCCCCATAGTCGGAAAAGAATTTTGAGAGGTAAGATGATGCGAGTAAAGATAAAAAATCGCATGTCGTTGTCACAAAATCTTCTGAATTTTCGGTACTTCGCGCCAAACGTTAAGTATTTTCTATAGTTTTGACCCAAGCGTGACTAAAAAAATGACACTTTTTATATCCTTTTCAGTTAGAAAATAACTTTTTTCGAAAAGTCGAAAGAAGCGATTTTTGCCAGCTATCCCGATGAATTTTCCGAGATGTAGATCAATTTAAGTTGGGTCGACCCCCACCTTGGCCGGATCATAGACCTCGAAACCTGGCATAAAATGGTAAAATGCGTTAAATCTACGTTATTGCGCAATTTCTGATCCATTTAAAGCATTTCGAGCACTTTTCGAGAAAATTTTTAATTTTCATCCATTTTCGGCCTTCATTTTGCCTATTTTCCATAAGAAATTTTCAAAACTCTCGCGGGATTGGTCCAGCTTCCCTGCGGAGTTGCGGGCTCGCTAAGGCGCCGGGGTCGAGTCACTCGACCCCGCGTTGATCCTGCGCCCGCGTATGTTTCGAGTATCTTCTGGCACTTTCTGTCAATTTTTGAATTAATTTTGCGAGTTTTTCATATAAAAATTCGGAAAATTTTTGAAACTTTGAATTTTTTCTCGGATAAGAAATAATTTTGCTTATCGAAAGATGGAAAAAACCTCTTTTTTAAGCATAACGGCAGAACTTTCAGGACAATTTTCGACGCTTTTAGGGAAATTTGAGGCTCCGCCCCCGTCAGAAAATCTTGCATCCGCTACAGCCACCGCTATCGTTCATTTCGTTGCGCTTGTTATTCCGTCCCATATCAAGTTTTCGAGTATATCTTTACTAACGTGTTTTACGGTAGAAGTGAAGCCATAAATCCAATACGAATTGCTCGAAAAATGATTCTCGTTTTTTTAAATTTTATCAGTATTTCGGAGTACCCGATCAACTTAGAAAGCCGATAATTGAAAGAATGTTAAACAATGGGTAAGGTTAAATCTCCGATAAACAATCGATATAAAAAGTAAAGTAAAACTTAGAATCGGTTCGGTACCCGATCGACCGCCGCCAACTGCTCTAAATCGTCCGAATCATCGTCCCGGTCGAGCGGCGCTTGAGAAGCGGTTGCGGCGGGCGTCTGATCGCAAAGCGCCACGCTCAAAATGCCATCGATCACTCGCGAATATTCTTCCTCATCAACGGACAAAAGCTCGGCTGATCCGCGCGGTTTGTCGTCCGAGGACGCTAAATAAGCCGCATTCGCGTATGGGCGTACGGAGGGGAGTCAAGCTAGATTCCCAGAATCCAATCCTCCGCAAAATCAAGCGCAACCTCACAATTGAACTATTAGCATTTTTTGGCCATTTTGCCCATAAGACCCGTCCAGAATTTGATTGCCGCCCGGTCGCATTGCGTCAAACCGCTCATAAAAACAATTTATTATCTCCATTTACGTAGTTCACTTTCCAAGTTGATTATTAAACTTTGATCAGATGAGAATCTATATCGTTTCTTAGGATAGTGATAACGACGGACCGTAACGCTTTGCGAAATGCGAACGAGCGACGAGCGGTAAAAGTACATAATCTTGGGGAGGGCGTCGTTGCGTCAACCTCGCCAAAATATTTTCACGCTCACCCTAAAAATTCCTACGCTACGCGTACGCGACAGTAAAACTAAAGAACATCTAAAAAAGATGGTTCTCGATCAATAATTATATATTTAATATATCAATTAAATCAGAGGCGGATTTAAGGGCGAAGCGGGGCGGGGGGCGGCCGCTCCCTATTGACTAAAAATATTTGACGAGATCGAAAATATATACGTAATTCGCAATGATTTTTGGCCGTCGGCGACCGCAATTTATCGAATTACTCCGGCGCTACGCGCCGAATCGCACCTATTAATAACATTTATTTACTTTCTCGGCGACCCGGAAGCCGTCGCTGCTCATAAAATAGGTTTCGAAATAATTTTAACAACGGAAGCGGCCATTCTAGCATAATTTTCTTCTAGTTTAATTCAAAGATTTTCGACGTTTCGCGTCAAATGCTACGTACGAATGCGAGAAATCAAGCGGTAAATCAAGCTTTTAAACGTCGCATCCGCCTAAATTTCACAGACTTTCCGGCGCTCCGCGCCAGATTTTCGTTAAAGTCGAAGAACTTCAATAATTTTTTCGCACAAAATACGCTTGAATTTCAAAATTTTTCGAGAAAAATATTGTCAGCGGTGATTTTGAGTAAAAGTATACAATGTAAAACGCCGAAAATAACGCTATTTCCTACGCGAAGGGCGTAATTTCGGACATATTTTTGACTGTTTCTGCAAAAAATGTGATACCAACCCCCCTTAGGAAAATCCTAGATCCGCCATTGAATTAAATACCCGACTAACTCCCGCATCTTAATTTAAAACACGAAAACCCGGAAGAAATTAATAAGCTATCGTAAGATCGAGTCGGCTTTTGGCGCATTGCGAATAAAAGGCCAGTCGCACGAATAAACTACGCGCTGCTCTGCACGGCGTACGAACGAAATAGTTTAAAAATAATGGAAAATTAATAGGAAATTCGGAAATTCGGTTCAAAATACAGAAGTCATTTTTACAACAAGATACTCCCAGTTTTCTGTCACGAATCTGTGTATGCGCGTTTCTCCTCGAATTAGTAATAAAAATTGTGAAGGATGATGCATTTAGCAATCAATACGTATGTAGCAGCCAATCCGATCTTGACGCAAACCCTGCAAATGAACCGCCAGTTTCGTTTGCGCGCTATGCTAAAAAAGCCCTGAACGGAGCCTCGTCTTCCGAAATTTGCGTCTTTTTCGGCTATCGTACGTATATAAAAATAAAGAAAATAATACCAGTAATAAAACAAGCTGCGCTTACCATTTGCCACCGAAACAATCTCCTCCGGCTGCTGCCCAATCGGTCGCTCAAAAATCAAACCATTTTTTAAGTGATTTTCTTCCTTTTCCTAAATTAGATTACTGACATTAAGCGAACGACGCAGCCTATGCTTATCAGAAAAACGCAATTTGCGTCGCTAATAAAGTGTGCTTTTGCATTATTTATCCACCTCACTTACGGGGTTGCCGAGTGCTGTTGTCGAAAAACCCCAATTTTCACCTCAAACCGGCTAAAAAATCCCCAAACAATGGTGAATCATAGGCGCAAAAAACCTCAATCGCTAAAAAATGCCTCCAACTGCCTCAGAATACCCCCATTATCGAGAACCCTCCAACTCGGCAACCCTACCCACGTAATCGAAAGAAAAAGGGATAAAAATTATTTAACAATTCTTTTACAGTTATCAAAAATCATAGGTAGCGCGATAGCGCTACCTATAATATACTTGGCTGGCCACCCTTTTCTGATATGCTTATCACAGCCAGTGCGAATTTTGTGCCCCCCTTCGCAGCAACAGCGGCGCACACCTGGGAGGTGCGGTTTCATTTAATCGATAGATTATTAAAAAACTCGATGTTGGTTTTTTATTCGTTTACACTCAATACCGAATTAGCAATGCGTGCGTAAAGTGTAAACCGAAAAATCAAATGATTCGCGAAGAAGATATTTTTTTAAATGTTGCCCCTGAAATGTAGATTACGAATCTGAGCTTAAAATTTCTTTATACGCAATAGTTGTTGCACAAGATTGTAAAGTATACGTGTTTTTTACTCTTTGCGTGTCCGAAAGCTTACTCAACTCAATTTTAGTTTCTGTGCAGTTCAATTGGTTTTATAATGTAAAGGGTTAAAATAGGTATATCAAAATCAAAAAATTTTTCCTTTCTTCGAAGCAATACTTCTTGATCTGTGATCGTTTTTGTGTAAACGGTTCGAGACGAAAAAAGAAATTTTCTAACGAATCCGTTTAGTAGGCGAAACATAATAATTATGCTTAAAATGCGCCCTGACCTAAGCGTTACGCATCCTACTTTATTTCTATACATTCAATCTTGCGTTATTAGCGCAAGTGTAAACTTTACACTGAGATGCGCTTCTCCGCCCAGAGCATTGGGTATGGTCATTCTTTTTGAAAATCCTTTCCGTAAGGTCAAAATAAAGAATCTGAACTTTAAACTTTTCTAAAGCCGGAAGTCGTTGAGCTGTAATGAGGTAAAGTTTGAATTATACACATGTTTGCTAATGCCTATATTTAACTCCGTATTGCATATTTTTTGATCGGTTATCTTTTATTTCAAAGATTTTTTTACTCATCTTTTATCATTTATATTCGCAAACATGCACTATTTGAAGTCTAACTGATTAGCACATTCTAACGGCATTTGCGCGAATAGAAAAATTTTCCCTAGTCCGCTCCTTTCACATCCTTAAGGATAAAGAAATCCAAGTACATTAACCTTTTTTACTGTATCGGAACATTTTTCTCGTATACGTACGTATATACATGTACGTATTATACTTTTTGCGGAAGGTAACGCCTGATGTTTATTTTTCTCTTAAATCTATCCTTTCTACATATTGCTAGTAACAAGTAAAAAGTGAAAGGGAATTAATTGGGCCAGGATGTACATACCTATCCAGAGGCGGATTTAAGGGGCGGGGTGCGGCGGCCGCCCCACCATTGGCCAAAAATAGTTGGACTTAGAGAATGCATATGTAATTTGCAATCGTCAATGATCATGATTTCTCAAATTTATCCGACGCTTGGCGCCGGATAATACCTATTAATGACATTTAGTTACATCGTTTGCGGCCTGAAAGCCATTTTTCGCTTACGAAATGGGTAACAAAACAATTTCACGAGAAGAAACAGCTATTTCAGCAAAGAATCCTTATATTTTCAAGCAAAACTTTTTAAAAGTTTCGACGTTTCGCATCAAATGCGAGAAACACAGGAAATCGAGCAGTAAATCAAGCTTATAAACGTCCTTCCATTAGAATTTCACTAATTTTTTGGCGCTTCGCGCCAGATTTCCACTAGTGTCAACGAAAGTTAATGATGTTAACACACAAAACTGTGGAAAATTTTAAAATTTCACGAAAAAATAATGCGTCAAAAGTGATTTTAAACAAATGAAGACGACGTACATTCAACGCCGAAAAAACGCTTTCGCAGGTGCAGCGATGTTTTTTCTTGCACAAGGTCCGTTTGTAGGTGTACGAGGATGGTCCCTAAAAGTCTTTGAACATTTTGTACATGCAAATTTTTTTGCGATTTCAGTGTGGTAAAGCATAGTTTTCGACCTTTGGTAGTGTATTGCAGCTAATTTTTGGATTTCTTATGCCACATATTACTTAAAATTGTTCCAAAACGGCGCGAAGCGCGAAATATTCGACATTATTCCATTCTTAAAGCAAATTCTGCCATTTTAAAGATATCTGGGACAAACAATTACTCATTTCCGAAAATGTTTTGGGAATTTTACACCTTTTTACAGTTTTTGTCTTCGCAAAAATCTTTGTACATGTACAAAGACGGTCCTAAAAAGTCCTCGTACATCGGGAAAAATCTTTGCCGAACACAAGAAAAAACCGTGAGGTGAAGGGAAAATTTTTGGACCTATTTTTGATTTTTTAGAAACCGCGTCCACCCTCCCCTCTTATGAAAATTTTAGATCCGCCGCTGTACCAACCACTGTTTTTTTGTACGAGCCTCTTTGTACATGTACAAAGATCTCCGGGAAAGTCTTTGAACGAGCGAAAATTTTTTTGTACATATAACGTATAGATATGCTATTGAATGTACACATTTTTACATACTACTAGATTGCTAACCGTGACCCGCACGCTTCGCAAAAGGTGTAACTTTGTCCTAAATTCAGCTGATTATATTCGTTCGGCCCGAAACGCCAAAATTTTCATGAATCTTAGGTTGAAATTATACATAAAATTCGAACTCAGTAAGCTAAAATAACTTGCGTTACATAATTATAAATAATAAAGCGATTGCAATGTGCTCAGTGAATCTCATAATAGACACCAATGTCGCTTATGAATTTAATGCAACGCAAAGATAAAAGAGTCAATTTTATCTTCAAACGGCAGAAAACAGAGCAAAGTTGTTTAATAGTTTTTTTTCTGCATAAAATCTTTACAAAACAGTAGAAATAGATGTAAGAGATGCTTAAATCTGTAGAAAGATGCTCAAAGATAGATTTTTGAGTGTTTAATGCCAGCTCTTAGAGCTAAATACAATGTCATTATGATATTCGGCGCTAAGCGCCTAAAATTTTTGAAATTTTGCTAAAAAATACTCAAAAAAGTGTATTACTTTTTGGGGCAAAGGAAAACTATGACTTTGCCCCAAAAAGTCTTTGAACATTGTACAAATATGGCTCCGAAAATCTTTGTACGAGCCTCAAAACCTTTGTCTCGTACAAAAAAAACAGTGGTACCAACCATTTCGCAAAGGCAAAAATAGAAAAACTTACGGCGCAAATGGAGGTTTGTAGATGCGTTGCTTGCACCACAACTTTTTCATCCGAAGCTTCAATCGCGTCATTCGACACAAACGGTTCTGCGAACAGATTTAAACTTCGCGGCGTTTTTATAACACATGGCGAGCGCAGCGTTTAAGGACTCAAATAATCTTTTAAAAAATTTTCGATTTAAAAAATCATAATATCACATACATAATCTAGCTTTCCAGCCAAAACAGATGCTCACGCAACGACGCGCAGACGCCTCTTCCACGTAAAACGGCAATAGCAGTTTCCGCACTTCCGGCGGGGGTTCCTTCGCTCGAGGTCGATGGTTCCCCTTCCCACTAAAGAAGACTTTTATCCCGTTTCCCCATCTTCAGCCAAATTTTCCGTTTTTACGACACTTTTAGGTGTTTTTTGCCATTTTGGCTAAAGATTAAAGTGCTCCGCACCGCACTCTTTAAATTTTCACGTACCCCTCCCTCCCAAAATTTTGAGCCAACGTGAAATCACGACTAAACAAACATATAACGAGAGGGTAGATTTGGAGGTCGAGACCATTGATGCGCAAGAATCTGATCGATCGGAGAGTCAGCTGGTCCGCGGATCACCGCAAAAGCGTTTGTCGGTTGTCCTCATAAACCGGCAAACGCCGATGTTAAACAGCATAAAACTACATTAATTCGCAGTTCCCCGATCGCGCTATTACGCGTCTGAATATATGACAAATAAATTATCCCAAAGCTCATTTTACTCTACGAATCATGGGGCTAATATTCCCGCGATGGAAGAATTCTTTATCGGGTTTGGCCGCAGCTCGCTTATATTAAGTTTAAGTTTATTGCGACAGAGACGGAATTAAAATAATACAAATTTGGTTAAATTTAAAAAAGAAACAATTAAATTAAACGCAATAAAATGACGTCAATGCAATGCAATTTGAACAATAAATTACTGTGATAAGATGTTTATGATTATTTATTTATTTATGTTTATTTATGTTTATTTATTTATTTATGATTTAGTTTTTAGCCCAGATGCTTATCCGTGTAAAAGGTAAGGGATCTTTTTTGTAGAAATACAACTCCAGCTTGACCGAACGCGTCTGTTTATAATTAGATAATTGCGAAAAATCGCTCACTCGCGTACATTTGCGCATATTCCGCTAACAATCGCCATTTCCACCTTGGGCAAAGCTTGAATATGGGTAGGAGCTACATACCGAAGGCGCGCGCTTAGGGGCGGAGGCTTTCGTATTACAATGGGTCGAAAAGCCACCCGATCACGAGTGACGCGGTACATAGTTTTGCGGCATAACTCTTCCTTTTACTCTTTCAATGAACGAAAGTTCGATAAAAATTATAATTTGGCATTTTATGCCTGATAAACGTGTATCTTATGTATTTTTTGTCCATTTCCGGAAACCTTGCGCGTATTTTGCAGTTTTCAGAGCTTATTAAAAAGCTATAAATGTTCGTCTCAGGAAGTCTAGATAAAGCGAAGTGAAATAATTTTGGACACGATGCATAGGTACCACGGTTGTTGCTCGTATTTAAACCGATTCTGTAGTCAATTCAAATCCGACCAACGACAACCGACGATTGTCGTCCTTGAACAAAGCTCTTTAGGATACCATGCGTAGGCGCAGGGTCGATACAGGGTCAAATGACTCGACCCTGGAGACTAAGTAACCCCGCGGGGCGTAGGTGCGCAACGTCAAACTTTCAGGAGAAGCGAAAACAAAAATTGCTAGATAGCTAAGTGCTTCGTAAAAACGGCTCTCTAGTCCTTTTGGGGTCAGAAAATTAGCTATATAGCCTTTTTGCTCTCGGAAAATTAGCTACGTATATAGCCGTTTAGGATTCACAAACATAGCTATACAGCCTTTTTGGAATAAAAACGGCTATTAATCCCTTTTCGGAGTCGAGAAAATAGCTAATATATCCTTTTGAAACTCATGAAAGCGGCTGAATAGCGTTTCTGAGCTCAAAAAAGACTATATAGCAAGTTTTCTGAGACAAAAAAGGTTGTAGAGTCAATTTTCTGAGCCCAAAAACGACTATAAAGCAATGGTTTTTCCGCCAAAATTGCCGTATAGCTATCGGTTTTTCAAAGCTCCGTGGGATTAGACCCCCTACTCTCGTACGATACTAGTCTAGTCATCTAAGAAATGGACCGGGTTATGAGGTCATTTTGCCTCGAAAACCCCATTTTTTACCTACCCCTCCCCTAGATCGAACATATCACGGTCATGACCAACCTCGCGGGTTCCAGGAAAGTCATTCGACCCTCGAAAAACCTGAGCGTGCCCATGTATATACGTAGGCGCAGGTAGGCAAGGTAGGGGCGGCTAGGGGGGAATGAAATTCAGAAACGGTCACAGAGTAAACATAGATCGTTAGGAGCGTTTTTACGAGGTCTACTCGAGCGTATAAAATGTTATTCCTGATAAAAATGCTTATTCGAAACAACGTATTAAGCGGATAATTCACTATGGGACAAAGGATTGACAAAGGGGTAAGGTTATAAAAAACACTTTTGCAGTAAACTGACCAGGTTGACCGTAGTTTTAGTTAACCGAGCCGCGATTTTTGCTATAAAATCTTTTCGCTAGCGACTTACATTTCACCAAAATCGCCTGACAGTTTTTAGGGAGGGGTTATAACCCCCTATCACCCTCCCTACGCCCTTCCGCGTTAGTACGATACGCGATGGCGCGAAAAGCATTACGTTACGAACTTGAATGCCCACACTGACCATATTTCGGCCCTCCGCCCTATCTTAGCGGGACGCGTAGGTAGACGCGCGGTCCGACTCCGATCTAGGCGGGTCAAAAATTGAGCTTTCCGGGGTAAAACTACGTTATTACGCAGTTTCCGAAATTTATTTTTTAATTAATTTACCCGAGACTGCGTTTCCGTCGCGAGCGGCTCGAAAGTCGGTCTTTTCAAAGGCATTAATCATCAGTCCGTAATCGGCCGTCCAATCGAGGAAGCGCTTGATAATGGAAAAGTGGGGATCGTCGGCCGGCGCAGCCGGCAGCTCGTTACTCAGTAGCAGCCACGTTAAGTGAGCCTCGACTTTCTTACGATCTCTGCCGCCGCGCGGTATCGCGCAAATGACGCCGTTCCCCGGTAAACGCTTATTCGGGCATCGTCGATTCGCCAGGTAATACCGCCGACCCAAGCTGAGCATTTCGGCGCAATTGTACGGCCTCGGAGTCTCCGACGTCGTCCGCGACTAATCGCCGAAATAACAATCATTCGAGTATAAAGAAGCGACGAAAAATAAGGCATTTTACTCGCGGACGCGCGCAATGAGGGAATTCGGGGCGTAATTAGGCCAAAAAATTCTAAACCGCCTTATTTGGCTCAACACCGAATAGTACGCCATTTTTGAAGCGTTTCCGAAGATTCTCTCCGTTTTAAAACATAAAAACGAATAACAAAGTTTTTAAAATGTAAAAAATCTAGCGCGTTAACCGAAAAATACGTATAGTAAAAAATGGTTACGCGACGCGAAGCTTTCGAGTTTAAAGAACGCTAAAAAGGCTTGAAAGAAACATTCTAAAATTTTAACGCATCCCACCGTACGCGCGCGCGAAGCAGCGAGTAAGAACGACGGCGCCTCGTAAATTTACGCGAATTACCGATTGAGCCGACGGCGTTGAGTCCCTCCGATCGTCGGCGACCGATTGGTCGTTTCGCGGCGCTTTTCGTTTCGCGCGCGTTGGGCTTTCGACGCCGTTCGCCGAGTCGATCGGTCGAGCGTCGGCGTCGCCGCCGCCGGTCGTCGCCGCGACGCGGTCGTCGTAGCGGAGCGGCGGCGGCGGCGGCGGCGGCGGCGCGGCTCGGGCCAGCAGCTGGCCGCCGCTGAGTCTTTCGCCGACGAACGGCCGCCGCGCCGCCGACGAATCGTTGTCAACCGGCCGATTTTCGCGCAAACGGAAGGCCGGACCGGAACGAGTTTGCGGAATGGCGAAGTATTCGTAGGATTGCCGCAGACACCGCATTAAGTAGGCGTACATTTCGTTCGACAGATGGGCCAAATTCTTGCCGGGTATAAATGGATCTAAAGCAATTTTTAAAAATGCAATCTTCGTCGGAAGAGGAGCGAAATACGCGCCGAGAACTTTGCGTCCGACAAAAAATACATGATGTACTTTTTTAGAATTTTTCACCTCTATTCCATTCCTCGCCGGTCGTTCGCGCCATTTATTTATTCAAACAATCCGATAAAAACAATTTTATGACACTCATTCGGATTGAAAACGGGTCTGAGATCGGAAGACCGGCGGCGGATAGAGGATTTTCTTAAGCAAGCGGTACCCAAACTTATACCAAAAACGCGTCCAAAAATTAGCCCTCCGCGCGCGAAATGGCGTTTTTCGGAGCTTTACATCGTTTACTTTAATTTAAAATCGCTTCCGACGTAACACTTTCTGAAAAATTTCGAACATTTTAAACAGTTTTGCGCCAAAAAATCATAGAATTCCTTCAACTCGAACGAAAATCCATCGCGGAACGTCGGAACGTTTGAGAAGATTACGCGGAAGGATGTTTAGCGGCTTAATTTACCGCTCGATTTCCCATATTTCGACGCGAATCGTCGAAAATTTTTCAAACTTTTGATTGAAAATAAGAGAAATCTATTCCGAAATAGCCGTTTCCGCTCTCGAAATCCTTTTAAAACGTATTCCGTGAGCTAAAAATGGCTACCGACCGGGTCGGCGAGAAGGTAAATAAAGGTCATTAGGTATTATCCGGCGCGAAGCGCCGAAAAGATTCAAGAACTCGTGATTACTGACGGCCAAAATCCATCGCAATTACTCGGACGTAACCGCTCATTATCTCGCCGACTACTTCGGGCCGATGAGGAACGCGGGCGGCGGACGCCCCCCCCTTAAATCCGCCCCGAGGAAGAGTTAGATAAGTGCGCTTCGCGAGGACGACAGAACCTTGTTTCGAAAACGCCGTTGTCTACGCATAAAAATCGTAAAAGCGGTGAGAAATTACGAATAGAAACACATTGGAAATTAGACGCCGTCGAGAATATATAGCGTTTGGAATAATGAGAAGTCATCAATATGAAAAAGATGCAAACAACAAAAATAAAAAAGAAAATGAGGAGAAAAATAAATAAGTAAATAAATAAAACAGCAAATACTAAAAAAAGAAGGGAAAATGTTGGAAAAAAGGAAAACAAGAGAGAAGAAAGAAAGACGGATGTAGAGGCGCATCGTGCTATTAGTAAGAAGGGATACAAAAAAGATGCGTGAAATAGCACAAGCGTATCTAAAAAAATTATATTATGAGAGATTACGTGTTTTATGAGGCGCAAAAGTCTGATTGAAAAGAAAAAAGGTAGGATTATTAAACGAAAAGTTACTTAGAAAAGAAAAGGGAAAAATGGAACAAAAAAATCATATAGACAGACGAGGTCATCAGAGAGGAACTAGGTTGCTGCAGTTTCGTGCCTTTAATCCTCCGACTGTCACTGCAACCTAGCGGCACCAGTCTAGACGGATAGACTGCCTCTCGTCGCAACACAAAGAAAAATTGAATCAATAAATAAATAAACGAATTGAAATTATAGATACTATAAATATTATGATAATAATTATTATAATAATAATAATAATAATAATAATAATAATAATAATAATAATAATAATAATAATAATAATAATAATAGTAATAAAGAAACATCAATAGAAAATATAAATAATTGAATAAATAAATGAAATAAAAAATAATAAATAATAAAAACATTGTAAACCTACACGTGAAATACTGCCGTACCTGGCCTGTTCAATCGCGTGAGGAAATACAATGAGTAAATAGATAGCGAGAGCAAGACAGGCAATAGAAAGTCTACATCGATCTGTTCCACTACTATAAAGACTATAGGCCCACCTTCGATAGCGAGCCTCCTGCAACTCCAGTCCTTGGCGTCGGTGGTCAGCGGCTCCTTCTGTCGTACGTTGATCACGAGCGATTGCCGATCGTCGCTTAGCGCGTAGTAGCGCAGCATACCGACAAAAATTTGGCCAAAATTCCACGTCGAGTGGTCCAACGAAGCGGCCACTTTGCCTACGTCTCTTTCGTAATTGACAAATTTCTCGGCGTTCGTTTGGTCCAACGCGCTAGGTTTTCGATCGCGCTCAAAATTTAAAATGGGTCAGTTTTTTTATTTTTCCGTCCATTTCGTTAAGCGCGATACGCGAAACGGAAATTTAGTCATCCCCACCTTTGTTACGGGAATAAAATATTTCGGTGCGGCAAAAATTTTGCGCGTCTACGAAGTCCGCGAACATTTCTGTCGGAAAAGGCTCGTTTAGCTTTTGACGACTTTTATCATTCTCGCTCGGACAAAAATTTTGAGGATTTTCGGTGTCTCGTCGAGATCAATTATACTTATTACCGTACTTGATCAAAAGAACGTGAATAAAAGAAAAGTAGTCTAAAATTCGAAAGTTCGGGTCAGTGTAAAGTTCCGAAATTGCGGACGAGTAAATTTAGAGTTTGAGCCTTTTTTGCGGGCCAAATATTAGAAACGATTAAAACGCCCTACGTATACGAAATGTTTTAATGCGCAATACTGCGTTTGAGCGCTTTTTATCCTATTCCGACTCGTATCGTCGCTTTTATCGGTAAAACGTTTAAGAATTCATCGAAAATTTTGACTTTTCGGATAATTTTAACGCCATTCTAAGCATTTTATGCGTTAACAAAACGGAAATGTACTAATCGGCGCTAAGCGCCAAATGAATTTTAAAATCCTCGTTACTATCCTCCCAAAACATCGTGCGGCGAAATGAAAATGCTTCTTACGTATTTCAAAATCGTCCGACGGCTACTCGGATCCCGAATTCCGGGCAGTGTTTTTTGCGCAAGGTCCGTTCGTACGCGTACGAAGATAGTCCCGAAAGTGTTTGTAGATTTTGTTGTTCAAAAAAATTTTCGGGTACCGTAATACGGTACGTTAGCGATTTTAGTGTGGTGAAAACGGAGTTGTTCGACTTACGGTAGCGTATTTTACTTAATTTCTGGGTCTCTAAGGGCAAAAATCACATAAGAATTGTCTTAAAACGGCGCGAATCGCCAGAAAAACTTGGCTTTTTTCATTTTGAAATGCAATTTCTGCCATTATTAACATATATAGATCGCGCAATTACTCATTTCGGCGCGAAGCGCCGGAAATTTTTGCGAATTGTAGACCTTTTTGCAATTTTGTCATCTCAAAAAACTTTGTACGCGTACAAAGACGGTCCCGAAAAGTCTTTGTACATCGGGAAAAACCTTTGCCGAATACGAAAAAAACGCTGGTTCCGATTAGTACCCCCTCACCCCTGTGAAAATATATGAATAGAAAAGACAGCGGCGGTATTAGTAATCTTTATTCTTCTCGTTTTCTCGTCTAATTTGACGGATCCGGCGAAATTGCGCGTCCGATTTCAGCGCAAAGATCGCATTTATACATTTTGACGGCATTGCCCTTTTGCGCAAAAATTTTACGGAAAATTATTAGTTTTCCGAAAGAATCTCTGCGCCGGATGGTTTGGAAAACAAAACAAATTCGCCAAAATCCGAAAACGCGCGACGGTTCCAAGTAGCGAATAATTAGGCTATTTTAGCCGGTGTCACACCTTAAAATATTTTCTAAAAGTCTTAATTGTTTCAATCGGTCAAATAATTTATATGTTAACTATTCTCGTACTGATGTCAGAAAATTTTGGTTTGGAAATCGTGCATCATTTTTGTGGAACAAGTTACCGCCCATTGTCAAACTAGCAAAGAACCTAACTCAATTTGAGAAACTACTTGCAGAAAACTTTAACTTTAAGTCTCACTGTCGGGGGCTGATTCGCATGGCATAAATAATGCCCTTCTCCCCCTGTTACATTTTGCGATCAGCATAATTTTTAACTCTTTAGTTTTTGCGTTTATATTTCTGTTTCATTTTATTTGCGTCCGCCATTTCGAGGAATATATCTACTTGTTTTAGCTGCTTTCGTTTTATGTGACAAATAAACTAAACTAAACTAAACTAAACTAAACTAAAGTGTCCGGGCCACAATAACGTGCTTAAAAGCGAGAAAAAATGTATTTAAACATTGGGACACAGTGGGCATCATACGTAGACGTAAAAGGATAGGGTTTGAACCCACAAAATCCAAAGTCTCTCCAAACTGGTAGATCCGTAGAATTGGATAATTTAGCATTTTTTGCAGTTATGCTCCATCTGACTGCCAGAATTTGGCCCACTGCCCATATAAAGCAGCAGGCATTTATCAGCCGAAAGTGTTGGGTGGGGGTTCGCCGACCATTAGGAGGAGTGCGCGAACTTCAATTTTTAAAGAATGCACCTAAAGTGGCTAGAAATTGCAAATTTTGCACAAAATCGGAGAGAGGGGAATAAACAATTTATGTTTATTTATTTTTATATTTTTACATTTACGACTTCGGTTATGGGAATCTCCACCCCCTTGTTACATGTTTGAATGGTAGCACGGTACGCAATATATAAAATGAAGTCTTAGCATGTCTTTTTAGAATCATGAGTGAATGGAACCGCGTGCAGTTTCAATTCACAACATTTATGACTGAAATTCGTAAATATCGTCGATTATTCCACACGAATGTTATATTTATATTCGATTATATCTCCAAGTTCGCTCAAACGACACCACCATACCTGAGCGTGGGGAGTTTGGTAGTATGCACCCCCCCCCAAAAGAAACCAAAATAACCCCCCCCCCAGAATTCAATTTTTTGAAATTTTTTTGGTTTTTTTCGCAATTTTTCGATGCCAATGGATAGTGCTTGATGAGAAACGTTTAAAAATGGTGTTTCTTTCGCCATACAACCATTTTTAAGGCCATTTTTTTACCTTTAAAAAATCTTTCACACCGACCCCCCAGATCTTTGGTGCCGCCCACCTATGGACGCCACTGACGATGCAACGAATTCTTCGTAATGCATTGGCTTGCTTGTATTTATGTACCTTAATACATTGTACAAGGTACGCATATATGTAAATGCCTACTTACCTGATTGTACAGCGAGTGATATGCGTGGGCGTATATGCGTACGTATACTCAGCGTAACCTGGACACTTTAAGGCGGAGCCGGACACTTTAGTGCCTTAAAGTGTCCGATTTGACACTTTAAGGTATCTTAAAGTGTCCGGCCAGATACTAAGGTGCGACACCGGTTTTAGGAGGAATATGAAAATGTTAAAGGTACGAATGCGTAAAAAACGGAAAAATCGTTTTTGGTATTTGATATTTTGTCGAGGCGAACTGAGATCCGAAAATCGTGCCTCGCTCGCCGAAGTAAAACGAAGCTAAAAGAAATATTACCGAATGAATAACGGGCAGAAGAGGCGGTTGGCGTTGCTGCAAATAATGCACCAGCATCAAGTCGAAAGCGTAAGCCGGCAAACAGCCGTCGCGAAAATTGTCCAGTTTGCAAAGCTGTAGAAATAAAAATAAATTAAACGACGGATTTTGCGCAACCGAATTCGACGAAATCTTATTTTTACCGATAAAGGCGACGAAGTACTAAAAATTTCCTCTACCTCGATAAATCATTTCGTACGGCTACTTTGATCATTTTTGCATTCGACTCGCAAAAAAGGCTCGAACCCTAAACTTTGATCCCAAATTTAGTTATTTTATCCCTCCCGCGAATCTTGATCCTTCGGAAACCGTAACTCCTTAGACCCGAAGAAAGGAGAGTAAAAACGAAATTATCCGAAAAAATTAGACAAAATTAAGGCCGCGATATAGATAAAAATTGCCATTTTTCCGTAAAACTACTCAAAATTGACTAGAAATTACGTTAGTCTTAACTTTGATTAACTTAAATCTAGTTTTAATTCAAAAACGAACGTAATTTAACAAATAATGATAATAATACGGGCGAGGTGGCCCGAGAAAAAATAGAAAATGTTTCATCCGTTAACGATAGTTATAAACGTATCGCGAAGCTTCAAACTTTTTCGAAACGACGACGTAGGACGACAATGTTGTAAAATCGCATAGTTTCCTTCGCTATCGCCCTCTCGATTTAAACTTTTTGTAAACATAACTTTTCTGGTTAATAACAAAGGGAAAAACTGCTACCTATATCGGTGTTCAATTATTAAATTTATTCGGAAGGCGAACCTGAACTTTATTGGCCGTAATATTCGTAAGAGCGTCCGCTATACGCGCGCGGCGTGGGAATTATGGGGGGAGAGGGGTGAAATTATAAAGCGCCTTTTTGGGTACAAAAATGGTAGGCGCGCGTCAAAAACATTGCCTTTCGGCATTTTCGACAATGCTCCATCTTTCTAGAGCATAAAAACGTAAGACTATTTCTAAAAAAAGTCGGAGAAAATTGAACAAAATATAGTCAAAACGTGAGTTTAATGGCGCTTCGCGTTGCGCTTTTGAGCGAATAAATAGCTAAAAACGCTTCAAAAGCCTCTTTTCTATAAATTGTCAAAATTCTTTTTTGGGAACTTTAGAAAAATCGCCAATTCTGCGGAGGAAAAAATTTTGGGGCGGAAAATTTTTCTTGGGGAAGGGGAGTGATAATCCCCCAAACTCCCCCCCCTCAATATCACGCATGGCGTCCGTACTCTATCATAATTGTTAAATACTTTGGCCCACAAACGCCACACGACGGCGATGCCGCCGAGCTGCGGAAAGGCGTTGTTCAGAGTCCTGAGAAACTCGGCGACGAGGAACGCGTCCGAATTGCGCACCGACAACACGCAGCGCAGCGGGCCGAACGTCGCCCGGTCCAAAAATTTAAACGAAACGAAAGGCCATCTGCAGCCAAAGTCGTGCGTCGCGTCGCGTACTAATCCGCCTAAACGGCGGTTAAGCCTTCTGTAGGCGTGAGAAAGCGAGAAACTGTCCAAATTAAAATATATACTTATTCCGGCTACACCGCGCTTTTTTATCTTCCTTCCCATTCTTACGGTAAACAACAAAAAAACAAGCTTTTCTTACTATAAAAGCCATTTATTTATCGCGACGTCCAGCGTTTTCTTCGTATTCGGCAAAGATTTTACCCCATGTACGAAGACTTTTCGGGACCGTCTTTGCTACATCTACAAAGATTTTTGAGAAGACAAAAATTGCAGAGAGGTTTGAAATTCGCTAGAATCTTCGGCGCTTCGCCCCGAAATGAGTAATTGTGCGGTCTATATATCTTTATAATGGCAAAAATTGCATTTCAAAAGAAAAAATATCGAATTTGTTGACGATTCTAAGCGATTTTAGCCCTTAAAGCCCCAGAAATTAGCTAAAATACACTACCTAAAGTCGAAAAACTTTTTTTAACGCAATGAAATCGCTACTGTACCATATTATGGCATCCAAAAATTTGCGTGTACAAAATGTACAAACATTTGAGGGAGGACAAAAACTGTAAAAGGTGTAAAAATAAAGGAAAAATGCCGAATTTTCCGGCACTTCGCGCCGTTTTGAGACAATTTTTAGTGATTTTTGGCGTCAGAAACCCAGAAATTAGCTAAAATACGCTACCAAAAAACAAAAACCGTTTTACCACACTAAAATCGCTACTGTTCTATCTTATAGTATACATTGCGCGTACAAAATGTACAAAGACTTTTGAGGACCATCTTTATACGTGTACAAACGGACCTTGAACAAAACAATCACTGGTGACGTCACTAATTTCTTTCACGTTCTTAGACCCCTGACGATTACACCCAAATTCCTCAAGCCGATTGAGCGACGCTAATAAATCTATCGCATTTTCTATAATTTGCATACAAATTTAATGCCAAAATCATTTTTTAAACGCAGTTTTCTTATTTATTTTCATGGAGACGTACGTACGACTCTCACTCACTTATTTTCTACATTATGTTCTAAAACTTAAAAAGAATCCAGCTATAGCAGCTATCAGTGGCGGATCTAGGATTTTCCTAAGGGGGCGGTACCCCTAAGGGGGCGGAACCCTGACTCGGGCGAAAAAATTAGCCATTTTAACCCGAAAATCGCTAAAAATCGCTTGAAAATGCTTAATTTTGCGCACTATTTAGGGCCAATGGGGAAGGGGGCGGCCGCCCCCTAAATCCGCCCTGGCAGCTATGTAACAATGGCTGCGATTTGGGAATGCTCAAGCAAAAATAGGTTTTGACTGATAGGAAAATTCCCTGCTGAATGCAAGTAATAAGGTTGCATTTCTAAACAGCTAATAAAGTTGTCTGTACGGGAAAATTGACAGGAATAAATGAGATTCAAGCGCGGCTTTAGAGTGCCTATCGTCAAGAAATACTTGATTTTTTGTATTCGGCAAAGATTTTTGCCCATGAACAAACACTTTTCCAGGACCGTCTTTGTACGTGTACAAAGATTTTTGGGAAGAGAAAAATTGAAAAAAGGTCTAAAATTCGCAAAAGTTCTCGACGCTTCGCCCCGAAATGAGTAATTGTGTGTTCTATATATCTTTATAATGGCACAAATTGCATTTCGAAAAAAATGTCAAATTTTTTGGTGCTACGCGCCGTTTTAACACGATTCTTAGTGATTTGTGCCCTCAGAGACCCAGAAATTAGCTAAAATCCACTGACAAAGGTCGAACTACTCTGTTTTTACCACGCTAAAATCGCTACTGTACCATATTATACTACCCGAAAATTTGTGCGTACAAAATGTACAAAGACTTCCGGGGACCAACGGACCTTTTATTTTTTTATCATTTTAGCCATTTTTATCACGATTATCCAAATTTTTCCGGCACTTCGCAGCGGGACTCATTAATGACATTAATTGACTTTCTTGTCGCTCTGAAAAATTCATTTTCGTGTCACTACATGAGTATTTCTTGTACAGAAAAAATGATTTTTCACTTTTTGACGATGATTTCTCGATTGTTTTTCAGCCCTTTGTGTCGATTTATGCAACGATTTTTCTAGTTTTTCATAGAGAACTTTACGAAACTTCAAAAAAATTTTATCTTTTTGTGCATGAGAAGGAATTCGGCCTACCTACGGACGACAAAAGAAGCGCTACTTTGAACATAGTCGACGAATTTTACGGATAATTTTTGACACAATTAGGGAGATTCGGGGTTCCGCCGCCCCCAATACAGAATAAGTATATCCGCATAAAGTTGATAAACAACAGTAAAACTCTGTTAGTATCTGATCATTAAAAGTCAACTAGTTGTTTAAGATTAAAAACCTTTTACGAGACTAATCCTCAGATTTTTCTTTGCACCGTGCAAAAAAATAACATTTTTTCTTGCACCAGGACAAAAAAGTTTGCACTGTGAAAAAACACTAGTCGAAGCACGATTATTTAATCGCAGCGTAAATTGTAAAAGTGATTGGTCGGCTATTTCAAGGTGAGAAAGTGAAGTTTAATTTTATCAAAAAAATCTTTAAAAGCTCCAAAAACGGCTTACAAACGTGAGTTTTTGCCCCAAGATGTCGGATATCAGAATATCGGCATTGGGGATGAGATGAGGTGATGCGACTGACTATGAAAAACTCTTTGTTTCATACAGACTCGTATTCGGGGGAGTTATAGGGGAGTCCCCGAATTTTTTAGAATTTCCAGCTATAAAACTATATAAGTTTTAGAGATTCATTAGTACGAAAACGCTCAAAGTTCCGTTAATCCAACAAAATTACCATTTCATAACTTCAGAAAGATCAAAATCAGACTTATGTATGACAATAGAAAGGTCGAATCTTTTAGGCGCTTCGCGCCAGATATAATTTTTGCATTGTTTATGGATAATTATAAATGTAAGCTAAAAAGGATAAAAATGTCAAAAACTTTCGGCCTTCGAGCTAAGGCATAAATATCGCATTGCTTACATTCCGGAAACAGCAAAAGTGAGCTTAAAATGACGATTTTAGCTAATTTCTGGTATTTGGCATTTTTCCATTCTAGATGCAAATTCTACCATTCTAAAGATATATAGGACAGACAATTACTGATTTCGGCGCGTTTTTCGGAATTTCACACCTTTTTACAGTTTTTGTCTCTCCAAAAATCTTTGTGCATGTACAAAGACGGTCCTGAAAAGATTCTGTACATTATGAAAAATCTTTGCCGAATACAAAAAACTGTGGTCCTAAATGTGATAATTCGGCCTGAATTTAGTTGATAACATTACTTCGGCGCGAAGCGCCGATATTTTTATGAGCTTTTGATGGAATTTACGCATAAAACCCGACTGAGAAAGCTAAAATAACTTGTACTACAAAATCAGAAATATTACAGAAATTGTAATACGTCCAGTAAATCTTGTAACAGCCACCACTGCGCTTATAAATCCAATGCAACATCAAGATAAATCAGTCAATTTTATTTGAACGGCAAAAAGTGCATTAATTAAATAGTATGTACTTGTTTTTGCATAAAATCTTTAGAAACAGTAGAAATACATACAAAATATATTTGAATTAGCATAAAGATGCCTAGATTATACAAAGATTGATTTTGGAGTGTTGAATGCCCCAGCTTGAATCTAAATACATTATTTTGGCGATAATTTGCGCGAAGCGCCTAAAATTTTTCGAAATTTCATTGAAAAATACTTAAAAACGTATTTTAACATTGTATAAAAATGGCTCCGAAAAAAGAGCACAAGCCGAAATCGATTTTTGGCCAAAACCTGCATTTTTTGGCCATTTTTAGGTGCGTTTTTGCGATTTACGGCCAAAAATTGGTGGTCATTTGCCCCCTCCCCAAAAATGGCCGAAAATCATACGTATAACAGGGGTTTTGGGGAATTCCCACCGAAGCTTGCACGTCTTCCCGACATTACCCCAACGTCAGAAAATTTTGACCCACCGTCACCCATTTTTCGCGAAAACTTTGCTATTTTTAGGTGTTTTTGTCAATTTAGGTCAAAATTCGGAGCCGGTTACCCCCCTCCCGCAAAATAAACGAGGAATGTACATTTACCAGGGTGTTTGGGACATCCCCACTCACGGTTCTAAGCCACTAATCCCTCCAAAGTCAGAAAAGTTTTGACAATCCTCCCCCATTTTTAGCGAAAAGTCGCGCTTTTCTGGCTATTTTTAGGTTTTTGCCATTTTTCACCTAAAACTGGAGTCGCTAACCCCCTCCTTCTAAATGGCCAGGGACCCCTACCCGAACTTTCCAGCCGTTACATGTAATGCCGAGGACCATCTCTCCCAAAATTCTGAGCTGTTACATGCATATTTTATAGTGATATTTGTCTATTTACTCGCGCTTACATTCAAAAATATTGTATCGCTTCGTGCAATTCTAATAGTTAGGTGCGCTTTTGCCATACTAATCATTAAGTTCAAAAAAATTCAAAAGGTTTTCACCAAAAATCGTCTGACAGTGACTTGAGTCTTGGACCCTGAGGGGGAATAATACCCCTCACCCCCTCTTACGGAAATGTGTGTTCTGTTTATAAAATCGCTTATGAATGCAAAAGCCGAAATCGAAAACAATTTTCTCACAGGGATCTCTCAAAAGAAAAAATGAAGAATGCTTGAGCGCATAAAGTCTGCGAAAACGGGTTTCTGTGGTACTTTTGATTAGTAAACGCATCGCCTTCGAAACCGCCCAGTCAAGACGTAAAGAACGCGTCACATTTTTCAGACGTTTCGTGTTGAATAAATTATTTTCTCTGTTTGTTTGCGCAGCACAAACAATGAGTAAAAAACAATGGTTAGGAAGCTGTTTAGGAATTGGATGATGAAAAATCAGTTGCGCGGGCAGTTCGCACGATAGCTTTTGCGTACGTGAGTAAGAAACCGAGAAAAAATTTTTCGAAATCTCAAACAAATTCTCATAATTTTATAGAGTTCATCGAGAAAGACTCAAAAGTCTAATGGTCCTCGATATATTCGACTCCAAAATTAACGATTTCTCCTCCCTCCGAAATAAAATCCTGCGTACGGGGCTGTACGAATAAATACATATACGCATGAATAGAAACGACGATGCGACTTATGCCAATGTTGAATAATGATAATTGCTGACTCGTCTGATAAATGGCGTTGGTGAAGCGAATGAGGGCGGTCGATTGGTCGATTTTTGACTCGGGATAAACCAACTCCAAGTTGACGTTCGTGTCGTCTTTGAGCGCAAATCCGGTCGCGCACGAGCCGTACATCCGCACAAAGCAATCTGTTAAATTATCCACAAACTTTTAGCTCAAAGCCATCTCTTTCCACCATCATTTATTTATTTATTCAGCATCTTTTCATATTGCTTTAATGCGTCGCTATCGATGGAAACAAAAATTTTTCTTTAATTAGATTGGCGTCAAAATAATTATTTGAATTAATGATAAATTATTGAACGTAACCATTGAATTGAATAACTTTCGAGCTACCGTTAAATTGAACAACTAACTAAATTGAAGAATACTGCGCAAATATTTCCAACAAACGTATAGATAAAGATTAAAACTGATCTACGAATGAGGGGCTAAGAAAGAAATTTAGTTTTGACGCAGATAGCAAACGATGCGTGAAAAGTTGGCAACGCGCCTTTGTCGTCTAAAACGCAATTGCGAGCGATGTGCGAGAGGCACATTTGTACGTTTTCGAACCAGGTCGCGAAGTCGACCGTAAGACGATGGCGGTCGGCGATTTTTCTCAACATCGCGTTCAAAAAGTCCGAGTGAGTCTCAACGGGCTCCGGTATGAGAGACAAACTTTCGACAAACTGTCGCTCCTCAAATCGAGTAAAATTCGATTAATTTCGTAGAGACACCTACGCATTAGCGCATTAAAAAGTCGCCTACCTTCTTGAAAAGCCGATGCTGTTTCTCCTTGCAGTGAGTAATCGTGCGCTCAAACGTGTTGATGTGGTGCTCGCAAAGGCGACAAAAGAAAAGCGCTTTGATGAATCTAACGCTTCTCTGTAAAAAACGAAAGAAGGGTCAGCGGGATGGCCAGGCTTCATTTTTCTGCTCAAAAAAATATGGGTATGCGTCGAAAACGCCATTTTTTGTCATTTCTATCCACGTTTTCTCTTCAGAACACAAAACCATTAGAAAATTACGAAAAAATGCTAAAACATCGAATAAATTGGTCAAAATATAGTTAAACAATGAGTATAAAAATTTTACATTTTTGAGTCAAAAGATTGTTTAAAAAGCCTCAAATAGAAGCATTTTTGCGAATTTTTTGAAAACGGGAATTCTGGAGGGGTGAAAAAATTTTCGTATAGTAACAAATTTTCTGCGAGGTGAAATCTTCCATCCCCAGATACTGCATGATTAGGAGATTCTCCACACAAAAAGGCAGTCGTCCCCTCATCCAAACAAAAGTCAGAAATTTTTGACCTCTCCTCGCCCATTTTTAGCAAAAACATGCGTCTTAGGGCTGATTGTAAATGCTTTGGCCAATTTTGATCAAAAATTCAAAGTCGTCTTTCCTCCTCTAAAAGTAGCCGACTACCTCCACCCAAGACTTTCATTACATTTCGGTGACCAGGACGGGTAAGATCGAGAATATGTGGTCAGGACAGAAAAACCAGGACCTTTATCGCAATAAATAGCGTCTGACAAATATTAAAATGATATAGCTTAAGAATACATCTGGCGGTGAATCACTCGACAGTACCTAAGTTCTGCACATTTCGAATCAAGGGGTAATATCCATACATGCACAGCGTGGGAATTCTTAGGGGTAACGTTATAAAGTGCCTTTTTGTCTCCATTAGTGGCAGGCACGCGTCAAAAACATCATTTTTCAGCGCTTCTGACGATGCTTTATCTTTCTAGAGCATATAAACAAAGAAAAATTTCGAAAAAAATTAAAAAAGTTGGAACAATTGAACAAAATACAGTCAAAACATTAGTATAATGGCGCGAAGCGCTCAAAATTCGGCACTATTGAGCAAATAGATAGCTAAAAACGCTTTGAAAAACACCTTTTCTATAAATTTTCCGAACATTTTTGGGAACTTTCAAAAATCGCCAATTCTGGGGGTGGGAAAACTTTGGCACTTATGGAGTTTAGGGGGTACAGAAAAATTTTTCAAAATTTTTTCAAAATTAGTCAATTATGGGTAAATCGAGAGTGCTGATCACGAATATACTAGTGGTTCATCTTGACAACGACTATATGAGTTGGAAACACGACTCAGGTAGGTTATGCGTTTTTAAAATTTTTGTTGAATATTTTTTCAAAATTTATTAATTATCGGTAAATCGAGGGTGCTGATCACGAATACGCTAATGACTTATCATGATGACGGCTATTTTTGAAGAAAACACGACTTAGGCAGGTTATGCGTTTTCAAAATATCGATTATTTCGAATGGAAACACGACTTCGGCAGGTAATGCGTTTATTCAAAAAAGCCATGTCGACTTGAACCTGCCTAAGTCGTGTTTTCATCGAAAATAGTCGTCTTCATGACAAACCATTAGAATATTCGTGATCAGCACCCTCGATTCACCCATAAATAATGAATTTTGAAAAAATATTTGACAAAAATTTTATAAACGCATAACCTGCCTGAGTCGTGTTTCCATCCCAAATAGTCGTTGTCATGATAAACCACTAGCATATTCGGGATCAGCACCACCGTTTTTCTTTTTCCCACCGATTTGGTTGACATTATAGACCGAACTCAAAATTTTTTTCCACGTTTTCCGACTTTTTTCCACGTTTTTTTGGGAGGTCTTAAAACGTTTAAAATAGAGCTCCTGTGTTGAAAAATCAGTGTTTTTAAGTAGAAAATTTTGTGTACACATGCAATAGCGGTGATTGATGCACTTTTTGTATAAAAATTTCGCGCTCTACAAGAAATATCACGATAAGTGTACGTTATTTATGTTGAAACTTGAATTTCCTTACTTCAATAAAGCATTTTAGCCAATTCTGAAGTCGTTTTTGACAATTAAAACTATAATTTATGACATGGCGCGAAGCGCCAGAAAATTTTGAAATTTTAGCTCTCTAAATCATTTTTGCATTACAAAAACTGTGCAGAAGGTAAGGATTTTCAATCGTAGTAGAGTTCCAGGACTAGATTATCGATAAAAATGCTGCAATTGGCGCCGCGCGGCTTAAACATCAATAACAAGTAAGACTTAAATCAATTCGGCGCGAAGCGCGAAAAATTTTTGTAGTTTAACTTCTCTAAAACGCATTTTTGCATTACAAAAACTAACTGAATCCGTGCAGACGAAAAGGATTTTCAATCGTAGTGGAGTTCTAGGACCAGATTATCGATAAAAATGCTGCAATTGGCGCGGCTTAAACAGCAATAACAAGTAAGAATTGAATCAATTCGGCGCGAAGCGCCGAAAAATTTTTGTAGTTTCTGTTTCACTTCTCTAAAACGCATTTTTGCATTACAAAAACTAACTGAATCCGTGCAGAAGATGAGGATTCGTGGTGAAGTTCTAGACCAGATTGTCGATAAAAAATGCTGCAATTGGCGCGGCGCGGCTTGAGGATTCATAATAAGTAAGAATTAAATCAATTCGGCGCGAAGCGCCGAAAAATTTTTGAAGTTTTAACTCTCTAAAACACATTTTTAACATTACAAAAATTTTCCACAAATGCCAACCAAGCCCAAAAATTTTTTCCATTTGCCAAAATTTTGGTTGACAAATAGACCAAAAAGTGGAATAAAAAAAACGGTGATCAGCACCCTCGATTTACCCATAATTGACTAATTTTGAAAATCTTTTGAAAAATTTTTTCTGTACCCCCTAAACTCCATAAGTGCCAAAACTTTTGCGGGGGTAAAAACTTTTCTAGGGATGAAACATTCCTTTCCAAGATCATGTATGATAGGTAAACTTTGGGTTCAGAACGTTAGTTTGAGCACTATTTTGAGAGTCTGGCTGTAGGTAAGTTTTTTCCAGGTCGAGTCATTCAATTTGCAACCCTAACCCAAAAATGATTATGAACATTCACTGTGTGTTGTTGCCAATGTCCTGAGCTTAGGCCTAATTATTAGCATACACATTGGTGCCAGCGCATGGGATAACCCTTAGATCGATGGGTTGAAAATCGCGAAGCAAGCGGGAAAACTTTTGCCCGATTTATGCCTCAGGCTTAGCCCATGTCTGGCACCAATCTGAATTCTCAAGCAATCCCAGAAACTTCCGGTATTCATACCATAAATGTCTCAAATCCCACCAACTTCATATTTGTGCAGACATAAGGTAAAGCTCATTATGGTATGCCCAGCGTGCTGTTGGAGACATATATGGCCGAATCGGACTAGATGCAAAATATGGGTTCCGTCCAAAATCCGTAAAAATGAGTCTATGAAGTCAGAATTTTTTACAAAACGCGCTGAAATCGTTAAAATAAGGCGCGGAAAGCAAGTTTGATTGAAAACTGTCCATTGTTTTCCGAAATAATCCAGATTTTACTGCTAAATTTGTGTTTTTCTTGATTTAGTGCTAGTATATTCATAGCAGTCACGGTTTCATAGTTTTTCGCAAAAAAATTTTAATGTCATTTCCAATATGCTGATGACGAATATAACAATCTGTTTGTTCGTTAATCTTTTTACGCGCTATATATGCAAATTTATGCAGATTCTTGTCCAAACGTCTATAAGTCGACCTAAGCAGCTAATGTCGACCTAAGCGGGAGTTATACTGACCTAGGCAGCATAAAATTCTTCTTCATCTATCACTAAGCCTAAGCCTGAGAAAAATTAAGAGGAAACCAACTTACAGGATACATGTCAAACTAAGTATTCTTAAGCACCGTTGAATTGTGAACTTTAGAGCCCTACAGCTCCCTCGATATTGGACGGACTTATGTGAAACTATTTTTCTGTGCTTTATTTTAACTATTTCTGCTAGTTTTGCAGGAAATCCGAAATTCTCAAACTTATTTTCAACAATTTCTGACGGAACCCACAATCTGCACTTTAGCCGGCCGAATGTATGCGGAGAAGAGTTTACAGACCGATGCCTTTTATCACTATTAGATTAAATTCGCGTTTTCTACTCCAATTTCCTACGCATAATTTCTTTATTTGTGAAACACTAAAACCTGAAATATTGAAACCGACATCCTATACCTAATCTATGCCATCTCTCAAAACGAAGCGGCGTAGCCAAGTTGTGCATGAGCTGGGCTGTTTAGCGAGAGGTCCGAGGATCGACTCCAGGCCCGCATCCAGGGGGGATAGGGGACACGTGCCCCCCCCCCGCCCAAAGAGATATGAGAATGATTCCTTTAATATACTCTCACCTTTATTTTTTAGCCAACAATCGCGAAAAAACATTGGCGCTTCGCAACGAATTGGACAAATTATAATTAGTATATTTAGTCTCGAGAGCGCGCTTTAAAAACTCCATTTTCAGTCTTTATACAACCTAAAGTATTTTGCATCTATGTCTTATGTTCTGCATAAATTTTTATGCGGAAAATGAGATATGTTTCAGTAGGTGTCTATTGAATATTCACCATATTTAAGGCAACTGGAAGCAAAATTTACAAAGTATACAGCTCTAGTGCTCATAAAACGTCTTTTTTTAATTCATCTTTTGTTCCCCTTGTTTTTAAAAAATTTTGGTCGTGCCCCACCCCGAAGCGAAATCCTGGATACGAGCCTGGTCGTCTCTCACAATGTGCAACTTAAATCTGTTTGGAAAAAGCATAACATCCTATACCTACCTATTATATCGAAAAACATAGAGAAAATTACATCCTATAAGTACCCTAGCTGATATTGAAAAAACTTAGAAAAAATGCAATACGCACTAAAGTGAATATAAGTGTTCTGAATTACCCAGGTAGATAGATACCTGCTAAAAATTTTACTAATCACTACTCTGGCTGGCCTACTTTTTTTAGGAGAAAAATCGATTCCGATTGAAGAAACTCGAGTTGGTCGGACGTCAGAGCGGCATTATTCAAGATGGTAACTTTCGTAGTCGCAGCCGTATTCGTATTATGCTTCGATTTACTTTTAGCAAGGCTACGTTGCTGAGGCTGAGGGACCTTGCTGACCCTTCGACTACTACAGGGAACATTCAATTCGTCTAATTGGCCGACGTCGGGCTCAACTACTCGCGGCATTATTTTTTTGGGCGCAGCTTCCTTATCCGCTTTCTGCTTTGTGTCGGAGCTTTTACTGCGGCTCTTAATTATCCTATTTACACAAACTACCTTCTTCTTTAATTTCTTTCCGGACGGCTCTCTGCTCGCATTGACTGTGGCAACTGGCTCTTCTGATGCACTTTTATCCATTAAAATCGGTGAAAGAAACTATTTAAATCATTTATAAGACAATTATGTCGACGAGCCACTATGACAGCTGATCGCCAAGCACGCATGCACGTCTGTCGTCCAGCCTTATTTCACTATTTTATGTCAAATACAGTAGTAAATTTAGTCGAAAAGTTTGTCATTGGGTCATTACTTGGTTGCAATAGGCTAACCCTTTGTCTATTTCATGAAATTCTGTGCATAAAATCAATTGTCAGCATTCATGCTGACATAAAAACAGTTTCTAGGCTGCCTACAGTAATACAATATTGCAAACTTAGACTTCATGTGCAATAGTCCGGAATGGGACGTTTGGGCGCAGCCGGTTTGGCGCGGCTGTTTTGGCGCAGCCGTTTTGGCGCAGGGACATTTTGGCGCAGGAACACTTCGGCGCAGCCGTTTTGGCGCAGCTGTTTTGCCGCAACAGTATGCTTTTAATAAAGGGACGTTTTGGCACGGCTGTTTTGGCGCAAGAGAACCAGAAGCGTACATTACATACACACCACATGCAGACAAAGCACAAAATCATTTCGGTATAGGTATGTGTGTATGTATGAACATACATACATATGTAAACGTAGCGCGAAGGTACCTTTACGTGATTACTTACGCCCGAAAGACTTAAGCTTACGCGCTCGCACTGGCGGTATTCGCCCTTTTTAGGGGTTCGATCACCAACCGGCGACTCGGAGTTAAGTGGCCCAGCCTATCAAGATAGCCCAGCCCTCTACGCACGCACCTAGTGAAACTTGCTTACTTAACCCCTTAAGATTAAGTACCTAAATAATGTAAGTTCCCCGGAAACCTAATTGAGGGCTCAAAAAGATTATTATGTAACTTGTTTTGGGACCGAATTTTGGTGCTTGAAAATATTGAGGGTTCCTAAGTATAGTGTAGCACAAGGACAGAATTCAACAGCACGGAAATTCAACCGAGCCCAACATCGTTACTTAAATAATTAATTTTTACAATATTTTTGGACAGAAAATTGTGAAGCAATAAAAAATGCGACAGCATGAAGGTTGCATGCTGCTGATTGTTGTGTTATGCTAATCGGTTAAAATAAACAATGTATTTAACATAGGGCGCAAAGCCCCGCCAAAGGCGTACAAATAATGCCAAATTGGCGCACAAATAATAAAAGAAATGCGCAAGGGCGAAAGAAACTTGCCCACTATGCGACAAAAACACGACGAGATTTCCCTGCAGCCATGCAGGGGAAAACAGTAGGGACTATGTGCGGAGACTACTCGACACATGGAAAAGAAAAAGAACGCTCAGCATGGAAGCTGGCGTGAGAGGCTCAAAAGCTCAATGTAAAATGAAAAATTCTTAAAGTGGAGGAAAGATCGTAAAAACTGCGCTGGCACGCAGTTTTAAACAATACAAAAAAGAGGCGTATCAACGCGGAAAAAGAAACGCGGAATGGATCTATGAGAATAACAATAAGCCTATGGGCAAAGCTCATGGTAAAGAATGAACTAACGGAATAGGCACAAATATGAGACACACACATATAGAGTTTTAACACACGTATGATATGATAGCACACATACCAATTCGTACTCGAGTCGCATTAAGCCCGAGTGCCCATTTTCCTATCCTGGATTTTTATTGAAAATATGTATGGGAAAGGAGATGAAAATATGATAATTTTTGGAGGGAAGGTGGTCCCGGGCACACCTGGGCGTGGGGGGGTTTGGGGGGTATGCACCCCCCCCCCAGAAACCAAAATACCCCCCCCAGAAATCAAAATACCCCCCAGAATTCAATTTTTGAAAATTTTTTTCGTTTTTTTCGCAATTTTTTGATGCCAATGGATAGTGCTTGATGAGAAACGTCGAAAAATTGTGTTTTGTATCGCCATACCACTATTTTTAAGGCCATTTTTTGACCTTCAAAAAATCTTGCACCCCCTCAGAATTTTCTTGCTGCCCACGTATGGTCCCGGGCGACACACTATAGCGTTGCGCTTAGCGGTCACGTACATGCGTATGGAAATTGAGCACAAAAATGTACATCTGGGCAAAACAGTCATGGGAATGTAGGTACAACGTAGTGCAAAACAAATGATATTTCGCGTTGAACCAACACGGCGAAACAGGGTGTAGAGCGATCTCTACACTCCCCAGATATCGAGAAAAAGTTTGTGCGCAAACTTTTGCGCGAAAGCGCAATGATGTTGAGTCGAGCGATTATCAATTTGTGTCGGCAGATTGAAGCGGGATGCCGACACATTTTTATGCACAAAACGTATGCATGAAAATGTACGAGATGACGTATGGCTACGTCAGACAATTGAGCAGTGGGAGACAAAAAAACGATGCGTTGGTGACGCGTTGACAACATGGTTTTGCACAACGTACGGAATGACTGTTTGCCCGGGACCCAGATAATTTTGAATTAAAAGTAATTTACGATAGGAGGGCAGGTCACTCTGCAGGCTCAAATTATGGACAAATTGAGAACACATATGGACAAGGACAATAAATGAATCAAAGACAGACAAATACAGTGAAATAACAAATATGTTTTCTGGGAAAAATCAGAAAAGTATACTTCGTAATAAAAATGTACATGGAAATAATGAATAACGGAGATATGTAATAAAATTGTTAGAAAAAATGTCCTAAAGTGGAGAGAAAATTGAGTGTGGCTGCAGGAAAATTAACTAGTAAAAAGAAAAATTACGGAAAAATGATTAAAACGAATTAAACAAAAAATTAACACACTGCTGGCAGTCGGTATGTTGTCCTGGCACAGCAAAAATCAAAATGATTAGCAAATAGTTTGAGTGCGGCAATCTGGTTGATCGCAAGGCTATGACGACTGAGCGGTACGATGACCGTCAGTCGTACATGAAATATTTGGCGTAACGCGCGATGTGGATTGGGCGCGGCTGTTTCCTCGCGTTGGAATAGGCGTAAAATGCAGCGTGGCAATATGCTGCTGGGCAGGATAATGATCCTGCGATTGCATAACCGACACGCATGGCACGGATACAGACATCAGGGCTGTGCGATGCGGCGCAGCGGAATCGCGATGACAATGATTGTCTAAACGCGACGGACGTGGAATACTATGGTCCAAAGCAGACAGTTGGGCCGACGGTTGAGCAGAAGATTGTGAAGCCACTTGCTCGGCTCTGGCGGCGCGACGTAATTGACGACTACGTTTGACACAATTATGACGTTGACGCAATGTAAGACGTTCAGTAGGTTGCGACAAATCGTGCGGCTGACGAACCGTAGACATAATGGCAAAATTGGTAGTATGGCGAATATAGTACAATTGTGGCGTTTCCTCAATAGCCTGCGTAGACCTACGGTCGCGTTGCTCTTGTTCCATGCGATGATGATGTAAAGTGATTTGACCTTCAATCGATAAATTGATGGTGCATAGACACGTTTTAAGGGGTGGCTCTTCCGCTCAAGTCGCAGACGCGTCGCGGTTGCTTTGTCAATTGCGAATTTCTTCTAACGCGGCTGGGAGAGTTAATTCCAAGAAACCTTGGATTTGTTGACGTGCAGCATAGCGTGGAAAAACAAGTGGACAGGTGATTGGAGGGTCTGTGCGCGATCGAATTAGCTGATTTCGCTTATGTGCTGTGTACAAATCCGTAGTTGTCTCAATAATTTCAGGAAACTCGACAAAAACTTCTATTGGAAATGGATTGAGAACTCTTTCCACAAAAATTGATCTAAGCATTTGTCAAAGTTGTTTGACCATGCACCAAGCAATTCGAGGTTCTCGATACCAGAATTGGAATCTTAAAAACCGATTGTCGAGAAATTGGAGAAACATTGGCGTAGACATGAAAGTCATAGATTGAAAAGACGGAATGAAACGGAAAATTGACTTGTATTCTTCGAAAAATTCATTCATTGAACTGAAAATATCAGCCATTTAGCGAATCGTTAAGGCCAAATGAGCATGAAGGTCGGGCAGAGTCGTAAGACGATGCGGAAAAATTCCGATGGAATTGTGTAGTTAGCTCGACGTTTGACTTGAGGCGGTTCTAGCAACCTTGGGTGATTAGCTACAAACTCTAAACCAACTTCATAGACCATTGGGCCGGTCGTGAGGTAGAATCGAGTAAGACAAAAAGTTGAATTGTTGTAGAAAGGACGCGGATGTTGCCTGAATTTGCTGAGAAATGGAATTGGTAAAGCTGGTCAAATTTCGATAGACATACTTGGTGCCGGATGCTGACCAGTAAGCAAAACTCGAGGCAACGATTGTTGCCCATCAGCTTGATATACATTGTTGCACCTTGTGGACAGCTCTGCGATATGGCTGTTTTTGAATTTGATAAGACTATCAAGAAACTTATTGGCGAATCCTTGTCCTAAAGCGTTGACAAGATGAGCTCTGAAATCTTCAGTGTATGTACGAGCGGCATATTTGGTTGCCTGGCTCACAAGTGAATCTTGACTTTGAGCAAATATTTGCGCTTGTTGCTGGTTCAGTGACAGTGGCGCACGTTCTTGAGTTTCTTCATGATATTCGTCCACAAGCTCTAAATCTTTGAAAAATTTTTTGTGGATAGCTTGAGCAAATTCATCTTCCAATTTTCGAATATGATCGCTTTTCTCTTTCGTTTTGCCTTCAGGCACAATCAGATATTTGTAACTGCAAGTTGGCTGATCTTGCATCATCATTTCTTCTTCAGCTGTGATTACTGGCTGAGATGTTTGCGCCGGTTTGGCTACATCTGCGATCGGACTTTTGGAGGCTTCGTCGACAACTTCGAAGACTTCTCCAGCATAGTCGAGGGCTTCTTCCTCATTTTCGTAGACTTTATTCTGATATTTCGGCTCTGTATCTGGCCGTGAGACAGAAGTTGGCACACTTGTGTGCTGATCATCATCGGTAGATGGAGGTGCAGAGACGAAAGGAGTTTGAGATGAAGATGCAGTCGATACTTGCAACCACACATGGGCGTGGGGGGATCTGGGGGGGTCTGGACCCCCCAGAAACCAAAAGATCCCCCCAGAAATCAAAAGACCCCCCCAGAAATTAATTTATGAAAATTTTTTTCGTTTTTTTCGCAATTTTTTGATGCCAATGGATAGTGCTTGATGAAAAACGTCGAAAAATGGTGTTTTTATTGCCATATCACCATTTTTAAGGCCATTTTTTGACCTTCAAAAAATCTTGGACCCCAGAATTTTCTTGCTGCCCACGTATGCTTGCAACGCTTCTGGTGCTAATGTGAAAGCTGATTGCACCATTTCGATATCTGATTCGTTATCACCTTCCTCATATTCCTCTGTGCTTTCATCAAAGCTAGAGTTAGAATGTCTATGATTGCGTTTTCCTTTCTTTAATTTTTCAGCCTTTTCTTTCTTTTTCTGTTCCGCAATATCTCTGTGTTTGATTCTCTCGGCGAGCTCTGCTATAGATTTAGCAGGCATTGAGCTGGCTTGAGCCAATGGCATATCAAATTTTTGATCCTTTTCGACTTTTTGATTTCCGGACATTTCATCTCCGGCGAATCGCTCTCTATTGGTTGGAGCCGTTAGAGCAAGATATGAGCAATCAACTGCATGACGCACTATCAGAAGATACAGATCCAGAGCACCAAGTGGATCGGTGATTAGATATTGGACCATTCGGTCTGGCAACGGAGTTCGATTCCAAGCTTTGCCTACTGCTGTTCTGGCTGATTGGCGAATTTGGAGATTGAACATATACTGTAAAAGCATTTGAAGACGATGATTTCCCGGAGTGGTTGCCACAGCTCTGGTGAAATTTTTGGCAAGCGGAAGCGTATCAATTATGTGAGCCTCGAACAGAATGCGTTTGAATAGCTCGCGGTGCCTCTGACACTGACGGTGACTTTGTTGATTGTGCTCCCAAGCAAAAGGACGAGTTGCATACACATGAAAGTATGCAATGCAATCGTTATCTGATCCGTGGCAAGCTAAGGCAACATCGGATAGTCATATGGTGAGCAACTCATGTAAGCCAAAAGGCGGAAGTGGGAACTGTGCAACGTCCCATATGAAAACATGACCGCGAACTCTTGTGATCTGAATGAAACAGACAAACAAACCGTTTGAATTGTGATGCGTGGCGCTTATGGCCCAATACTGATCATCCCATTGGGAATAAGGCATGTAGACGCGATCATTGACGAACTCTGAGTCGAAACCAAAAAGAAAACGACCATTTAAGGCATTCATCGGCACAAGAATAGCGACGATGGCCGCATATGACTCTGCGGGCGAATCTACAAAAACTACACGAATATCGTTGGCTGGGACATATGGCACAGTCAGTGGCGCTCTGCCAAAATGCTCAAAATACCAATGACATTGAGCCATGATACGATAACGCTGAGGTTCAGCACGTGGGCTTACTGGCGCTATATCGGCAATGAAGCCAGCACGCCCAACAAATGGAGACTCTTGACCCTTAGGTCCTAAGCGTAGCTGCAAGCGTGCAGCTGCCACATGCAAGGCTATGAGGAATTCTGTGACATTGGAAGGGGTGTGGCCGTTGCAATTGAACTCTGGATGGTTGTTATCCATGTTTTCTGACGGTTGGTTGGACATAGTTGAGTAAAATAGGGTTCTGAAAAAGGGTAAACGTTATTTAGGGGAACTGCATGATTGGACTTAGACATAACAAGTAAACGGATGGGAACGCATTCCTTTTTATGGCGTTCGCTAGCTGGTAATTCAGAAAAATCTATGACTATCCCAGGGCAAACAGGGCAATGTGGGACCTGAACTAACACGATATCGCCTGAAATATATGCGCGTTTCTCCAAAATTAAATTGCAAAATGGCAATTTTGGCGATTGCAATAACCTATTTCGATTAACTAAGTGAGTCACGAGCGGATTGTGAATATAGACAATCCGAGCTGTTTCAGAAGTTGGCAATTTGGTGATACGATATGGGCCCACTTGCTTAGGAGCAAGTTTGCCTTGGTTTGACGGGATAACTGCTTTGTTATTCAGATAAACAATATCGTTAACCGAAAAGATATGTTTCGGAAACATTTTTGTTATATTGTCGCTTTTGATGCGTACGCGCTTTCGCTAAATTAGTAGCTGCAGCCTCATGTAAGTCACGTAGGGAGTGAACTAGGCTGGCTAAGTACGCTTCAACTTGGTTAGACAATTCAGGGTCGAGGGTTAAATCACTCAAAATTTGAATATCTAATGGAAAAGGTGGCTCTCTAGCATAAAGTAAGACAATGGCGATAAATTCGTTGAGGCTTGAGGCGTTGCTTGATAGGCAAACAACGCAAATGGGAGATACTGTTCCCAATCATATTGGTCATGAGCACTTAGCTTTGATAAAGAGTCAATCAATGTTCGATTATAATGCTCAACCAGACCATCACATTGGGGATGGTACGGCGTTGTAAAAATTTTCTGAATATGCAAGATTTTGCATATCTCAGCGACTAACATTGATGTAAAATTGGATCCTTGATCTGTCAAAAAACGTCTAGGCACTCTGTGTCTAGGTATTATTTCACGTAGCAAAAGATTTGCGATTGTAGTAGCTTTTATGTCCGAAACAGGAAATGCTTCTACATATTTCGTGAAATAGTCCATGAAAACTACAACTTGATCGTTTCCAGAGATAGATTTTGGCATGTGAAGACAGTCACATGCGATGAGATCAAAAGGAGCGTTAACTTCAATCGGTTTTAGGGGTACCAATGCTGGTATTGACGAAATCTTACATCGCAGACATGTATGACAATTTTTACACCATGCAATGACATCGTTTTCCATTCTTGGCCACCAATATCTTATTTCGATATTGGGCAAAATTTTTCGGGCTGAGAAATGAGCATCAAAAATTGAATCATGAAATTCTGATAGGATAAAACGACGTGAGAGATTTAGGTATGACAAGCTGATAGGCGACTTGGGGGTTACGTTCGGGTTGAAAACGTCAAAAAAGTAGATCTTGGCTGATGAAAAATTCATCGCGATACTTCTTCTCGGAAAGATCATTGAGTGAGTCGCAAATTTTGACGATTTCAGGGTCAAGTCGTTGCTCTGCCAACAGTTTAGCTGGCGTAAGCATTTCAGCTTTTTCCGCATCTGTCAGCATATTTCTTTCATAATATACCGGTGGTACATTTCTATTCGCGTTTGACGTAGTAGGTATGTTGGGCGGATTATCATCCTCTTCCGACTCGGACTTTTCGGATTCTAGATTGGCGACGTTCACTTTTGCTTTTCTTTCAGCTTTGTACTTTCGCTCATTTTCATCATATTTGGGGTGACGCGAAAGTAAATCGGTGGCACAATTATAAGCACCGGGGACATACACAATTTTATACATGTATTCTTGAAGCTTTAGTCCCCATCTTCGAAGACGACTAGACGGATCCTTGACGTTGACTAGCCATGTTAGAGCTTGGTGGTCGGTTTCAACCACAAACTCGGTTCCGTAGAGATAGTGACAATAGTATTTAATCGCCCCTACAACGGCTAGAGCTTCTTTCTCTGACGTGGCGTAATTGCACTCAGCTGAATTCAAGACTCGGCTTGCATAGCTGAGTATGAAGCGATTACCCGACGGCAGATGCTTTTGGGTGAGAATTGCACCTAAAGCATAGTTGCTGGCATCAGTTGTCAATATAAACTAATGTTTGTTGTCAAACTTTGGCAATTGTAGGATTGGCGGAGAAGTGAAAGCATCCTTGATTTTTTCAAAAGCTTCTTGATGCTTTTCAGTCCAAACAAAAGGTATATCTTTTTGCAATAGCATGAAAAGTGGCTTAGCTACTTTTGCGAGATCCTTTACAAACTTCTTGAACTCAAGACTCGGCTTGCATAGCTGAGTATGAAGCGATTACCCGACGGCAGATGCTTTTGGGTGTACGCCTTTCACATTTTTCGGAGTCGGAAAACTTCGTACATCTGCAACTTTCGTTGGGTCTGGCACGATCCCAAAAGAACTAATTCTATGCCCTAAAAATTGCACTTCTTGATGGGCAAAATGGCATTTATCCGGCTTAATGCGCAGATCTGCGGCATTTAATGCCTTAAAAACTTTCTCTAAGTCTTGCAGATGTTCTGGGAAGGTTCGAGAAAAAACTATGATATCGTCGATGTAAACTAGGCACTTGTTCCAGTATAGTCCTGCTAGAACTAATTCCATTAAGCGCTGAAAGTCTGCTGGCGCGTTTTTGAGGCCACAAAGGTAACACGTTGAATTCGTAGTGACCGACGGGGCAAATGAAAGCTGTTTTCTCCCGTGATTCCTTATCTAACGGGATTTGCCAATAGCCTGATTTGAGAATCTAGTGTAGAAAAATATGCTGCTGATCCAAGAGCATCAAAATAATCTTCGATTTGAGGTAACGGATACACTTGGGTCTTGGTCACTTCATTTAGGCGACGATAGTCTACAACTGGACGCAAAGAACCATCCTTTTTACCGATTAGGAATAACGGACTAGCCCATGGGCTTGTAGTTGGACGAATCACTTTATCAGCTAGCATTTCATCGATAACTGCTTGCATCGCTTTTTGACGTGAATGTTCGACGCAATATGTTTTTCCTGTGACCGGCGGGCTATCACCTGCGTCTATATGATGTTTCATCAGTGGCGTTCGGCCTAGGGGTTCTCCTTTTAGGGCAAAAATTGATGAGTAACGCTGACACAACTCACGAACCTGCTGTTGCTGATGGGTATTTATTGCCGAGCCATTTAAGGCTTTGTTGATTGATGCAAAAAGTTCGGGCGCTCTATCGTCTGATAGGGCGACATGAGACACGATTTCCGCTTCAGTCGTTAAAGAACCGATCAATTCTCCGATATCAATGGTGATAGGTGATTTAGACGTATTACAGACGCGAAGTGGGAAAATAGGAACTGATGTGTCGATAATTGCTGGTGTGACGAACAATGATTTGCTTAGCATGAAATCATTATCAGGTTCGAAAAGAGCAATTTCAGCATTGAATTGACCACAACAAACAAATCCGGGCGTCACAACTTCATGACGCGGTTGAATGACAATTGATTTGGTAACAATTACGCGAGCACAAACTGGACATGCGATTTGCGTATCAGGGTTTGCGCATAAATGTTTTTAGTCATTTGTGGATAGTAATTCGACACGAAAGCCATTGGCAAAAGCACAATCTTCGACTGTGTTGACAAAAAGTAAGGCTTGTTTGCAAAAATCGAAACCTAGAAGCAAATCTTCCGGTAAATCATCGATGATTAAGACAACAGCCGGAGTGGTTTGTTCTGCGACTGTGATTTGCATGATATAGGTAAAACGCACGGTTGCTGTCATTTTTCCGATTCCATGAACAACATGCGCTGCTTGCTTTGGTGGCAATTTGAAACCTAAGCGCAGAAAAGCGCTTGTGGTCATCATTGTAACTTGCGATCCTGTGTCAATTAATGCAGGGAGCTTTATTCCATTAATTTCCGCTAATATTGTAGGCAAATTTGTAGATGCATGGCTAACAACAGTTTTATTAGCTGCATCCTGAGTTTTGACCTGCGAATTTAGCTTTTCGTAGACTGCTAAACGTTTCTGTAAGCGATGATATTCTTCGAGAAAAGCTTGAGATGCAAAAAGCTGTTCCGAATTTTCGGAAGTTGAGACAGACAAAGTTACAACGTTTTCGTTATTAGATGACGATTGGGTCGGTTGCGGTGGGGTAAAAGGAATGGTGGGTGTGGAAGATACCGAATACGTAACTGCCGGGGCGTTAGAACGCATAGGTTGCAGAGGAAATTGTCGATACGCGTTATTCTGCTGGCGATAATTCTGAGAATGTTCTGCAAAACGATTGTTTGCATACATATTTCTGTCATTGTCGTAGTATCGCGTATTACTGTAGGGATTACAGTAGTTCTGGCGATTACTGTAATTTTGCCAAAAATCATAGCTCGGACGTCAAAAATCTTGACAGGAGTCGTAATTTTGAGACATAGATGGATACTGTGAGTTTTGAAACACACGAGAATTATACGGAGTACGGTAGTTCGAACGCAACGATGATGGGTTGTTCTGAAACGCTGGCCTAGATTGGCTACGGTATCGATTCGCGTACTCACTGGAATTGTGAGCTTTGCTGTTGCGATAATTTTGGTTGTTGTTTTGCTGACGCCGAAAACATTCATCTCTGGTGTGGCCCATGTGTTTGCAATACACGCAGTATCGTTGCACTAAAGCATTAGTTGTCTCTGGACGCGATTGACGAAAAGACGTAGATTGACAGTGGGGTCTCATTCTGACTATACATTGAATGACGAAAATTATTTTTTGGCAACACGCTACTGGATACTGCAGCAGCTGTTGCTGGTAAATACGGTGTAGGCTGCTTAGCTGAGGCATACTGTAGGTTCGCAAACTCTATGCAACGCGCAGCATGAAGAAAATCTTGAAGCGGTGCTTCAGGCGCTCTTTTGTAAGCTTTTCTTGCGATATCTGGATTCATCCCTTTTCTGAGCTGATGATGAAGCATTTTGTCGAAAGCTATTGAATCAACCTGAATTTCTGGTTGAGCTCAAATGAGATCTTCGCGTAACGCCAAAAAATAAGCGTTTACAGACTCCGATGGGTGCTGTTTTTGCTCAAGAAATCTATCAAACAACGTATCTGAGTCAATAATGACAAAACTCTGCAATTAATGCTTGTTTCGTGAGTTCATAAGATTCGCGAATGTCGTTGGGTAGGGAGCAAAACAATCTGAGTTGTATAGGTATCGAAAAACGATGGCAACAAATCTAGACACGATCTTTCATCAATTCTATAGCCATTTGCTAATCGCTCAAGTTCGTGAAAAAATCCACGAATATCTGTTTTTTCACGTTGAAAAACTTCTTATTGGCTATCGTGAACTGAATTTGTTGCAAAAATGGACCTCTGTTCATAGAATTGGCTAGGTAGCAAATACCTGCATTTTCTGAGCTATCAGATGACGTGTCACGATGGCAACGCCGTGAACGTCTTGAAGAAGATCTATGACGCCTGGGACTTTCCGGCGGAGAGTCAGTAGCTTGATCCGGATAGTGAACTCTTCGATTCTGTGGATTCTGAGGCGGAATCTGATCCGTCGGGATCGATACACCTGTATTTGGCACAAAAATTTGATTCTACGGAATATGCATCACATGAAGTGGCGGTAGTTCAGCATTTATGGGATTAGCTTGGTTCTCTGTTGGCTGAACAGCTGGCAAAACAATCTGTACTCGCGGAGGCAGTTCAACATTTGCAAAACGAGCTAAATGTTGCTGTTCAGCGTTTACAGAGACGGTAGGACGCGATAAACGCGACGCGATTTGCTGATTAGGAAGCACTGGAACAGACGAACGACGGACTGGCGTTGACGTTGCAAGCTGCACGCGCGAATCCGAGTCAGCATTTGCAAAGCGAGCTAAATGCTGCTGGTCCGCGTTTGCAGTGACGTTGGGAACCGGTTGTGGTTCAACAGGCTGCGAATCAGGGTTTGCAGAGTTTGCATTTTGCAATTGTGCATGCACATGTTCAACGGCTATACGTTCGAGCCGATTTTCTAAATCTTGCATATGCGCAAACATTGCATTCAAAAGATTATTTGAATTGCCATTTTCAGTTATCCGATTCACGTTTGTGTCGGAAACCGATCGTTGAGGATTAGGAATCGTTGTTTCATTCAAAATTTGGCAAAGAGTGATATTGTCGTCGTTTGCAACTTGATTATCTAGCAGAGAGTCAACACTGTTGTCCTGATTTTGGACACCTAGCGTTTGATTTGTATTCACAACGCTGTCTGCGCTTGCACAATTTTGTGCACTGGCGCTATGATCGGAATCTGAGTCATTTGACACACTTCTAGATGATTTCGGAGTATTAGCCTGCTTAGGCGACTTATCTGGGGTTTTCCTCCCCGTTTTGGTCATTTTTCCTGCTAGTTTTTTGCCTGGCATGGCAGACAATTGAGATTAAGATCAGGACAAAAATTTATGTCACAACCCCAATCTCGACCAAGAAAAATACGCACACGAACACAATAGAGTCAAAAATGCACACAAACAGTGAAATGTTAAGAATGCACACGAACACAATATGGTTACACAAAGTGGAAATATTTTTGAAATTTTTGGGCAGAAAAATGAAACGATGTTAGCTCGGCCGGTCGTCGTGAATGACCTCCAATGTAAGTGTAGCTGGACGCTACACCCACTTGCTTACTTACACCCTAGACTTAAGCTCACGCGCTCGCACAAACGGCGACTCGGGGGTAAGTGGCCCGGCCTATCAAGATAGCCCGGCCCTCTACTGCACGCACCTAGTGAAACTTACTTACTTAACCCCTTTTGAGATTAAGTACCTAAATAATGTAAGTTCCCCGGAAACCTAATTGAGGGCTCAAAAAGATTATTATTTAACTTGTTTTGGGACCGAATTCCGGTGCTTGAAAATATTGAAGGTTCCTAAGTATAGTGTAGCACAAGAACAGAATTCAACAGCACGGAAATTCAACCGAGCCCAACATCGTTAATTAAATAATTAATTTTTACAATATTTTTGGACAGAAAATTATGAAGCAATGAAAAACGCGACAGCATGAAGATGCATGCTGCCGACTGTCGTGTTACGCTAATCGGTTAAAAACAAACAATGTAATTACGAGGGCACGTAGCCCGCCAACGGCATACAACAAATGCCGATGAAGGCACACAAATAAAATAGCAAATGCGTAGGGGCGAAAAAAGCCTGCCCACTACGCGACGAAAACGACGAGATTTCCCTGCAGCCACGCAGGGGAAAACAACAGGGACAACGTGCGGAGACTACTCGACGCACGGAAAAGAAAAACGACGCACAGCGTACAAGCTGGCGTAAAAAGGCTCAAAGCTCAATGTAAAATGAAAAATTCTTAAAGTGCCGGAATGATCGTAATATCGTCAAAACTGCGCTCGCACGCAGTTTTAAACGATACGAAAAAGAGGCGTATCAAACGCGGACAAAGAAACGCGGAATGGATCTACGAGAATAACAATAGGCCTATGGGCAAAGCTTACGGTAAAGAATGTACAAACGGAATAGGCACAAATATGAGACACACACATATAGAGTTTTAACACACGTATGATATGATAGCACACATACCAATTCGTACTCAAGTCGCATTAAGCCCGAGTGCCCATTTTCCTATCCCGGATTTTTATTGAAAATATGTGTGGGAAAGGAAATGAAGATATGATAATTTTAAGAGGGAAGGTGGTCCCGGGCGACACACTATAGCGTTACGCTGAGTGGTCGCGTACGTGCAAATGGAAATTAAGCACGAAATTGAGCATCTGGGTCAAACAGTCATCGGAATGTAGGTACAACGTAGCACAAAACGAATGGAATTTCGCGTTGAACCAACGCGGCGAAACAGGGTGTAGAGCCATCTCTGCACTCCCCCGGATATTGAGATGCGCAAACTTTTTTGCGCAAATGGCCACGGCATGGAGTCGGGCGATTATCGATTCGTGTCAGCAGATCGAAGCGGGATGCTGACATGTTTTTATGCACGAAACGTATGCATGAGTTTTCCGCCCTGGGAGCGGTCCAAAGTGGTGGAACTGGGGTTCCCTAAGTTTGACCATTGACCCATCAGGGTCAACGCCCCCAACCCCGTTTCTACCAAAATTTCTCCAACTGAAGGGGGTTTAGGGGCTCGGAAACGGGGTACACCATTATTCATATGTGAATCTGACTCTGGTTCCGCCACGTTGGACCGCTCCCAGGGCGGAGAAACCCCCTACGGAACCGGGGTCAGATTCACATATGAATAGTGGGCTACCCCGTTTCCGAGCCCCTAAACCCCCTTCAGTTGGAGAAATTTTGGCGGAAACGGGGTTGGGGTGTTGAACCTGATGGGCCCTACTTGGGACACCCCAGTGCCGCCACTTTGGACCGCTCCCAGGGCGGAGAAACCCCCGACGGAACCGGGGTCAGATTCACATATGAATAATGGGGTACCCCGTTTCCGAGCCCCTAAACACCCCTTCAGTTGTAGAAAATTTGGCGGACACGGGGATGGGGCGTTGACCGTGATGGGCTCGACTTGGAGATCCCTGGTTCCGCCACTTTGGACCGCCCCCAGGGCGGAGAAACCCCCGACGGAACCGGGGTCAGATTCCCATATGAATAATGGGGTACCTCGTTTCCGAGCCCCTAAACCCCCCTTCAGTTGGAGAAATTTTGGCGGAAACGAGGTTGGGGGTGTTGACCCTGATGGGCCCTACTTGAGGAACCCCGGTTCCGCTACTTTGGACCGCTCCCAAGGCGGAGAAACCCCCTACGGAACCGGGGTCAGATTCACATATGAATAATGGGCTACCCCGTTTCCGAGCCCCTAAACCCCCCTTCAGTTGGAGAAATTTTGGCGGAACGGGGTTGGGGTGTTGAACCTGATATGCCCTACTTGGGGAACCCCAGTGCCGCCACTTTGGACCGCTCCCAGGGCGGAGAAACCCCCGACGGAACCGGGGTTAGATTCACATATGAATAATGGGGTACCCCGTTTCCAAGCCCCTAAACACCCCTTCAGTTGTAGAAAATTTGGCGGAAACGGGGATGGGGGCGTTGACCGTGATAGGCTCGACTTGGGGATCCCTGGTTCCGCCACTTTGGACCGCCCCCAGGGCGGAGAAACCCCCGACGGAACCGGGGTCAGATTCCCATATGAATAATGGGGTACCTCGTCTCCGAGCCCCTAAACCCCCTTCGGTTGGAGAAATTTTGGCGGAAACGGGGATGGGGCGTTGACCGTGATGGGCCTCGACTTGGAGATCCCTGGTTCCGCCACTTTGGACCGCCCCCAGGGCGGAGAAACCCCGACGGAACCTGGGTCAGATTCCCATATGAATAATGGGGTACCTCGTTTCCGAGCCCCTAAGCCCCCCTTCAGTTGGAGAAATTTTGGCGGAAACGGGGTTGGGGGTGTTGAACCTGATGGGCTCCTACTTGAGGAACCCCGGTTCCGCTACTTTGGACCGCTCCCAAGGCGGAGAAACCCCCTACGGAACCGGGGTCAGATTCACATATGAATAATGGGCTACCCCGTTTCCGAGCCCCTAAACCCCCTTCAGTTGGAGAAATTTTGGCGGAACGGGGTTGGGGGTGTTGAACCTGATATGCCCTACTTGGGGAACCCCAGTGCCGCCACTTTGGACCGCTCCCAGGGCGGAGAAACCCCCGACGGAACCGGGGTCAGATTCACATATGAATAATGGGGTACCCCGTTTCCGAGCCCCTAAACACCCCTTCAGTTGTAGAAAATTTGGCGGAAACGGGGATGGGGCGTTGACCGTGATAGGCTCGACTCGAAGATCCCTGGTTCCGCCACTTTGGACCGCCCCCAGGGCGGAGAAACCCCCGACGGAACCGGGGTCAGATTCCCATATGAATAATGGGGTACCTCGTTTCCGAGCCCCTAAACCCCCCTTCAGTTGGAGAAATTTTGGCGGAAACGAGGTTGGGGGTGTTGACCCTGATGGGCCCTACTTGAGGAACCCCGGTTCCGCTACTTTGGACCGCTCCCAAGGCGGAGAAACCCCCCTACGGAACCGGGGTCAGATTAACATATGAATAATGGGCTACCCCGTTTCCGAGCCCCTAAACCCCCTTCAGTTGGAGAAATTTTGGCGGAAACGGGGTTGGGGTTGTTGAACCTGATATGCTCTACTTGGGGAACCCCAGTGCCGCCACTTTGACCGCTCCCAGGGCGGAGAAACCCCCGACGGAACCGGGGTCAGATTCACATATGAAGAATGGGGTACCCCGTTTCCGAGCCCCTAAACACCCCTTCAGTTGGAGAAATTTTGGCGGAAACGGGGTTCGGGGCGTTGACCCTGATGGGCCCTACTTGGCAATTTCGGTTCCGCCACTTTGGACCGCTCCCAGGGCGGAGAAACCCCTGACGGAACCGGGGTCAGATTCTTACATGAATAATAGGGTACCCCGTTTCCGAGTCCCTAAACCCCCCTTCAGTTGGAGAACTTTTGGCGGAAACGAGGTTAGGGGTGTTGACCCTGATGGCCCCTTCTTGGGGAACCCCGGTTCCGCCACTTTGGTTCGTTTCCGTTTCCGGTTCCGGCTTTTACCCATTGTTTTCATTTCCGTTTCCGTTTTCGGCTTTTACCCGTTATTTCCGTTTCTATTTCCGTTTCCGGCTTTTACCCATTGTTTCCGTTTCCGTTTCCGTTTCTGATTTTACCCACACCCGCTTTTTGATTGTGTCTTTATTAATTTTGATTGAAATTTTTTTCTTCATAATTGTAAACACTATATTAGGATTGAAAAAAATTTCGAGTGACTTGAAAACAAATCCGAATTTTCATTTATCTAAGCCACAATTTCTCATTTTCTTCACTACAGAAAGCCTTTAGTCTATTTCAACATACCTTGTGCATGGACAGTATTTCTTTAGACGATGTAAATCGACTACAAAAAATCTGAAGCAACAATGGCGATACTGTGCAAAGAAATGAGGAAATATATGAAGTTTTACTATGCAAAGTTGCATTACAGTAATCTGCGTGGAAACTATTTTTGTAACTGCTCGTTTAGATCGCTGAAAATTGATTTCCATGCACAAGGTTTCGTGAAATATACTATACAGATTCCCACAATCCCAACGGACAACTTTGGCCATTATAATATTCGCGATTCAGTTTAAAATTTACAAAACTTGATTCATGTATACATAACTACACGATTTGGCCATTGTTACATGACATACGAAAAAAAGGCGGAGAAATGTTCGCTTATGGGTGAATATCAAGATGCTTCCGTCCATTTTGATTTTAATTGTGGGTATCAACGTACTTTTGAGCAGCTTGTGCTCCACTTTTGACTCTTTTAAAAGAACAGAAACATATAACTTCCCAGTGCTCTTCGAGCATTTTTCCAACTAGTGTACATATGTACATGTACGTAGGTATACACCGTTCGTGTTAGATAGCATATAAATGTACTTATGTACATATATGTATGTGAGGGTTATTCGTTGGAGGCACTGTAAGCTGCAAGACCGGGTAGCGAAAAAATTTAAAAAATGAGTACATAATGAGAAATGCTGATTGCATGAGGATGGACGCTACACTTTCCTAATGTGACGAAAATAGAGCAATAATCAAAATCATTCATAACCATTCGATGCTGGCGATTCTCGAGTGTACTGGTCTGTTCTAAAAAGTCTTCTATGGCTGACGCAGCTCAAAATGGCATAGTGTCTAAAAGGGGACGCGAAAAGTTTGCAGACAATGGATTTATTTACACTTTTGACCGTTTGTTTTTCTTATGATGGAATGACAAAGTTTTGGTGGACTGGTATGTAGCTACATGTTCATGGGGCCTTTGACTTCCTAGAATAGCTACTGACTCCTGCGAAATGGCTGCGACCCATTAGAATTGTCGATTCGTAAAAACTGTAAGAAGAGTGCATTTTAAGCGTTTTCAGCTCGTTTTTTACTTAAAAGTGCCAAAGTTACGGGCCAACCAGTAAATCCTACTAGTGTTTCCCCGGCTGGAGAAACGTTTCTCCCATCAAAATTTCCTCCGGAGGGAGAAACGTTTATGGAGAAACGTTTCTCCGGGTGTGGTTACCTATGCTTATCATGGTTTCACCGTTTCTCCCGTTTCTCCCAGGCTCCGGTGTGGTTACCTATGCTTATCATGGTTTCGCCGTTTCTCCTGTTTCTCCCAGTCTCCGGGTGTGGTTAGCTATACTTATGATGGTTTCGCCATTTCTCCATTTCCTCCCAGGCTCCCGATGTGGTTACCTATGCATATCATGGGTTCGCCGTTTCTCCCAGGCTCCGGGTGTGGTTACCTATGCTTATCATGGTTTCGCCGTTTCTCCCAGTCTCCGGGTGTGGTTAGCTATACTTATGATGGTTTCGCCATTTCTCCATTTCCTCCCAGGCTCCCGATGTGGTTACCTATGCATATCATGGGTTTGCCGTTTCTCCTGTTTCTCCCAGTCTCCGGGTGTGGTTAGCTATACTTATGATGGTTTCGCCATTTCTCATTTCCTCAGGCTCCGATGTGGTTACTGTGCGATATCAGTCGGTTCGCCGTTTTCCAGGCTCCGGTGTGGTTACCTATGCTTATCATGGTTTCGCCGTTTCTCCCGTTTCTCCTAGGCTCCCGGTTTGGTTACCTACATATGCTTATCATAGGTTCGCCGTTTCTCCCGTTTCTCCCAAGCTCCGGATGTGGTTACCTACATATGCTTATCATGGTTTCGCCGTTTCTCCCAGTCTCCGGGTTTGTTACCTATGCTTATCATGGTTTTGCCGTTTCTCCCAGGCTCCCGGTGTGGTTACCTATGCTTATCATGGTTTCGCCGTTTCTCCCGTTTCTCCCAGGCTCCCGGATTGGTTACCTATGCTTATCATGGTTTCGCCGTTTCTCCCAGGCTCTGGGTGTGGTTACCTATGCTTATCATGGTTTCGCCGTTTCTCCCGGACTCCGGGTGTGGTTACCTTGCGTATCACGGTTTCGCCTTTTCTCCCATTTCTCCCAGGCTCCGGGTGTTGTTACTAATGATTGTCATGGTCCAGGCTCCATGTATGGTTACCTATGCTTATCATGCTTTTTCCTTCTCCCTATCTTTTTCATTAATAGGATTTACGGGTTGAGCCAAAGTTTCGGCGCTTCGCGCCATACACACACTTTTTGACTACATTTTGCTCAATTTACTCGATTTTTTCAAATTTCTTCGACAATTTTCTTATGTTTTTTGTTTTAGAAAGAACGAGCATTGCCCGAAACGTCAAAAAACAGTGATTTTTGACATTACTTATAATTTTTTAGTTCAAAGAAGTCACTTTTTAAAACTTTTGGACCTGACTCCTCAAATTCCCAAGATATATATCTTTGCATGGCACCGAGCATTAATTTAAACGATTGAATATTAGAAGCATGCAAAATAAGCAGCTCACTTTCGTTATTCAGAGAAGTTTCTGCTGAACTTTTTCATAGTGAAATGCAAGACTATAGTCTGTTCCATTCCAAACGGCCGGCCCATTTTCGCTTTACAACTTATTACTCTAACAGAATTTTTCACGCTTTAGGTTGTTGCGACAGTCCGTTAGATGTGCCACATATTAAGCAAAGCACACATCAGCAAAAAGAGTTTAAAGCAACCAGCCGCTACGAGAGCATAATTGATGAAGCCATTTGTGCAGTGAAAAAATGATAGTGATAAGACATTAGCGAAAATGGGCCATTTGGAATGGAACAGACTCATGTCGTTTTCACTATACAATAATTTTGAGGTTTTTCAACTTTCCTGAACGAACAAGAAGTATTCAGAACATAAGACATAGCTCATTGGAATGAACATTAAATTTTCTATCTATTTACTGAAAAAAATTTTGAAATGTCAGAAAGCTCACAGAATAATAGCTGAAAACAACAAAAGCTACAGTATGACAGTCATCCTGGCATGTACAGCACTGGAATTCTGGAGAGGGGGGTAGGGCCCCAAAAATTTTTAAAAAGTACTTTTAAGGCTAAACAACGAAGGGTACACGTTGCAAAAGATTTTTAGACGTTTCAGACAATGCTCGTTCTTTCTAGAACATAAAAACGTAAGATATTTTCAAAAAAATTAAATTGAAAAATATGTATGTCAAAAAATGTGTATATGGCACAAAGCATCAAAAATTCGAGATATTTTCGAGCCAAAAATAAGATAAAAACACTGAAAAAGGCACGTTTTGTAACTTTTACGAAAAATCAACAATTCTAGGGCGTCGCAGCCATTTTGCGGAGGGCCAGTTGCCATTTCAGGGGGTCAAGCCTCCCCAAGAACATGTGTTCATCACTATCACTGCATGGGTCCAATCGGAAAGCTAATTTCCTTATTACTGTAGCAATATATTTTTTACCTTGCTCGACAGAGTAAGCGGCGAACTACTACAGTAATACGGAAATGAGTTTGTCGAGCGAATTCCATGCACTTAGTTAGAAAATAGACTATAGTCTGTCTCACATAACTTCGTGCATAAATTTTGAGAATTTTCATCGACAGTAAGCCGGGGGTTACGATAATTATATATTAGACCAATGCTATAATCGCATTCGTCAGCTCAGCTTATTGTCGAAAGCTTTAAAATTTATGACCGAAATTGGGTGAAACAAACTATACTTCTTGTTGCGGCTGTTTCTTTGGATAATTTACTACAATATTTGCAACGAAAATTATTACAGGAATTATTACATCAACGAAACTACAGAAAAATGACTAATCGGTTGAATGATAAGACAGAACACATCACAACGAATCAGTGTTTACGGTACTGCGGAATGCGCTGAACTTTTCATCGCCATGCTTATCGGACAACAATTCTAGCGGGTTCTGGGCGCCTACAAAATTTAATAAAATGAAAACGTGTGTGTACATACATTGCATAAATGATAAGTAAAGCCGATCACCATTGCTAATAAAAGTTCCTCCAGCATTCGAAGCACCATTAACGCCCTAAAGTAAGACAAAGACATATTTCGAGAGAGCATCATAGACAAGCAATGAGAAAAAACAGGAGCGGCGCTCTTGTTTTTGAAGAAGGCAAAAAAATGTTGCCACTTTACCAAGATGAGATTTGAAAGGAAAAAATTGACTATTGAAAATGGGATAGCGAATGAAAAAACGGACAAAAAGGCTAAAGGACAAATAAATACGAGCAGAACCGTATAGTAACGGACCTCAGCTCAACGCAAGACTGAATTCTAATTTATATTAATCATACTTTCAAACTTTTAGTTTGTTTATATCGCATCTACAACCGGGAAGTGTCTAAATTCTAGCGTCGAAAATGTCTTGAAGGTAAAAGCTCAAAAAAGCGATGATAGTGAAAAGATTGTTCACGACGTTTTTCGCGTATCTCTTTCTATCCGTAGGCATAAAAAATCGCGAAAACAACGATCGAATTCTGAGGTCTTGGACCCTTCTGACGGCTCAGCATTTTTGAATCCTGCTCCCTCACGCAAGGGCGTGGCGAGAGGTAACGAATTTCACCCATCCTTAAGATTTTGAAAAACCAGGTAGGTGTGTCGTGCAATTTCGCAGGACGCAATGCATGCAACTGCAAGGTGTTGCTGCAGAGATTTTCGAACTTCATTTGAAAAATCTACTCGACAATACCCATATTTTCAATCAGAATGGTCGGTTTATCGCTAGAATATTCAGTTTTCTAAAGCGTTAACACGCAGAGCCTCTCATCAGTGCACTAAAAAAACGTAGAAGTTTTAGGAGACGGGTAAAAATAAGGGCATTTTTGAGCGTTTTCAATAAGCTCAATACGCGGCTTAAGAAAAATTTCAAGTTTTAAAAAATCTTATTTTCTTCCGACTCGAACAAAAAATCTAATGTTCGAGCTGTAAGTACACGACTGATTTCTGGCCATCCTGTCCATGCTTGACTCAGAGGAATATCTTAGTTGTATTTGAGCCCAATCTGTGTGTATTGCAGAAAAGGACAATACGCAAAGTTAATAACTCGGCGCAAAGCGCCAACAAATTTTCGCATGTTCTCCATGTCTAGCACACGAGGTCAAACCAGTATCAATGGGAAGACCGGCCAGTATCAATGGAAAATTTTGAAATGAATCGAAGAAAAATAACGGAAATACACAAAAATGATTCTATAATCACAGAGTTGCCAACTGTGCGTTTTTAATTCAAAACGTGAGTTTTATTTCAGCTTTGAGATTTTTTTAGTTGCGTTTTTTGCGGGTTTTTTCTGAATTAGAGATTTTTCACTGAAAATGAATTTTTGTTTCGTGCAATTTAAGATGCGTTTTGACCAAAAACGGCGTTGGTAGCACTGTCAATAATTACTTAATCAACCAGAAAAAGGAATATGAATCTAGGGAAATACGTAGAAATCATTCATAAATCAACTAATCAATGAACCAACCAACCGATAACTGATTAATTAAAGACCAATAACCAATCAAACAACCAATAATTAGACAATCAAGCTTAAAAATAGTACATTTTTAATGAAGTTGGCGCACAGCGCCGAAAATATTTTGAAAACTTTCTTAAAAAATACCGTGAAAACGTTCTAATTTCTATCTTTTCATTCAAAAAAGTCTTTGCGCATGACGCTAATGTACAAATGACTCATTAGCGCAGGATATATTTCCTTTGCGCCGCGTTAAAAAAACCAGTGTGCCGGGTTCACTTTTTCAGCAACTCAAGTTCGGGTCCGGGGCCAAAATTTTAGGTAACATCGGGTCTAGGTTCGGGTCCAAACTTACAAGAAAGTCGGATTAGTATCCGGGTGCGAAAAATCTGGACCCGCGATCGGGTCCGAATCAAACATAGGCAGCAAGAAAATTGTGAGGCGGGCGGGATGAAATTGCCAAAAATCGCCACAAATGTTACTAAAAATAGAATTCTGGGGGTCTACAGTAATCTGCGAGGGGGTTATTCAACTTTTGGGGGTTTATACCCTCAAACCTATGTGTGGTCCGAATCCAATGTATAAAAAGTACAACAAGAAATTCCTAGAACACGACTGTATGATACGGATGGCTGTTGTATGTATCAGTTATGTTCATATTTGAGTGCAACGTACGAATTCCAGTTTCTTGAGTAATGCATACAGCTCCTGAATTCTGTTTCAGGTTGAACAGACAAAATTTTGATAATAATGCATTCGTAAGCGATTTGACTTGATAACACATTTTTCGACATCTTTTGCGTTTTCGAATCATTTCTACAATTTTTGATGGTAAAACATACAAATTAAGTAATAAGGCAAAACTCTTGCCATTTTTACTCCTTTAAACTCAATTTAACAGCCTTTTTCAGGTCAAACAATGCAAAAACGTCCATATTATGAAAATCCAGCGCGAAGCAAAACCTAAATTTTTGAAACTTTTATCGCTTTAAGCTCAATTTTGCAGCTTTCTGAATATAAGCAAAGCAGGAATTAGATCTTGCGCAGAGCCTTAAAAAAGTTCGATATTTGTATCGTTTTAGGCTTTATTTTGCAGTCTTCTTACGTTAAGTAAAGCAGGAATTGCATCTGGTGCGGAGACAAGATCACAAACAACATACATGGGCACAGGGTCAATACAGGGTCAAGTGACTTGATCCTGGCAACCATAGGTGCACGAGGTCAGGGTCGGCAGAAAGGTGAAATCCCAAAAATCCAAAACGTAAATTTAACGTTCACGCTTTTCCTCTAGTTTAACGATCAAAATGGTCAAAATAGCCTAAAAACGTTTTTTTCGTGGTAACAAGGCATTTTTAGACCATATTGACGGCATTGTTTCACTTACTAAAAACGCAAAAACTTATCAATTTGGGCGCTTTTTGAGTCAAAAGGTATTTAAAAGTACTAATCTGACGCGAAACGCCGGAAAAATTTTGACGTTTTTACTGCTTCTGACCTCAAAAATGATGCAAAAAAACGTTCCGTCAGCTCAGAATCGCCGGACATTACGTGTCCGGCAGCCCCCACAACCGCTCTATGCGCATGTATGCTGGCAACTGAGCGACTCAGCAACCCGCAGGGGAAAACCGGACTAACCCCGCAAGTTATGAAAATTTCCTGCGGAAAATGAGGCGAGATCAGGGTCAAAAATTGATGAAAATTCAAAATTTTATTCAAAAGTGCTTGTAATTGATCAGAAACTGTGGAATAAAGTAATTTTAACGCTATTTTAGCATTTATACCAGTTTTTGAGGTCATTTTGGCCCAAGAAAGTTCAATTTTCCATCCGCCTATTAAATAGACCATGCTCTGCGCAGGTCTCACGGAAGTCATTTGACCCTGAAAAACCTGAGCGTACCCATGGTATGACCAACAAGTGTATGTACTCTATAACAGATTTTTTGCGGCGCTAAGGTATTAAAGTGAAGGAAGAAAACTTGAAGGATGAAACTCTCGAAAAATATTTAAGAAATTCAACATAACATGATCGAGCTTAATTTCAAATTCTGATGCTCCGCGACACTTTGTTTACTTGCTCTAATAATAGTTTATTAGATATGCATAGTTAGACCAGCATGTATTACCTACAAACTCTTGGTTCGATTGCGCCATTTTTCTTAAACTAAGAAGATACCTCTTAACGCATCGACCCGGGTTCGACTCCGACTTGAGTCGAGGTTTTGGTTTTTCAAGGATAGCCGGCTCAGGTCAACCCAGCCTTTCATCCCTCCGGGGTCGACAAAGCGGAAGCTGCACTTGTGTGGTGGAGGTCAATGCTTGGGAGTAGCGACCCCTTGCGGTATTCGAGCGAGAAAACACACGGCTCTGGTGCAAACATGCACAGCATAGGAATTCTGAGAGAAGTGGGGGGGGGGGGTGAAATTTTAAAGTGCATTTTTGGGCCTAAAAATCGTGGGTACGCGTCAAAAACATCGTTTTTCGGCGTTATTGTCGATGCTCTATCTTTCTTAAGCATAAAAACAAAAACTTTCGAAAAAAACAAAAAATTAGAATAAATTGAACAAAATATAGTTGAAACATGAGTATATGGCGCGAAGCGCCGAAAATTTAACCATTTTGAGCAAATAGACGGCTAAAAACGCTTTAAAAAGTATCATTTTCTGCGAATTTTTAGGAAAATTTTGGAAACTTTTGAAAAATCGCGAATTCTGGGGGAGGGGTTGAAGGCCGAAAAAGTTTCTAGGGGGATGAAAAATTTTCTGGGGGGGGGTGAAACCCCCTATGATCATGTATGCTCTAAAGTGTTGGCAATACTCAGCTTTGTGTGAAAAGCCTAGGTTGGACCTTGTCAGGTTGGCCTCGGACCCGATTATTAATTAAGGTCGGCTTCGGGCCCGGGTCCAAAATTTTGGACAACTTCGGGTCCGGGAGTCCAACATTAAAAACTTTCGAGTCTAAATCCAAAATTTTGGTGGGGTACCCGACTATTTGAGTCGGGTCCGGGTACCCGGCACATCCCCATCAGCCGCTATTACAACTCATGATTTTTTTCATTTGAAACTGCTTGCTTTCATAATAAATTTGCATTTAAAATTGTGATAAATGCACAAGTTTCGTGAGGTAATTATTTTCGCAGACAAAAATACTAGCGTAAAAGGGTCATCCAGTTTCTACGACAAAAATTGGGAGAAATTCAGAAGTTCGATGTCGATTTCCTCGGTAATCTCGGCTTTTGCATTTTTCGCACAGTTATAAATAACGAGAGAACAATAATCATATTATTTCAAACCATCTTTACCCATCAATTTTCAAGTAATAAATAAATAAATAATTAATAAATGAATAATTAGTAGGCGATTAAAAAATTATCAAGTATCTAAGTGAAATTAGTTCCGAAATCCTCATTAACTTACCGAATCGGGCTGCGACACCGCAGTTGCACTTTCTTGTCTTAGAACTGCCTTTAAATGTAGCTCCTCGACCTCAACACAGAGCAGATATTCAGTTCTGTCAAATTATTAATTTTTTTATTTCATAAGGCATCAAATTCTATCTTTCAATATTTCTTTAAAATAAATATTAGTTTGAGGAATTAATTGTTCGATTTTTAATGAAACGACTAATTAGTTAATAACGATTTATGAAGAATGAAGTCGTGCAAGCTTTTTGTTAATCAAGCAAGAAGTTGCAGAAAATTTAACTTTTGTAATTGAATAATCTTATAAGAACAAGTTATGTAAGTACATTAAACAATAGGTCCAGTACCTATTTTTCTAGATAAGACTCAAAGGAGCCGTTTACTCAATTCAGGCGCGTAAACAAGCGAAATGAACGAATTGCCTTAATGTTTGTACCGCTTTCGTTGACTTTCCTGTATTTTTAACATTTCGAAATATTTTTAAATCATTTTTCGTTATTTTTTATTCCGATTGACAACTTTTCATTTTTTTCAATTAATTTATTAATAATTAATTAATTTTTTAATTAACAACGTGTTGGAGAAGTTAAATGTTTCCAAACCTATTTTTCAGGGTCTTAAGCGCACGTAGGCGTGGGGGCATACACCCCCAGAAGACCAAATACCCCACCGCCCCAAAATTTAATTTTTGAAAATTGTTGGTTTATTCGCGATTTTTTTGATGCCAATGGATAGCGCTTACAAAGAAACCTTGAAAAATGGTGTTTTTTCGCCATAACACCACGTTTAAAGACCATCTTTTTATCTTTGAAAAATTGCACGCACACACTTCCCCAGAATTTTGGTGCTACCCACCTATACTCTTTTGCATGCATATTAATCTAGAAAAACCTAAAGAAACTAAAACATGTACCTAAGAGAACAATAATGAATTTTTATTTTTCTGGACATAAGCAGGATTTCAGAGAGACTTGGATCGCAGACATAATTTACTACTATTTCAATATAGAAGTAAAAGCAAATGAACAAGAAGCAGCATAAACCGATCAATCAAGGGAAGCTTCTAGATCCCACTTTTTATAAAGAATTACTGTCAAAATTATTTTATTACCTTCTACATAATTTGCAGTGCGATGAGAATAGATAATCGGCACTAACTTTAAGTTTATTAAGAGACGTGTTGCATCTGTTCAACGCCTGAAGCAACGAGTTTTCCTGGGCTTTCAAGCTCTGCAATTCCTGCATCAGTACTCCCGTCGGAGTAGCTATGACGGCGCTGTTCGTAGAAAAGGCTGGCTTCGCCGAATTCATGATTATCTCGTGAATTAAACGCAAATAGTTGCAATTTTTTTGAAAAGCGCTAAATATTTCATAACATACGAATCGTGAGAACAGTGTACGCATAAGTTTAGAGGCGACCGCCATCCCCCATTGGCTCAACATAGTTGGCGAGATAAATACATTTCATTTGTAATGCTTTTTGGCCGTCAGTGATCAAACAATTCCTTAAATTTTTCCCGCGGCGCCAGATAATACCTATGTATTAATGAAATTTATGTACTCGGCGGCCCGGAAGCACACATTATCTTGGGAGGTTGGATGGCGACTTAGGCTCCCCAGAATAGTTTTCACCCCGTCCCCCAGGACTCTCGATTTTAAAAGTTTTCGGAAAAATCATAGAAAAGTTGCTTTTCTAAGCGTTTCTACATAGGTAACACAGCTATCTATTTACCCTAAATTGTCAAATTTTCGATACTGATTTTTTGACCGTATTTTGCTCTTCAATTTGTTCGAGTTTTTTTAATTTTTTTGTCCTTACGCTCTGAGAGATTCAAATTTTCAGAAACGTTGAAAATCGATATTTTTGACACAAATCCACCGTTTTTTCGCCCCAAAATATACACTTCAAAATTTCACTATCATCCCGAACCCCGAATATCAACGTTCCGCGTGTCTGCCTGGGCCGCGGAAGCCATATTTTTGATGAATGAATAGATTGCAAAAAAATTTCAAGAGCAGAAACAGCTATTTCGGCAGTTTTCTTCTATTTTTCAAGCCGATTTTTAAAATTTTCACGCTCCGCAAACGTCCTTCAGCCTTAATTTCATGAATTTTCTGGCGCTTCGCGCCGGATCTTCAATGAACGTCGAAGAATTATAATGATTTCGTTCGCACGAAATTGTGGAAAATTTAAAACTTTTCTGAGAAAATGGGCGCCAAAAGCGATTTTAAGTAAAAGTAGTCGGCGTAAAACGCCGAAAAACGCTATTTTGCGCGTGAAAGGCAAGTTCGTGGACCTATTTTTGAGTGTTTTTAGAACGGTCGCGAAACCGCTCCCCTTCCCCCTTACGAAAAATGATAGATCCGCCACTGCGCGTAAGTGCGGGACGGACGATCGAATCAAACTCAATATCGAATCAACCCAGCCTTAGCTCGTAATCATTTTTACGAAGAAAACTCGTAATTCCGTATTTTTAATGCACAAAATGAACTAGGAAGTTAATATTTCAATCTTTTTCGGACGAAAACTCGTAATCGCGGAATGGAATATGAAAAATAGACATTCGGCTCTCAAACTTACGTATAAATGAAGCAAACGGAGTAGGTGTCTCAGAATGCTTAATTCGGGACAACAAAAATAAACCTTCCCTCTTCCGGTTATTTATTGCAAATCAGAACGGATCATAAATAATTTATTAACAAAGTAATCTCTGCAGAAAAATCGAAAGAGTTTATCAGCACGGTACGCGGTACACCACCAATTTCGATAAGCGAACAAGAAAAGCGCAGTAAAAATCAACACGGATAATCAACGATCAATCGATTTTGACCGCACCGTAAATCTTGCGAACGAAAAAGTAGGCGGCGTAGAAGCCGACGGTGCCGCCGAAAAGCCAAAATGCAAAGGCGAACAGAAAACTATAACCGAAGTAGAGCAGCGTTGGAATGAAGCCGATGATTTCCAGCTGCGAGCCAAACAAACATTTAGCGCAAATAAACGATTAAAAACCTCAAAAGCGACTCACTTTCGTAAAATAATAGAAAATCGAATAGGCAAAAACGTAGAAAGCCGCGCTGCCGCCGATAAAAAACGATTTCCACCACCAATGGTAGCTCTGAAACAAAAGCTCGAAGCTTTAGTCCCGACCGCATAACGCGGATGGTTTGGTCGGGAGACCTTGGCGACTAAAGCTCATCGATATACGCTTAATCGTATAAAATGCACGCCTGATAAAAGTAAACGCATCCGTAACAGCTTTGAAAAATTAATGCAAGCTTTTCTTGAAAAAGTACATATAAAACTACCTCGTACGTCGAATTCGATTTCGAATCCTGAATTCACGTTTATTCGAATCCGAGCGACATATACGGAGTGGGCCAAAAAAGGTTACACCTCGACATTGCATCGTAACTTGGGCTAATGTTACGATGAAATTTTGAGACAAGTTGCATTCAATAAGTTAATACGAGTATGTATTTATTTCGATCGCGTAAAAAATTTTGGACATCCATCAATGGTACGCGCGCTACGGCTATACGTTAACATCCTACTTTGTCTTTGTTTCAACCCCATACTTCCTACATTGTTCCGCGTTAAGGAGTACGTAGGTATATACCCTTCATTGTCAATATTTCCCGTCAAAGAATTAACAACAAATTAATTAAAGCTCGGGGCGGGTACTCCTTCAAAATTAGTACAAAAACTGCAAAATGTCGTCAAACTGGTGAGTAAATAAATAAGAGAACCGAACAAGCCTTCGAGGTTTGAACGATGTCAAAAGAGGGGTAAACAAATAGCATTAGTGCCCGAACCGATAGCAGAGGACCAAAATTCTTTACGCGCTTTAAAAAGTAATTTTTATTTATCTTAGAACCCGGACTCAAAATTTTATATCAAAGTTTACCGAAGTCACGCAAGCGCACTGGGGGGAGGGTATGGGCGGTGTCCTCCTACTGCAACTTTTGGAAGGCATACTTTCCTCAGGCCATTTAGGATCAAAACCGATTGCTTGAACCATGACAAAATCGTCAAATGACGTCTGACAGTGTAATTTCAAGCACGTGTATTTATTTTCGAGTATTAGACTATTCGATTCATTCGTCCAGACATTTTTCTTTTAATATGTTGCATAAATTTGATGTTACCGGTTATTTCATTGCCCTTGTTTTTTTCGTTTTCGTCATAGGTGCGCAAGGTCAATTTTTCAGGAGAAGGGTGAAAACCAAAAATTGCTAGATAGCTATGTACTTAGTAGAAACGGCTCTCAGTTCTTGCGGGGTCAGAAAATTAGGTATGTAGCCTTTTTGGTCTCAAAAAACTAGTAATATAGCCTTTTTGAATTCACAAATATAGCTATATAGCCTTTTTGGACTAAAAATAGCTATTAATTCCTTTTTGGAGTCGAGAAAATAGCTATATATCCTTTCGAAACTTGGAAAAGATAACTAAATAGCATTTCTGAGGCCAAAAAGACTATATAGCTTATTTTCTGAGCCCAAGAAAGCTGCATAGCCAATTTTCTGAACCCAAAAAAGGCTATAAAGCAATAATTTTTCGGCTTAATCGTTGTATAGCTGTCAGTTTTTCAAAGCTCAGAGAGAGTAATACCCCCTCTCACTCCCATGCTCATGTATGGTTTTCATCAAATTCAACCAAAATTATTCATGAGAAACCACATACGACTCATTAAGTACACAAATTTAGCATTAAATAGATTTAAAAAATTACCCATTCGCCCCTTTTTCCCAAGGAAACTCGGTTTAACCCCTCCCAGCGGTTTTGATCGTGCGCTTGTATGACCGAAGTTATGACCCGTAACATTACGGTGCAGCTGTTTTTCTGGCCCACCCTTAGTCAAAAATCTAGCATTTACCGAAGGAGGCTCGTTTTCTACAATGCAATATTTTGTGGCAAACATAGATGCACAGGGTCAGGGTCGAGGTCAGCAGGAAGGAGTTGAAACTCAGAAATTAAAAACAGTAAATTTAGTGTTCACGATTTTTTCTGCTATTCAAACGACGAAAATGGTGCTAAATAGTCTATAAAACGCTTTATAATGCTAATACCACCTTTTTAAAGCACTCTTAGTCCATTCTGACTGCATTATATCGCTTCTAACACTAAAAAACAAAAAATGATCAGGTTTGGGCGTTTTGAGTAAAAAGCACGTAAAATATGGCGCGAAGTGCGGGAAAATTTTGACATTTTTATTGCTTTGCAGAAAAAAATGATGCAGAAAAATGTTCCGTCGGCTCAAAATCGCCGGACAGTACCTGTCTGACCCTTCAGCGGGAGTAAATGAGATTCGATGATACATTGTCACAAAATGCCGTTTGAAACAAACGGCGGAGAACTAAGGCTTTCAAATCGAAAACTACAAAAAGCAACACGTTTTCTTATTTCATGAAGCTAAAAATTGCTTTCAACAACAGTGAGTCTAATCGTACGCGTAAACAATCGGTAGTTATACTTATTTGAAGTATTAGGCAATAGAGATGCGTCAGGCTCCAAGCTGGAACTTGAATGGCCTCACTAGGACCTTAAAAACCGAAAATGTCAAAATCCAAAAACTGATTCCTATCATTTCCGAATACCAATCCCGAGTGCTCGATTTTAAGCTATTGAATTTCCAGCTTCTTTCTAACAATTTCCAATTTCCAGCTTCCCTATTCATACGCACGAACCGCCGTCATCGGTTCATAGGCAGCCGTACGAGGGTCCAGCAGAGGAAAAATTGAAGAAAATTCTTGAAGCATATTTGAAAGACCGCTAGAATAGACTTTAGCATACTCTTGATCTAATAGACCCAGAATTTTCGGGCGCTTCGCACTGAATTTATTATTTTTGCATAACTTTTTGGCTTCCAAACAGCCCAAGTTCGCGTAAGCATGGTGAATATGTCAAAATTTTCAGACGCGCCTCGCGAAATCATTTATTTGCCATATCGTTTTTCTTTGCAACGTACAAGAATTAAGTATAAAGCGAGTGAAATAATTTTTCGGCACGGTCGAGCCGAGCTTAATAAAATAAATCTTTTTAATTTTTTTAAATATTTCTCCTCCGGCAATACGTCGAGCTCGCTGAAAAACGCTCAAAACTTCATTATTTTTATCTATCTAGAAATAATTGTTGAGATAACCGATTTCAAAATTTAAGCCTTCCTCAATTCGGAAAGCCGGCTAAGCGCCCGTTTATAGGTAGGTGCCTTTCGCCGATAAGTCGCTGTGGATTCAAATAAAGAAAAAAATTATAGCAGTATAATGCATTTAGACATAACCGTAGATGGGCGGCACCAAAATTCGGGGGTGCGATATTTTTCAAAGGTCAAAAAATAGCCTTAAAAATTGTGGTATTATGGCGAAAAAACACCTTTTTTCAACGTTTCTCATCGAGCACTATCCATTAGCATAAAAAATTGCGATAAAAACAAAAAAATTTCAAAAACTGAATTCGGGGGGTATTTTGGTATCTGGGGGAGGAGGGTGCGTACCCACCAAACCCCCCACGCCCAGGTGTGGACGTAACCCGCGGCGAACGGTGTTTAAAATTTTCGTACAAGTAATTGATCATAAAGCTTTGGCTCACCTCCGCGCAAAGTTGGAAATAAGTCACTACGACCGATATAAGCGCGCACGATACGACGACGATTAAAAAGACGAGAAACAAGAAGCCGAACAGGTAGTAAAACTGATTCTCCCAGATGGCCTGAAATACAAGATAAAACCGAGCTTATCGAATGCACCTAGCAACGGCGAAGCGCAAAACGATTACCGAAAAAATAAAGAACAATTCGATGAACATGGCGCCAAACGGCAAGATTCCGGCGGTCAAGGTGCTGCGAACAAAAGATAGATTTTGTACAGCGAATCTATCGTACAATATGTTACGGCTCGACGGTTCGCAATAAGGGAAGCATAAAGCAATAAAGGGGAACGTCGTCGAATGTGCCGAAAAATTCGGTTGTTCAAATTCGAAAAACCAAGTAAATACTCGCTACAGGGCCACCTTTACGGGGTGGATAAGGCAAGGCGACCGTCAACCCCCCTCCCTTGGCCGAAAACATTTGAAAGATAAGATCGTCAATTTTACAGAAACGCCCTACGTTAATTTTCTAATAATTAGAATTCGAATGCAGTTGGAAAACCGCCTTAGCTCCCGCTAATATTATAAATCGGTACGTACCTGGTAAAGGTCTTCAAATACCACGGTTGCTCCGGGATTTGTCTCGGAATTTGGTTCGTTCGCACAGGATGCTCATATTGCTACAAAGTGAATTCAACGCATTAGATACGTACCTAACGATACGTCTAATAAGTAATCATTTATGTATATAAGCGCGTAGTCTAATATTATACGCATACGCGCGCGCGGTCAAAATTATGGGAGGGGTTAAACCGGGATCGCCGGGGGGAGGGGGTAAATGTGTAATTTTTTACCTATTTAATATTAAATTTTGACAAATTTTGATACTTAATTCGTTTAATTTCATTCTTCATGAATATTTTAAGGTTAAATTTGCACGAAAACGGGAAACGATAAGGGCGACTGAATGACCCGCAACATAAAAAACATACAAAATACTGGAGGAAATCTGACTGGATGAATCGATTGAACAGTATTCCGCTCGAAGAATTAGTCTACGTACCCGAAACTATACCGTTAGACGTTATTTAACGCTTTTTCATCGTTCGAGCAACAGGTTTGGTCCCAAAACGGCCCGAGGGGCCAGGGGGTATGCCTTCCGGAAGGGCCGCTTTGCAAGGATACGCCCCCACCAGGTGCGCGCGTGTGATTATACGTACGTAACGTATGCTCTATTTCGCAAAAACTCGCGTTGCGTCTTTATCCTTACTTTTAACTTAGCGTAAATGAGTGAATGAAAAAAATAATTTCGGCCGAGTAAGGATGTTTGATTAAAGTCGATATCGATTGGTACGACGTTACGTTTTTTAAAGGATTTAAAGTAAACTAGACGTATAAAAAACGTAGAAACATCGTATCGACTCACCGACCGACGGATTAAAAAATCAAGAGTAAAATACGATTCGTAGAAGCCGTGCGGCGCAAACCTGTTTTCTGTAACCAAAGTAGAATCCGACGTAGACGAGCGGAACGTCGATGCCGAACCACATGGCTAACAGAGCCAACATGGTGGGAAAGGGCACCGCTCCCGACGAATGTTTACCCCAAATGAAAAAGTTCAGTACGAAGCCAATACCGAATACCGCGCCCGGGAACAACGTCGCTACCTAAAAACGGGCAAAGTGATTTTATGCCTAGTCGCGGACGCTTAGCGGCTTAAAATGTGGGTGGGTGTAGTCGGTCGGCTATTTTTAGGGGAAGGGGGTAAATGGCATTCGAATTTCGGGCAAAAACACTCATTAAAACGACCAAAAATGCGCGATATCGCAAAAGCCGGGAAGGGGGTAACGAATTTCTAACTTTAGATCGGGGGTCTCCCCACCCCGTTACGCGTGCGGTCGGTCGGACGCGTCGTCTCACCGCCTCGAGACGGTATAAGTAGTAATACGAAGCGCCGGACACCTTCGGGTCGTGCGTGGGTTTGGGAAATCTGAAGGATTAAGCCCGAAACACCCCTCGGCATTGAATTTTTTGCGACATTTTCGAGACGTTGTACCCGCTAAATACGACCGTTTCCCACGCACGCTTCGTACACTTTTTGCGCACTTACCCTTTGTACGTATATGTACGCGAGTACATACGCGCGTATACGTATTTACGAACGAAGACGTTCCAGATAGTAATTATACGACGGAAGTATTACATTAATTATGTAAATGATTATTTTACGTTCTCGCGTACCTACATAAAGATAATGTAAAGATTTTAAATTTGGACTGAGAGCATTCGGCCATTATAAGAACGGGGGATAAACTTGGTCGAAAACGGCAAAAAGTATATACAAATGGCATAACATATAAGTTTTTGCCCAAAAGTCGAGAGGGGATGCAAACCTCAAGGCGAAGAGGTTGGGAAGATTGAAAAAAAGTGTTTCTGACGATCATGCGCCTTTTAAGCCGAAAAAACAGCCAGAGAATTTTTCGGATACTGAGTCGCGCGTGTACGTAACGACTCGAAATTTGAAGAGGGGTCCTCGGCCACCTTTTAGGGAGGAGGGGGTATATGACCTCCAATTTTTGGCCAACAAGGGTAACAAAAATTTGATTTTTTCTAAAAATCGGGGGAGGGGGGGGTCAAAACTTTTCTGGCTTTGGGGGATGGGGGGACGATCGAGTTCGGGTGGGGGATCCCTCATTCCCCCTATTAGGCGTCTGGAGTCGCCTTCGGCATTTACGCGCCGTACGTACGTACGCCTCCGCTCGCAAACTCGTCACGCGTTTTTAAGGTCGCGTGGTACGTTTACGTAAATATTTGTAAATTTGAGGAAGAGGCACTAAGCGAATGCGTAGACTAGGCTAAGCGAATAAAAGTAGCGCCGGTCCATTTCTAGTCTCGAGCTATAAATGAATGAGATTGCGACAATGGCTTGACGTGAAAGTAAAAAATTAGTAATATTTTTTCAAAAGAAATTGACGAGCGTGTTGCTTAAGTAAAGTTATTCAATTAAGACAAAAAAGTTGCGACGTACGTGAAAACCATTTAAACGTAATCATTCTTTACGTAACAGTAAAAAATGATTACAGCCATTCTCGCTTAAACTATACCTAACTTGACAAATAGGCGACTGACAGTTCCCGGATGATAAAAAATGAAAATCAGTCATTTCAAAAAATATTAAATTCCGTTGTTCGTGTTTTACGAATAATGCTTATTTACGCGACGGAAAATCTACGTAAGGCGTAAAGTATCGATATTTGGCTTTTTAAGCAAGCGACGGAAGCGAGTTGCGGAACAAAGCAAAATTTACCTGCAAAGCCGCTCGTTTCCACTGGATACCTCGCAAGGTTTTGTAAAGACGACCGGAGTAATAGCCGGCGATTGAACTTAAAATTAAGAAGTAAAAATTTATAAAATAGAGCTACTTATAAGACCGAAAGGAAAATAAAAACTATAATTTCTAGAGAAATTGAAAACAAAAAGTTAAATGAGAAGCTGAAAACTGAACCCATGAAGCAGTAGAGAAAGAGGCCGCTTGTCATCAACGATCCGCGACTCGACGGCGAAAGCATTCCCAGCATGGCAACGACTTTAAATGAAAATTGGCGCAATAATCAACGTTAATCGAGCGTGTGGGGAAAGCTAACTATCGCTTAATCGGGTGCAGTTTGTTTCACAACTTCCCCCGTTTACAAAAGGGTTACGTGCGTACGAACATACGCAACGTACAGGGACGTAGCCGGCCTTCTGAATTTGGGGGACGAAAATTTTAAAGACGATATCTCGACAACTATTCGTAGATAGGCGAAAATAATAGTGTTTTTGAGCTTTTCGCGGCGAGAAAAAATTTTGAAAAATTTGTTTTTATCTGAATTATATTAAGCAGTTATGCCGTACATAAATAAATAGGCGCGAAGTGCCCGAAAATTTTATGCTTATCGCTTCAAAAGTGCGCAAAAATGTATCAAGCGTGAGCGTGGCGGAGGTTGAGAGGGGGTGTAACCCCTACCTAAGGTTGTGGAAAATCAGGTACCGTCGGGCGATTTTGAGAAATCAAAAGGTGCTGCGTAAGATCATTTTTGAGTTTACGGCGGAAAAAGGCCAAAAATTATACCCGAAAACGGTTAAAATAAAATCTCAAAATTTTCCAGCGCTCCGCGCCGTATTGATAAATTTTTGTATTTTTTATAGATAGCGAGTGGCGAAACTAGCTAAGCTTCGCTAATAACGGTCGAGAAACCCAGTTACTGCGCATAACGCGCTACTGTAACCATATAATAGTACCCTATAATCTACACGTACGGAATACGAATTGAATTTTGGGGGCCGCGTCTGTACGCGTGCGAGGTGGCCTTGTACAAAAAAAACAGTGACATCAATTTACTATACGACAATTCCTGAATTTCACCTTCCTCCGGCCACCTCTTCCTGGCCCACGCATCTTAGGCGAGCGAGGTCAAACTTTCAGGAGGGGGTGAAGACCAAAACTCGCTAGATAGCTACGCGCTTCGTAAAAACGGCTCTATAGTCCTTTCGGGGTCAGAAAATTAGCTATATACCTTTTTCGGTCTCGAAAAGCTAGTTATATAGCCTTTTCGGATTCACGAACATAGCCGTATAGCCTTTTTGAACTAAAAATAGCTATTAATCCCTTTCTGAAGTCGAGAAAATAGCTAATCATTTTGAAACTCAGAAAAGACAACTAAATAGCATTTCTCAGCTTAAAAAAGGCAATATAGCTAGTTTTCTGAGCCCAAAAAAGCCGCATAGCTAATTTTCTGAGCCCGAAAAATGCTATACAACAATGGTTTTTCGGTCAAAATCGCTGAATAGCTATCAGTTTTTCGAATCTTAGGGGAAGCTATTCAACCATTTTCCATGACGAGATCGAAAAATTTTCCATTTTTTCCCTTACGACGACCGTTATGAAAAATACTCGTACTTCCAAAATTTTGGGGGAAGACTAATTTTCGTTACATGTCGATTTTTAACGTATTGGTTTATTAATGCGTAAAGTGCGCAAAGACTACATCTTTTGATGGTTAATCGCTTATTCTGACAAACTCCCGAATCCCTGACAAGAAAAAATGAGAACAATTTTTCCGTACAAACGTCTGAGAAATTTCGATATTTTTCATCGTTTTCAAATCGAATGTACGGTTTTTGACAGAAATTTCCATTAAGTGAATTGCCCCGAAGGTTAAAATTTGTTCCTGATGTTCTTCGTCTTAAAAACAGCCGCGTGAAGGCGCAACGGAAAATAGTCAGATTGAAACGTACGTAATAGTTTTTAGTGGCGGATCCGGAATTTTTTGACAGGGGGCGGGCGGAACCCCAAATTTTCAAGAAAAATCCGTCCATTATGCCGAGTAGCGTTTTTTTTGACTCCCGAAAGACGGAATCATTCGTGATTCGAAACAAGTTAATAAAAGACTAAGCAAAATACAAAAAAGCACCTATGATAATGAGCGACATGCCGAAGATGTGGATTCCCGAGCCGAGCAGAGACACGAGCAGCTTGGCGTTGGCCGGGGGTCTGAACGCGTCGCCGTGCACCAGTTTCCAGCCAGTCTCTTCCACAGTCTCCTCCTAAACGAGCGTCTCGGTGGCAATCGCAATGAGCATCAGCCGCGTAACTGGCCGTTTTATTTTGGGGGACCAAGACCCCAATTTTTTTTGGGGGGGGACTCGGCCCAAAAATAGCACAAAATAACGTTAAAAAAGTCCTATTTTTCCGATTTTTCTGGATTTAGGGGGTCCGAATCCCCCTCCCTCCCTTCCACCTAGAGATACGCGCCTGATGAGGATATCGGAGCGCAGTCGGTCGAACACTTACCACGTCTTCGTTGCGGTTATATTTGGCTATGTCCCTCCGCACTGTCCTAATTATTATGACGGCGAGGAAGGCTGCAAAAAACATCGAGCGTTCGAAACAAGAATTTGACATTCGTAATTAGTTTCATCATTTGTCATTTATTTATCATTACTTTATTTATTCATTATTTAATTTATTCATCATCATTTATCATTATGTAATTCATCATTCGTCATTAGTCGTTTGCGCGACTTAATCGTAGAAAACCAGATTGTGAGAAAAACGGCTCAATCTTTACGTTAAATAAGGACTAAAGAGCCGTTCGAAGAAGGATAATTTAAGAGACGGCGCCTCGGTACGGCCGGAAGTGGATGGGAAAGTTTTTGAGTAAAATACAAAAACGAACCCGAAAGGCAAAAAACGACGATGATGGAATTAACGATGGAGAAGACGTGGATGTCGGTGTTCTCGGTGCCCAGCAGAAAGTCCCACCTGCTCGCCCACTGCACCTCGCTCTGCTGCCATTGCACGCTGTACGTCCAAGTGACGTTGTTCTCGCGATCTGAAGCGCAACACCGATCAGAGAGCCTCTTCGATAATAACGCATTAAACGGTCAGTGAGGTAAAGCGCGAAACTATACAAAAACGCCGAGAAAATAACACATTGTCTAAAAGTTAACGGAGAAATAACTAAGCCTTTGCCGGGATCGAAGCCGGCAAACTTTTTAAGTAGTTAACAATCACCTCGAAACAATTCCAGCGGCTTTATATCTTCGAAGCTGCCGGTGCTAGGGGCGCACGAATCTTCGTTGAAAACGAGCTGTCGCCAGTCGATGCTGAAAGCGATTCATTTTCAACTAGGGCGCCGGATAATGAGTAAAAGTAAGTTACCTCCTGGCTTCGACCTCAAAGCCGACCACTCTGAAACTTTCCCTGCATAAAAGAACGTCTACGGCTAAGTCAAAATTGATATTATTAGGGGATGAAAAAGACGAACCCGTATTGATGATATTGCATTTTGAATGTCAAATGATTGTTGACGAACACCTGCGAACGGATCGAATAAAGCGAAATTGCGAAGCGATCGAACGTAAAGGTCGCGAGACAAATTGCCTAAAAAGATAAAAACTTACCTGTCGACTGAAGACGTATCCCAAACTGAATCCTTGTTCAAAAAATTCCTTGGAACTCGTTGCCGACTTGATTCGAGTAGCCGATGGTAAATTGTCGACCAATCTAAAATGAACGACAATTTATTGCGGGCCGGGTTCAAAAAAATAATTGGATTGCGCTCGACTTTTCCGAACTATAAAATCATATATATATAATAGATAAAATCGATTAAGAAACGCAAAATATGAAATTTAATCATAAGCTACGCCGAACGGGCTAAAGTTTCGACGCGGTTCGAATGGACGCATGACGTAAGAAGCTTCGAATGGAATTTTGAACTAAGCCGACTTTTAATACCGGCATTCGGAACAACAATTTTTTAGATAAATTGAATCCTTTATATGGTAAAAGAAGAGGAAAGGAATCGATTTGCCAATTCTGCCGAAAATGTGGCGCGCGTGGAAGCAACGGCGCTTCGCTAATGATGCTCATTAATCAATTTTTAAAATTTCGTCAAGTTAAAGTCAGACGCGTAGGCGCGGGTTTAGCGGACGGCGGGGCAATCGCCCTGTCATCAATAAGTATATGGCCGCCGTACAAAATAATGCGATCTTTTGATGATTTTAGCCATTCATAGTTTCCCAAATTTTTTGGTAGTACTCATTGATCGCATTTACTGATGCCGCTCGGCATCACCTGGGAAGATCGCGAGTATCACCTGATTTTTTTATGTAAAAAAAGATAAACTCGGCAAAATCAATGTCAAACTACAAAAAAAACATAAATAGATCATTTAGACATTCGCCCAATCAGTCGTCCAGTCAGCCAGATAACCAACCAACAAGCCAACCAACCAAGCAACTAGCTAGCTAGCCAACTGACCAACCAGCCAAGCAACTAATAAACCAACCAGCCAACCAAGCGACCAACCAGCCAACCAAGCGACCAACCAGCCAACAAACCAACCAGCCAACAAGCCAACCAGCCAACGAACCAAACAACCAACCAACCAGCCAATCAAGCAACAAACCAACAAACCACAAAACCAGCTGATCAACCAACCAACCAATCAACTAACAAACTATGTGGTTATCAACCAACCAAACAACTAGCCAACCAATCAACTAACCAACTATGTGGTCACCAACCAACTAGCCAACCAATCAACCAACCAATCAAGCAATCAACTAACTGGCCAACCAACCAACCAATAAACTAGCCAACCAAACAACTAATTGGCCCACCAAACAACTAATCAACTAACCGGCCTACCAGGTAATCAACCAATCAATCGATTAATCAATAAACCAGCCAACCAACTAACTCACTGGCTAACAAATCAACCAACCAACCGGCAAATCAACCTACCAGCTAGCCAAAGTTCAATCAACAGACCACCTAGCCAAAATAAAATCAACTAACCAACCAACCAATTAAGTGGCCAACCAACCAACCAACCAACCAACAAACCGGCCAACCAAACAACCTACCATCGACCAACCATTTCACCAATCAACCAACCAACCAATCTGGCCAACCAACATGTCTTTCGCTGCAAATAGGTATTTATCTACGCATAACATCTTTTGCGCTTTTTTAATAAGTCAAGCTTGCAACTTAGTAGGTATCTTATTCGATCTCAGCACTTTAACGCTCATTATATCTGGCATCCATTATACTATTAATTTTCAATACTCTCTAGGATTGGGCAACTTATATTGCCTTTGTTTCGAACAAGTTGTTTCGGAACCAGCAATTACGATAAAAAAATCGATAAAATGCATAGGAACCCCCTTTTCAGGACCCCTCAACTAACTAGCCAACCGACCAAAGTGCACAAGGTCAGGGTCGGCAGGGGGGGGGGTAAAATCTCAGAAATCCAATACAGTAAATTTAACGTTTACAAATTTTCTGTTGTTTAAACGACCAAAATAGTCGAAATAGCCTATAAAACGTTTTTTCGTAGTAATTTAGCATTTTTAAAGCATTTGTAGTCCATGTTGACTGCATTACATCACTTTTAACACTAAAAAATACAGAAATTAATCAATTTTTAGCGTTTTTTGGGTAAAAAAGTATATAAAAGTACTATTCCGTGGCGGAGCGCCGGAAAACTTTTTGACATTTTTACTGATTTTAATGTCAAAAATGATGCAGAACAAGACCTGTTTGCTCAAAATCGCCGGACAGTACCGGTCTAGTTGACCCCTCAGGGGTAATACCCCCCTCAACCCCCCTATGTGCATGTGTGCAACCGACCAACTAACTGGCCAACCAACCAACCAATCAACCGGCTTACCAACCAACTAACCAACTAGCCAACCAACCAAGTAACCAACCAACCAATCCATCAACCAACCAACCAAATAATCGGCTAACTAGCTAGCTAAGCAGCTAGCCAATCAACCATCCAATCAACTAATCAACCAATCAACTAGACAATAAACCAATCAATCACTTAACCAATCAACTAACTGGCCAACCTACCAACCACCAACCAACCATGCAGCTAGCCAACCAACCAATCAAGCCACCAACCGTCTAACTGGCCAACCGACTATCAAACCAACCAACTGACCAATCAGGCAGTCAATCAAACGGCTAAACAATCAACCACTCAACCAATCAACTACGAGGTCAACCAACCAGCCTAACAAACAATCAACCAACCGGCCAATTGACCAACCAACCAACTGACTGACTAACCAGCCAACTGACTAGTAGCCAATCAGCCAACCATCTGAACCACCTACCCACCGCCACCAACCGGCCCACGAAACAATAAGCCAAAAGTTCAGTCAACCAAATCTAATCAACCAACCGGCAAATCAACCAAATAACCAAATTGGTCCATCAACCAATTAACAAATCAAAGCGTAAAGACCGACCAACCAACTCACAAACGAGCCACTCAACCAATCAACAAACCAACTGATCAATCTGCCAACCTACTGGCACGCCAACCAATTCGACGACCAACCAACCAAATGATGAACCATCAGATCAACCAACCAACTCGACATTCGACCAATCAATCAATCAATCAATCAATCAGCCAAGCAGACAACCGATTAAACAATCAATTAACCAACTAGCCAACTGATGAACCAACTAATCAATTATTCATCCAGTAATTTTTCCCATATTTCCAGCTAAGAAAGTACACTCGTTTTTGACATTTCACAGCATAGCAATACTATCATTTTTGGCGCTTGGCGCCATTAATTAAATGAAACTCACCTTTTGTTGATTTCACTTCTTGACAGATAGAATCTTTCGAAAATGAAATTTTCTGCATTTATATCATGCAAAAAGGTGCAAAATCGAGCTTAAAATGATAGGAATGTCGAAATCTTTCGGCAATCCGCGCCACTATACTTTCCTGCATTGCTTCTCTTCAGATAGTTGCAGACAGGAGCGCCTTTTATTGGCCTAACAAAGTTGCAGAGATAAAGAATGGGAATGTAATTTGCAATGATTTTTGGCTGTGAATGTCCATAATTTCTCAAAATCAGTACGTTTATTTATGTACTTTTAGTGGCCTGGGGAATCCATATTTTTGCTCGATAAATAGGTTTTTAAACGACTTCAAAAGCAAAAACAGCTTTTTCAGCATACTTTTATTCTGTTTTCACGCATAACTTCTGAAATTTTCGCATATGTAAAACGCTGAAAAAAATGTCATTTCGCACTTGAAGGGCATGTTTTTAGACCTGTTTTCGACTGTTTTTGAAAAGGTTGGGGTACCGCACTCTACGAAAACCCTCGATCCTACACTGGTTGCAGAATTGAGTGTAAGGCTACAAAATTGATTTAAAAAAGTAAAAAGCATCTTAATTTTACGCAAGTTATATATTTTTATTATCACAAACAGCTGAACTGAGCCAAAAACACAAAACAATTTTTAAAAATATCGTGTCTTCCTACAAAATCGCGTCTAAGCGCATTATATACATTTTCTGAATTTTGAGACGCCCTCCTGAAATGAAGTCCTGGATATGGGCTGGGTTGTGTACCAGACAACATCGTTTTCTGGCATGCACCTACATATATGCGTGTGACAAATTGAAACTCGCATAAAATTTTTAGAACAATTTTTGTACAATTTACAAAGACATTTTCGGACAAAAGGCAGTTTTGTATTTGGCATGATTTTTCTTCCGATATATGAGAGACTTTTAAGGACCGACTTCGTCCATAAGCAAAGGTTTCTAAGGGGGAAAATCAGTAAGAGTGTCTAAATTTCTAGAAGTTTGCGGTGCTTTGTGCCGACATTTTGGTCTTTTCAGTATGCATTTATAGCGGTAAAAATTGAATTGAGAAAAGATAAAACCTTAACATTTTCCGGCACCCAGTGCCGATTACGGTGTTGTTTCTCTAACCTCCAGCATGGAGTTTAAGTTTGAATCAGCCGAAACATTCTGGTACTTTTCTATGCTAGCAATTTACACTTTTTATTTATTATAAGACATAAACTTGACCTGCACTTATAAGAAATATGTGTAGTGTACATTGTTTAGTAAGTTTAACAATTTTTTATTCTACTATTTCCAATTATTCCAGCATTTTTAGATAATATCTCGCAAGACATGTTTTTTTAAAAATATCTTTTGTTGCATACTTCATCAATTACAAGATTTATTCTCACAGAAAAAGACTAAATGAACAGCGCCTGTTACGGATGATAAAAATATCTGGATTTCTTCAAATTTATTTATTATTTGTCAACAAAAGGCGCCGCTAAATATTGAAAACGGTAAGAATAAAAAAACAATTTCATTTATTTTTTTGTATTTTTCATCTTTAGAAACCTATATATTCAATGACTTTCGGAGACTGTCTTTGCATTTATGCAAAGGGACCTTGTTTAAAAAGCACTGAAAGGAGCTGGTTTCAGAGCATAAGAAGCGCTACTGGGGCTGGCATTCAAGATGGCGCGGATTTAGAGGAGAGGGGCGGCAGCAGTGATCGACCGGGCTCAAAAAACCGCCTCCGGGCCCGGGCTTATGCACTAACAACATGCCTTGCTTCCAATATAAAGTTATGCATAAGATACATATTTAGACCGATTTTACATTTGTTATTTTTCAAACGCAAGGCTTACTGCTGTATCAAGAAGATTTTTGAATTCTAAGCTCTGTTAATTATTCAATCTTTCTAAAAATAAATTAAGTAGTCAGCAAGGATTTTGGTAGCATTATTCAAGCAAGAACAAAGTTTTTAATACAATAGCGCGCGATTCCGTTATTAAAATGCACGTGCAACTAAACACGGTTTGAAATAGCACAAGGTTTCATGTAGATATTCAAAGGAAATTGAGCATTAAATTTATGCATTCAGACATAACAGCGACTATGATATGGTCGGATAGAAGATATGCTGCTTTGATTTTAGAACTCAAACTATAGCGTACATTGACGTCAATTGAAATTGTGTAGTGCATAGGATAGACGCGTATTGAAGCCATAGGCGTAGCCAGAGGGTATTGGGGGCACATGCCCCCCCCGGAATTTTTTAGAAATTTTTTTGATTTTTCGAGTGTAATAATTGTGTCCAGAAAATTGAGTTCAAAAAGGCATAAATGTCAAAATTTTCCGCGCTTCGCGCCCAGTCTTTATCATATTTATTGTTATATAGATCCAATGAGTTCAAAAGCTTAAATTAGCTAAAATAATCGATCAACTTTAGTGATTTATTGCTCTATTTCTTCGTTTAATGAACTGCGCATGCTTGTTGAGCATAACAGTAAATGTGCGAAAATGATTGTGTACCAGTTTGTCTATCCTTTGCTTTGTTTGTCTTTCTTTACAAGGGCAGGACACATAATCCTATTTTAAATGAAAGGAATGGCCAAATTATCTTATGTTTCTGCGCATTTTCTGTTTTCTGAATTATATCTTGTTAATAAGAAGGCCACAAATGGGCCTGAAAACGATAAGAACAAAATTGTCATTGATACATCTTTTTTATATTTTATTGGCAGCACCCTTTGCTGCGCTTTATACTTAGCAGAGGTCGAAAAGCACATTTCAGCTCAGAAATCTTGTACAATGTAGAGCTTCATCAATTTTAAGTGTTTTGGGCTTAATTTAGAACCGAGATTTGGCCGATTTTGCGAAAATTTTAGCGATAGTATTTAACATTAAAGTGCTTTTTTACAAAATTTTCTAAGGGGGGCTGAGCGCGCTCCGCAGCCCCTCTCGCCGTAAAATCTCGTTGTACATGTGCAGCGAGATTTTTGGGAGGACAAAAGGAAAAAGGGTTCGCCGAAATTAATTTGTCTGTTCTGTATGATTTAAGCGATATAAATTGTGTTTAAAGAGCTAAAACGTCAAAATTTTCCGGCGCATGGCGCTGCTGGTTATTGTTCTTTCTTTTGTAAAGCTTCAGCATTGCGTTTAATAGCCTAAATCAGGCAAAATATCACAGAATATTAGTATTCACAGGCTACAAAATGTTAAGGACAGTAAAAGATTTGTTTGTCAATTAAAAGACCGTAAATTCTACAAGAAAACGGTAAAAATTTCGAAAATTTCCGGCGTTTCGCGCTGATTAACACACACTACTAAAGGTCGAAAAACTCAGTTTTATTATAGGTACTTAACGTTACTAACATTCAATGCGAAAATTAGTCTTAAAAATTTTTTTGTGTATGCCCCCCGAACCAAAATCCTGACTACGCCTCTGATTGAAGCGTTGTATAGAAGATGAATGCACATATGAAGTTGACAAGTATATGATAATGAGAAGGTGGGCAGAAGTGAGGCAAATGGATTTAAATAGAATCACAGGATAGCAAATTCATAAGAAATACGGACAACAGCTGAAATAGTAAACGTCTAAAATATTGACGATAATTATTTGAGGCCCGGTGGGCCCGGTGGTTTTCAGCCGGGCCCGGGCCTCAAGAGACCGGCCGGGCCCGGTCCGGGCCCGGGTACCGGTCGATCACTGGGCGGCAGCCCTCTTGTTATAGAAAAATAATTGGGCGCCATTGAAAATAATGTGTATTTTTTAATTATTTTAGCCATTTTTATCATGATTTTTCAAATTTTCCGCCGGCTAGTACTCTTTAATGACATTTGTTGACTTTCTTGGCGTTCTAAAAACTTTATTTTTACATTCGTAGAGTATTTATGTACAGAACAAGTATTTTTTGGTTCTTCCAATGAATTCTCGAGTATTTTTTCGGTGCTTTGTGCAGATTTTAGCACTAATTTTGCTCGTTTTTCGTGGAAAAATCAAGAATCACAAATAATTCTGTCTACCAAAAGACGAAAAAACCGATACTTTATGCATAATGAATGGATTTTTTAGACAATATTTGACACTATTGAGAAAATTGTGTCAGAAAATCCCGGATCGTCAGAAAATCCTGGATCCGCCATTGATTCAAGACTGAAGTCAAACATTGAATGCACGTTTATTGAACACCTCCGAGAGGAATTTGTCGGAATTTGCATTAAAATTGATGGAGATGCTAGAATAATAACGTATTTGGAATATATTTTCATCCTTTTATATCCAACAGGTTTAACAATGATTTCTTTGATATACGAAAGGATAAAAAATTTTGTTTTCTAATCGAGCTGAATTTCTTTAAGCACTTTTTGCTTATCAGGAAAGTCAACATACATTAAGCAAAGCGCTACTAAAAGAAGTGCAGAGGTTAGATTCGAGTTCATAAGTCATTATATTTAGTCTTATCGAAATTGACTTTCGAGGACCCTCTTTGTACATGTACAGAGAGATTGTGTACAGACAAAAATGACAACAATTCACCGTATAACCAATCCTACATTTCACCCCCCATCTGGCCACCTCCACCTTGCCCATGTATGACCAGTTGCCTGGTTGGTTGATTGGCTGGTTAGTTGGCTGCTTGTTTGGCCAGTTGATTAGTTGGTTTGCAGATAGGTTATTGGTTGGCCTTTTAATCGATTGATTAGTTGACAAATAGGTTGGTTTTTTGGTCAGTCGCCTGTTTGGTAGGTTGGTTGATTGGCCAGTTAATTGGCTGGTTAATTGATTGGCTGATTGGCCAGTTAATTAATTGGTTGGCCGGTCAATTAGATGGTTAGTTGGCCAGCAGTTTGATAGTGGGCCAGTTGCCTAGCCGGTTGGTATGGCCAGTTGTTTGGTTGGATGGTTGGCAGTGGTTTAGTTGGCCGGCTTATTGTTGCTAGGTTGTCCAGTAGATTGGCTGGTTGTCCGGTAGGTTAGTTGGTTGGTGAGTTAGTTGGCCAATAGATTAGTTGGTTCACCAAATGGTTGGCTGGTTGGCTGGTTAATTAGTTAGTTTGCCAGTTTATTGGCCGCTCAATTAGTTGCTTAGTTGGCCAATTGCCTAGTTAGTTGGTTGGTTGATTGATTGGCCAGTTGGTTGGTTGTATAGTAGTCAGCAGGTTTGTTGGCTGGTTAATTGTTTGTTTCGTTACCCAATAGGTTAGCTGGTTGACCAGTAAATTGTTTGGCTGGTTGGCCAATAGATTAGTTGGTTCACCAAATGGTTGACTGGTTAATTGGTTGATTGGTCAGTTGGTTAGTTGGTTGGCCGATTAATTGCGTGTTTAATTGCCCAGTAGGTTGGCTGGTTGACCAGTAGGTTGCTTGGTTAGTTGGCCAATAGATTGCTTGGCTTGCCAAATGATTGGCTAGTTAGATGGCTGGCCAGCTGGTTGACCGCTTCATTGGTTGATTATTTGCCAGTAGGTTGCCTGGCTGCTTGGCTATTTGTCCGTTTGGTCACTTGGTTAGTTGGTTGGTTGGTTGGCCAGTTAGTTGCATGGTTGGCCAGTTGGTAGGTTACTTAATTGGTCGGTTGACCAGTTGGTTGGTTGGTTAGTTGGTTTGCCAGATGGTTGGCTGGTAGGTCAGTAGTTGCTTGGTTGGTTGTTTGACTAACTGATTGATTGGTTGGTTGATTCTCTAATTCATTGGTTAATTGATAGGTGGTTGATTGATTGATAGGTAAAACTTTTTTAATCACCTTTTCAAGCCTTTTCCAGGATATCATTTGATTTCAAAATTTAAGTATCTGCCAAAAAATTTTTTCTAAGGCCACCGGTCAGGGTTCTGTAGCAACAGATATTACTTCTAGCGCCACCCAGTGTCCTGGGCGGCCTGGCATTGCCATCCTAAGTTATTCGTATGTGCATGAAAAAGTTGTCTAACAACATCAAAACATATAAGCAAATTAAAATAATCTAAAAAACCGCAGAACTGCATTTTGAATTATATGCGTCGCTATGGCAATGCCTTCCACTTAAGCCCTCTTTTTTGACATAATAAGCCAGCATTAGTCAATCAAATTTACTTTTATATGGGGTTCAAAACAAGCTCTTTCTAATGAGAGTAGTCTTATAACGTTTCTAGAAATACTTTTGTGCAAGATGGGATTGAAAATACACTATCTTCAGCCTTTTTACGAAAATAGTCAACTTTACACTTAATTTGTAAAAAACAGAAAGAGCGAACAACTTCAAATTATAAATTCAAAAAGAAGAACTCATAAAAATACTGTGCCTTAAATTCGACATTTATTCCATAATTATTTAAGGAACTATACAACCTTAGACCTTTAATTTTTTTAGAGAGCCAATTTCTTCGGCCAACTTTGACACAATTGATCTACTTACGTCGTGGTCAAAAATAAAAATTATTCGCTTTACTTTTAAATTAGCTATTAATAAATCTATTAATATTCATTATTATTACTATTATTATATCATTGATATATTTATGATTTATTTATTAATTTTATAGTCCATCTCGAAATAAATAGCCTAAATCGGATGACGAATAATGTTTCTCTATTCCGTCGGATCTTATAAACGAAATTCGATGATCTGTTAGGTAAGAACAGACGGGATGCATAAAATTAATTGAAGAATCAGCTTAAGATGGAAGCGAATTTCGATACTGTGATCGCAGTTCTTGATGCCCTGATCTAAAATCATTTTTAAATATTGTTTCGTAATTCACAATTTTACAGAATTTCTCGAAAATCAAGTTTGTCCTGTCGGGAATATTTATCGCATCAGCCACAATGTTGGCAACAAAAAGGTGTTTTAAATTTGTACACGCATGATTTTTATGGCTTAGTACAGCTGGAAGACACGACTTATTTGGAATAGAAGATGTAGAATCGGGAGTCTTAAATCCAAGAACTGCAATGTATATAATCAATAGATAAATTAACAGTTTTTTACTAAAAATTAATGAACTTTTAAAGCGGAAATTGGTACAAAAATTATAATGTTAAACATAAAATACATTTTTTGAACTGAAATGCTCATACTTTGTTCGGCTTTTCAGCGGAAAAATTAATCTTTACCATAAATAAAATGACGAGCACGTAGCATCACAAAAATTTCTATTTTTCTTGAAAACTGACATCATTGGTCAATTGAGAGCCGAGATCCTAAGAGACAGGCCCGTATCCAGGGGGCGAGGCGGCCTGCCCCCCCCTCCGAAATGGGAAAGAATTTTTGTTTTTCCCAAGGGTCTCACAAAGGGAAAAATGAAAAATTGGCGAAGTGCGTCTGAAACACCACCAAAACAGGTTTTTAGCGTACTTTTAAGCTAGTAAACTTAAAATTTTCCGGCGCTTCGCGCCGGATTTATTGTTTATGCTTAGTTTTGTCTTCTAAACCGCTAAAAATCGTTCAAACTTTAGTTAGACATAGAGAGCATGTCAATTTTTTTCCAGCGCTGTGCGCCGAATTCATTGTTCAGCTATAGTTTCTGCCTTCTAGCTCACTCAAAACAACTCAAATTTGAGTTATGACATAGGAAACATGAAATTTTTCCGGCGCTTAGCGCCATATTTATTGTTTATATATGTTTTTTGTCTTTTAGCCCGCTCAAAACTGCTCAAATTTGAACTTGACATGCAGAATATGTCAATTTTTTCGGCGCTTAGCGCCGAATTATTCATTATATCTGTATTGTTTTTCTCTGTACAGCACAATGACTAAGTGCAAAGGCAAGAGATAAGAAATAATTCGTCGATTAAGTGATGAAAAATCAGCTTAAATGATGAATTTGCTGTATATCAATATGAAATGGAGTGAAAAATTTTAAAATTATTTTTGAAATTTTTCTTCACCATCGTATATAGTTCGCCGAAATACGCTCAAAACTGCCTTTTTCGCCTTTCTCCTGATAGTTCTCGATATATCTAGCCTCAAAAATTTTCGCCCCCCCAAATAAAATCCTGGATACGGGCCTGCTTAGAGATATGGGTATTCTGTTGCGAACTTTAAAATTACCTCGCAATTCTTTACCTCCCCGGAATCAGTCATGAAGTTTTGAAAATCTGAAAACATATTTATGACTTTTCGCTGATAATTGTCATTTAATTGGACTGATTCAGTATCACGCGCATCATTGATATTTTTAAAACCGTTTTTTCACTTCTTAACCTTTTAATTTAAAGCCATTATACAGTGAGAAACCTGAAATTAATCCTCTTTTCACAGTTATATGATCAAGTACTAATGTAAAAAAGTACTGAGAATAATTTTAACTTTACACTTATAGGGTCAGCAGCATACATTAGTATGCTAACATCTTGCCCCGGCCCCGATGCCGGGGCATATAAATAGAAACCGCTAGGTTGTCCACTCACAGAAGAACACGGTAGTCAAACTCGATGCGAGATACGAGATCGTTGCTCTGCTCAGCTGTCAGTCGAATTGGTTCACAAACTCTGCGACAACCATTTTCAACCTTCATACTCAGCTAAATACAGGTGTGCACGAAGGCGTAGTCGTTTAAAGAAAAAATTACCCGCAAAAACAAATTTAATTTGAACCAATGTACGAACACAGTCAATCGAGCGCCCAGCTGACAACATTCAGAACTGTATCCGGAAAATTATACAACTTCAAAAGTATTTCTGAGTTTTGACCGCCAGCTGAAAATACCAAAATATGATGTCACTAACATTTTTTGCGACTTCACCTGACACCAGGGGTGGGTTTAACCGGAGGCGGGGGGCGGCCGCCGCCCCATTGGCCCAAAATAGTTGACGAGATGAAGAATGTATACGTAATTTGCAATAATTTTTGGCCGTCAGCGACCATAATTACTCCAATTTTTCTAACGCTCGGCGCCGGATCATACCTGTTAATGACATTTATTTACGTTCTCGTCGGTCTGGAAGCCATTTTTGCTCATAGGATAGCTTTTAGAACAATATGAAGAGAAGAAACAGCTATTTTTGCATAGTTTTCTTCCATTTTCAATCAAAAATTGTGAACTTTTCGCGTCAAACGCTACAAACACAGAAAATCAAGAAGTAAATCAAGCTTCTAGACGTCCTTCCGCCTAAATTTCACAATTTTTCGGGCGCTTCGCGCCAGATTTCCGCCAAAGTCAAAGAAATTTAATGATTTTTTTACACAAAACTGTCGAAGATTCAGAAATTTTCCGAAAAAATATTGCGCCAAAAGTGATTAACTTGTAGACTGTTTTTAACTGTATTTTTTGTTAAAGTTAGGGTACCGCCCCCTCTTAGGAAAATCCTTGATCCGCCACTGCCTGGTACAAAATACTAAAAATACATTGTGAATTCTGATTATAAAACGAATTTAAAATTCAAACGCTGTTTCTGTCGTATACTTGGCATTTTTGACCAAAAAAAAATTTTTTTTGACATTTTTGAACTGAACCGAGAAAATCGCGCGCTGCGCCGCTCGAAAGATAACTTAAAGCAATAAACCGACTTACTTTGTACATGGTCTCGACGATTCTATCGCCTCTAAGAATTTCGCCTAAAATTGAAATTTATACGTATTTTTTGGCGTTTAATAATTAGGGACTACAAAATGAATTACCAAAGTTCTCATGAGCGCGTGCAGGATCGCGACCGGCTGGCTTACAGAACGGAAGTGAGTAATAATCGTAAGGCAGCTGACTGTGGACGCTGGTCAGTTTGACTGCCTAAAATAAAAGGCACAGGAAAGCAACACAGCGAGCGACGTACGCGCAATCGCAGCGTAAACTTTGGATTATTAGGTAATTATTTTGTCTGGCCTAAGACTGACTTTACATTTTCAAGCATTCGCCTTTTTAATGAAATTCGATTAAAGTATTTTATGTACATAAATTAGCAGGCGAGTGGGCGAGTGGTAAAGCTAAACCTTCTGACGTCCGTGTGCTCAAGCGTACGGACTCTGTTTGGCCGCAGAATCTGCTACTACGCGCGCTCATTCCGCTTATTACGACCCACCCACGCATTCTCACTCACTCGCCACATCTGCATTCTAATGTTTTTTTGCGCATTTAATTATGTCGAGCAAAAATATTACTTTTTTATAGAATATATGTAGCTGATCCTCGGGTTTTAGCCCGGTCACTACGATTTTTCCTGTGGTAAACATTAATGCTGTCGCCTTGCTATCGGGAAATGAGAGTTTTAGCCTCGGAAATAATTCAGGCTCGTATTCAACGATTTTTCGTTGTGTGTTAGCTAGTAAAGTTAAGTTTGTTTGCACCGACTTTGCACGACCCAACACTGTTATGTATGCGATGATTTCTGACTTGCATTTTGTAGCCGCTTTTTTGCGAAATTTCGCAAATTTTTTTATTCAAAATTTTATTTTTTTAGCTACGGCTTTTGCACCAACGCATACTAGCTTACCCGAGCTAAACAGTAAAGCCGTAGCGTTTGGTTTGTTGTAAAAACGAGTGTCATAGTGAGGTTTTATGGAAAAGAAAGATTTCGGGTACAAAACACTTAGGGTTTAGGCACAGTAAAGCAAAAAATGGCACGGGCAATCTGCATACATGCACAGCACGAGGATTCTGAGGAAGGAGGGGGTGGTGAAATAATAAAGTGCCTTTTTTGGGTCCAAAGTCGTAGGTACGGTTCAAAAAACATCGTTTGCAGCGTTTCTGAAGATGCTATATCCTTTTAGAGCATAAAAATATAAGGACAAATTCGAAAAAAACAAGAAGTCAGAACAAATTGAACAAAATATAGTCGAAACATGAGTATAATGGCGCGAAGCGCCGGAAATTTCGCACTTTTGAGCAAACAGATAGATAGCTAAAAACGCTTTAAAAAACAAATTTCCTATGAATTTTAGAAAATTTTTGTGGTCTTTCAGAAAATCGCCAATTCTGAAGGGGGATTTAAGGAAGGGGAGGTGGGTAAAAATATTTCTGGACGGGTGAAAATTTTTCTGAGGATGACAAAAATAAAAAGATTGATGTCTTAGCGAAAACTCTGGGGGACATTGACGAAAGATGAATTTTTAGGGAATTATGCAATATTAAAATCACTTGAGGAAAATGAAGTATAAAAAATATTACAAACATTTTGGAATGATTTTCAAGCACTTGAGTTATAAAGCAGTCATTAGAATTTTTTCACTAATTTTATAAATTTTAATAATTGAATTATTAAAATCTTTTGAGCTCTTCATGTCGAGGCTGCTGTTTTCATTTTAAGCATGTGCATTTCTTAGTAAAAAGCGACAAAATTGGTTAGCCCGACCACTTTCAATTTGGAGTTCAGTTGAGCCATCTTGAGACACTTCTGAATCGCCATCTTCAATTTCGCCTTCATCAGTATTATCATTAGAGACCGGATTTTTACGTGGAGAAAAAAGTCAATTTACGTGGAAAAATACGTGGAAATTATGTCAATTTACGTGGAAAGAATGCATCATATTCAATTTTTATTTCAACTTTATAACTGAAAAGCAACAATTTCAATCAATTAGACATTTGTTGAACGCAGTAATACTCAACATCTCAATATTTTCAAACGTCAAGTTGTGACGGCGGTCGGTCAACATTGATTTGTATTGCGAAAAACGAACGTTCAACATCCACGGAGACTAGGGGAGCAAACATGTGTTTCTAAGCGAAACTGTGGGTTATCATTGGTAGGGAATTTCACAACGTCCGGATTTTTCTGGAGGCTGGCGTCAATCGTATCTTTAGCAAAACCAGTCAAAATTGAGCCTGTTTCTTTGAAAATGCGCCATTGTTCATCTTTTGTTGGGGTGCTCGATTCTAGCTTTTCGATAGCTTGAACCAAGAACTTGTAAACGGTGCAATTGAAAAAGTCTCATCCTTTACAATTCTCGCCGCTGACCAGACGCTGCTGATTTCGCAAGCTTTATAGCATCGTCGGCCGAAGTTCATCCAAAAACGATTTGATTTTGTCGTAGTTTTCGCACAAAAACGCTGCACAGCTTATCCAACTGCCCCATCGAGTAACCACAGCATCAGGTGGCAATGCTAGTCCCTCCTGTGGTTTCTTTTGTAAAGTTGAATGCGTGCCGGGGCTTTCAAAAGAACTTTTCGCATCGAGCCAATAAATTCGTTTGCGTTACTATATTCGTTAAGGACTGATTCGCAAACGCGGTGCAACGAATGAGCCAAACAAGTAACATGGTGTAAATTTGGAAATAACGCCTTCAGATTTGTCACAGCAAGCACCATGTAAGCAGCTTGATCGCTCACAACTCAGATAATCTTTGTCGTACTGTATGCCGCTAGGCCACAAAACCCCGCAGGCGTCGATCACAGAACGCATCACAGTAGAGTTGTTGGCTTTTTCCAGATTGTACATCTTCAACAACATCGGCTTGATTAATTCTTCCATTGAGAGGCATAACCAGAACATTGAAGACAAATCTTTGAAGCGCATCTGTTGTTTCATCCACGATGAAACAAACGTTACTATCACAACAGCCAATCGAATTTTTTCGATGATTTCATCAAACACAGGTTTAATGTAATTTTTGCGTAAAGTACTTTCGTCTGGGATCTTCCTTTTGGTGTATTTGGCCAAAAAATTGCATAACGGCTCACTGCTAACTTTGAACAATGGTATACTGGATTGAATAAAGGCACGCGTCAAATCAGATTCAAACTTTTTATTTTTGGCGAGTTGTTCATCTGCTTTCTGAAAACTAGATGCCAAGAACGTTTGCTGCGACGATTTCGATTTACGTTTGGCCGCCAATTCTCGATGCTTCAGTGTTTTTAGGTTTGTTCGATCGCTTGATTCTGATGATTCAGGTCAACTTTTAGCACCGTATCACAAACACTCACTTGATAATAGATTCATCCAACACAATGAAGTCGGCTTTGTACTTTTGAGCTAACGATTTGATTTAGTGGCACCAAGTTTGGACATTATTAAACTACTAAATCAATTATCTGTAAAGAAATGTGTTAAAATACGTGGAAATTTGGAAATAAGAAAAATGCGGAAGTACGTGGGAAAAAGGCACAATACGTGGAAATACGTGGGGGGAAAAAATACTCCTAAGGCTCTAAAAATGCGTTTTTCTGACGTTTTAGAGTCCACTGATTCCGAATCAAGTCTCAAAAAATTACGTGGCCCACGTAAAAGTCCGAGTCTCTAATTATCATCAGTTACTTGCTCAGACACGAATCATCATCATTCCATCCTTTTTGTTATCCCGTGTATAAGGTACTTGTGACGTTTTGAAGTAAAATGGTTAAGTAATTGCTTATCAGAGATTTCTCAGACCTTAGTCATTTTGTTGCGATCTCACATGTAAAAAGCCCGAAACATACTTCACGCGGCGCGGCGAACGAGCGCGAGTTTGCCGCAGTGGTCACTCGCCAAATTTGCGCTGACCCATGGCATACTTGCTGGCGCCGCGCGGCGGAAGACGAAGTTTGCCGCGCCGCGTTTAGGCATACTTTAAGCGGCCCAAGGCATACTTCTAGCGGCAGCCGTACGGAAATCAAATTCGCTAAAGTCTAATTTTTTGGCGCTTTTCATGGCATACTTCACCGCGCGGCGAGAAACAAATGTCTATTTTTAGCAATCTGCTCTAAATCTATAATGAAATAAATTCGCGCGGAGTATGCCAACATCGAGCGAAGCGGCGAAGAGGTCGCCCAGTTGGCGCCATTTTTTTCGCCGCGCGGCGACCGCGCCGCGTGAAGTAGGCCCGGTGGCGCGCAAGCGGCAGATGAATTTCGCCGCGCCAGTTTCGCGCCATGACGTCACATTTTTGGGTATACCGTGGCTGCAAACCCCCTTGGCTGCAAACCCCTTTGCGGCGCGAATCGCGCAAAGTATGTTTCGGGCTTAAGTGATGATAATACTGATGAAGGCGAAATTGAAGATGGCGATTCAGAAGTGTCTCAAGATAGTTCAACTAAAGCTAAAATTGAAACCGGCTAGACTAACCAATTTTGGCGCTTTTTACTAAAAAAATGCGCTTTTGGATTTGAAGAGTTCTCCTAGGACCATTGAGAACTTTAGAAAGAGCCATTTTATGGTATTTTTACTAACAAAATTCATTATCTCTTTGATTTTTACGAATTCTTATTAGACGCCTTGCTTGACAGTGATCAAAAGCAGAGGCTAGAACGTGCTTAAAAATTACTACAAATATAAATTGAGGTTCGGAAAAAAGGAGGCGGATGAGGCAACCTGAGCCAGCCGAAAGTACATGTTTAAAAAATTGATTAATGAAAAATGCCGCTTTATTTGAGATAGAACAGACTAAACGAGATGACAACGAAACTGTTACCATAGATGAAGAGCCTCATAGCGTACTACCTATCAAGATCGGATAAAAATGCTTAGAATATAATCGGCAGGCTTACCACGAAGAACTCAACAGATTTTGATAATTTTATTATTAAAATTTATAAGATCAGTAGGTAATAAAAAATTTTGAATGACTACTTTATAACTCAAACGCATGAAAATCTATCCAAAATGGTTGTAATATCTGTTAAACCTTATTTTCCTTTAAGTCATTTTAATATTACATAATCCCTTAAAATTCCTCTTTCGATAATGTCCCCAGAGTTTTGGCTAAGACATCAGCTTTTTATTTTGTATATTAAGTCGGCACATTGGACAACAAAGCGCCATATTTAGCGCGTTGCCCGTGCCCTTCTTTGCTGTACTAAGTTTTGAACCCTTAATGTTTTGTGCCCGAAATCTTTCTTTTCCATACAACCTCACTATGACACTCGTTTTTACAACTAACGAAACGCTACGGGTCTACTGTTTAGCTCGGGCAAGCTAGTATGCGTTAATGCAAAAGCCGTAGCTAAAAGCACAAACGGCGAATGAAAAATTTGCGAAATTTTGCAAAAAAGCGGCTACAAAATGCAAGTCACAAATGATCGCATACATAACAGTGTTAGGTCGTGCAAAGTCGGTGCAAACAAACTTAATTTTACTAGCTAACACACACCGAAAAATCGTTGAATACAAGCCTAAATTATTTCTGGGGCTAAAACTCTCATTCCCCGATAGCAAGGCTACAGCAGCACTAATATTTACCACAGGAAAAATCGTAGTGACCGGGCTAAAAAGCGAAGCTCAGCTACATAGATTCTTTAAAAAAAGTAATACTTTTGCTCGACATAATCAGGGCGCATAAAAAGCATTGGAAGGCAGATGAGGCGAGTCAGTGAGAATGCGTGGGTGGGCGTAATAAGCGAAATGAGTGCGCGCAATAGCAGAGTCTGCGGCCCCCATCGTGCTGCGTATGCCCATGCTCGTACATACTATTCTGAACCTTTTAACAAAATTGATAGGAGTCGCAAACATTATCTTGTACTTAAAGAATTGAGATAGCGCTTGAAGTAGCGGGCGGGTTTACGTCGAAAGTTAGATTGTTATTACTTCTAAAAAATCTTAAAAATTCCATCTTTTTCATTTTATTTGTTAAATGTCACTATCAACCTCTTTTTTGTTTTGTATCATCAGAACCCCTGAAAACAATCATTTTCCAAACATGCTAAAATAAATAAAATTTCATCAAGAAAACGTCCGCTGTACATAGTTTCCATTCTACTTATGTATTACTTTGACGTCAATAATATCTCCAGCTCTGAACTGGGCAGGGGCGACGCCAGGCACATAAAACATTGAACATTTGCGTACGAATAGAATGAACAGCACGCTGACTAAGGCGCTCAGAGGTCGCCGTCGCATTTTTATGAACTCCGCAAGTAGATATTATCTGTAGAGCATATTAAGATCTTCAGTTAAACCTGAAGCTAAAAAATTTTCACTCAAGTATTAAAATTTAAAAAATCTATTGAACGTCAAAAAACTATGCGACATTGAGCATAAGATATTATTAATTAAGCGAACAAAGATTAAGTAAAAGGATGAGACGGCGGAAGTAGATACATGAAACAGATGGCTGGAGATCACCCCAAGGCAGCCGTCCCCCCCACCCCCAAAGTCAGAAATTTCTGACCCCCTATTTATCAGGATTGACCACTAAAAGGGACAAAAAACGAGAAAGTCAAAGCTTGATTAAGACCTGGATGGGGCTTTCTTGACGAAATTTGTTCCCTGCGTCAGATCCTGGAACGTCGACATGAATTCCCTCAGGGATCACATATTGCCTTCATTGATTTCACAGCTGCTTTCGACAGCATTAATCGACCTAGCATATGGTCTAGCTAAACTAGAATCTAAGGGAGTGTAAGTGAAGATCGACCGTCTAATAACTTCTCTCTACAGAGGGGCAAATTGTCAAATTGCGCATATGGCAGTCTAAGTGAATAACTTGAAGTATTGATTAGTGTTCCAAAGGGTGGTATTCTCTCCACTTTTATTCAATTACTTATCATATATGCACGGGTGAGGGTACCCGAAAAATTATGCAAAATAAACAAATCTTGAATCGTTACTATAAAAATTTCAAAATCGACTGAATCTTGTTTCTGAATTTAGACGATAAATACGTAAGATTAGCGCGTCGTCTTAGTAAAATTCAGAAGCATCATCAGTGTTTCGGATTCTGTCCAGGCACGTATCTCTGAAAGGGAATAAGGGGTTCGCACCCCCCAAAATTCAGAAAAATTGGAAAATATGACTTTTTAAACATTATTTTATGCTATTTTTGGCATTTTTAGAGCTTAGTCCCCCGGGAATTGGTGTAGGTCCCTCCGAAATAGGACTGCCAGCTACGTGCCTGATTCTGTCAGCTCAGATAAAATTGTTCTTGAGTAGATTTTGGATTCCGCCTTGATCTTGAAACTCGTTTTGGTCAACTGTGCACTGTTATATTAAATTTGTTACTTTGATACTAATGTGTTCAGCAGCTTTACTCATTAAATGATACATACAGCCCGTATCTACGGATTGTTAAAGGGGGAATTCCGCCTGAAAGTTTTTCAGAATTTTCTGCTATGAAACTATATATATATATATATATATATATATATAGTGTATGTAGATTTTAGCGTTCCCCAGCATTAAATTACTTAGGTTTTCGGCTCTTTGCACCAATAATTTATTCAAAATTATTGTCATTTTTCCGATAACCTTTTTCGTTTTGATCAAATTTTCTGCATTTCTAATCTTCAGAAAGGCGCAAAATTGAGGCTTAATGGACCAGCGTTTTTTGTACTCGGCAAAGATTTTTACCGATGTAGAAAGACTTTTCGGCACCGTCTTTGTACATGTACATAGATTTTTGGGAAGACAAAAATTGCAAAAAAGTCTGAAATTCGCAAAAATTTTCGGCGCTTCGCGCCGTAATGAGTAATTGTGTGTTCTATATATCTTTATAATGGCAGAAATTGCATTTCAAAAGGGAAAATGCCAAATTTTTCCGCCGTCTTAAGACGATTCTTAGGGATTTTTGACCTTAGATACCCAGAAATCAGCTAAAATACACTACCAAAAGTCGATCAACTCTGCTTTTACCAACTAAAATCGCTCTTGTACCATATAATAGTACCCAAAAATTAATGTGCACAAAATGTACAAAGATTTTTGGGAGACAAAACCTGTAAAAAAGTTTTAAATTCCAAAAAATTTTCCGAAATGAGTAACTGTTTGTCCTATATATCTTTGAAATGGCAGAATTTGCATTTAGAATGGGACAATGTAAAAATTTTAGGCGCTTCGCACCGTTTTGAGACAATTTTTAGTAATTTTTGTCGTCAGATATCCAGAAGTTGGCTAAAGTATGAGTATGCTACCAAAGATCGAAAACCATGTTTTATCACACTAAAACCGCTACTGCACTATATTATAGTAAAGAAAAATTTGCATGTACAAAATGTACAGACTTTTGGGACCATCTTCCTTCACGTACAAACGGACCTTGTAAAGAAAAAAACACTGTCAAGGACATAAAAACGTCCAAATTTTCGAGCGCTTCGCATCATATATAATTCCTGTTTTGATCTTCTAGAAACCGCAAAAGTGAGTCTCAAAGAATAAAAGTCATGGAAATTTCCGGCTTGCCGGGATATAATTTCTATTGCTTACATTCAAAAGATGCGAAATTGAGCTTGAAAGGGTAAGAAGGCCGAAAATCTCCGGCGCTCCGCGCCAGCTATAATTATCTCATTGTTTATAGTACAGTGTACCGGTGCCACTGTTTTTGCCGGTGCCGGTGCCAACATAAGGCTATAATTAGCAAATAAAAACTTTTGAGGATGGCATGACACTAATGTAGATCCACCTAAGATGTGTAATGGGCGTTCAATAAGTTCGTGCTAGTTTTGCAATAACTTTTTCTGTCTGTGCTATCATCATGCGGTTTGTTGCATAGCATTCCCCATGTGCTGCACGTTCTTGCACTCACCATTTCTTTCTTCATAAGTTTTCATGTCCTAGAAAATTTTTTACACTGACCCCATATTTCTAAAATTTGAAGAAATATTTGCCTACTCTGGTAAGAAAAGGAACTTGATGGATATTGATAATGCAATGTCAAAATCTCGCCGCCTCAATCCGTTTCATTTTTCAAGTGTTAAGTGTTTCTTTGAACAGAGGTTATTTCAAATTTTACCCAAAAATGCAAAAAATTAATTCAGCCTAAATATACAAATCAGAAGGAAAAGTCATGCCGAAAAAACCGTTATGGCGTTGCATGAAAAATATGAATTACTTACTGACTTCATTCATTGAAAATCAAAAATATGACAATTAATTGTTTTTGTGGTTTTTGAATTACTTTTTAATGTTGGGTAAAGTTAAAAGAAATTTTAGGAGAGGAAGACTTAGAAAGAAAGAAATGGTGAGTGCAAGAACGTACAGCACATGTAGAGGAATGCTATGCAACAAACCCGTATAACGATAGCACAGACAGAAAAAGTTATTGCAAAACTAGCACGAACTTATTGAACGCCTCTCGTATATCGCAATATTTGCCTTCGCCATGCTGTATGTTATTATTATTGTTTCGCGTCTTAATAATTATTTTCATACACTATTATGCGACTCAAAATGACAGACTTGTATTTCACGATGTATGTAGACATGTTTCCAGTGTGAATTTCAGGTAGCTGCAACAGCCAACCAAGAGTTTTTTCTAAACTGCTTTGTTTGGCTTAAAACACATGTTTATACCACGTCAAAGACAACATTTTTTAACGCTCTCGCCTTAGATTATTCTTTCTAGACAAAACAAGAAATTATTGAAACAATCAATGAAATGGAAATACATTTTGCCAAGGAATGGCTGTTTGAAGAGGCTAATTAACGAAACACATAGCTTTTGTAATATTGATCATAGACGAAAGAAATTCTTTTCCGCGACTTCTTTAAATATGTTCTAAGCACTGAGAAAAAAATCCGCTCTTCTGAAGTTTATTATATAGTATTCTTAAAGTACCATATTCTTAACTTACTACTCCTTTATTCTGTATTCTACATTTTTCGCAACTGTATATTTTTTCATTCTTTAAATGTTTCTGATACCCATAGGCGTAGCCAGGATTTTCGCCAGGGGGAATTCCAAAAGGAAATTTTTCGTCCAAAAAACGCGTAAAAACGCGCGGGGTCGTTAAATAACGTGTTTTTGGGCTTTTCACATCATCCTACACGATTTAAGCCATTAAAAAATTAAATTTTCTCAAAAAATTTTCAATGTTTTTGACGGAAAAAATGCTTCTTTTGCGTGGAAAGCGCTAATTTTTTGATTTTTCAATAATAAAACGGTAGAAACTGCCAAATAATAGAATAACCCGGCGCGAAGCACCGAATTTTTCGAGTTTTCATCGCAAAACAGCATCACGCAACCATATTGCTCACTTTTTGAAAATGCAAAAATTTTCCCCAGGGGGGGAAATTCCCCCCTTCCCCCACTGGCTACGCCAGTGCTGATACCGTATTTTTGCTGTTGCAATAAACTTTCAATTTTCAAGAAAACACAAATAGGGTTTCTACGTGCTAAAAAACCCCAAGTTTAACCTCAGACTGCCTGAAAAACCACGACCAATGGTAAATCATAAGCGCTAAAAAATCTGAATCGCTAAAAAGTGCACACAACGGACTCAAAAAAACTCTTAAGCTGGACGAAAACTCCGGAGTCGACACGACATCAAAAACGTACACAGCGCTACAGTACAAATATTAAAAAGCCATGTTGACACGCCTAGAAGCCTTGCTTTTTACTTTATATCATAAAAGCATGGAGACTAGCTTTAAAGGGTCTCATGACAAAACGTCCCCAACAAAACATACCCAGGCGAAGCATCCCCAGCAAAAGGTCCCCATTGCAAAACGTCTCCGGTTGTTAAGTATTTATGGGACCGTAGTGTTGTAAATTATGTATGCACCAGTAGCAAATCATGTGGCGGTTGTGAATTCCAATGGAGCGATTGTGCACTATGCGGCGGTTGCGCACCTAAATCGACGAGAGGAAGATGCATGTAAGTATGTAGGTTGCATACTTTCCTGAATGCAACTTGCACAATCACTATAGCCTGTTTCATTTATTCGAGCTTTTAAGTAAATTTTTTTAAAGGCCACAGAAAGCGAAACAAGACGAATTGCTGTAAGTTAGCAGATCAGCTCAGTGAGACGAGCGGTTGGAATTCTTGAAATCTTACATTTAAAAAATTTAAAGATAATTTCTTTGAGATTTCTAATAAATTTAAAATTAATCTGTACATTTGAATTTATTTTTAATGTACTAGTCCGCTCATAAAAATTTAATTTATGCATTTAATCAGTACTGGGAGAAACTACAGTAAGTGCGCTAAATAAAAAAGCTATCGGCCGGAATTGAACCCGGGCTGCTTCGAGGACAAGCAGACGTTTTACCACGGAGCTATATGGGAGTTCGCGGCGTTTCTTAGCATCTTAGTCTATTGTGTTTAAAGTGTCGACTTAGGATAAGCTGAATCGCGATTTTTATCTGTAAATTGGTTGATCTGGTGAAAGACGAGAATAAATAATGCCGCAAAAATGTCATTTAAAAACTATTCTTGGCTAAGTACATAGCTAACAGTGAGATCTAGCGACCTACAGTAAATAAGGACGGGTTACTAAAGCCTCCGAAACATTTACTTAAAAAACTCTCGGATAAATAAAACAGACTATAGGTACCTACCTAACTATGTAACATAATGTACGTACATGACTGTCCGCAGCTTTCCGCGACAAAGTATGTAGTGGACCTAATGCACATATGTAATGCATCCTGTCTGACAGATCGGATGTTGGGCGCAAAACACTGTATAATTTGTACTTTTGAAAACAAACCACTAAAAATGCAACTAAGATGTTTTTTAAATCGCTCTGGGGAGAAAATTTTTGCGGAGAAAATACACGCGTGGGTTGGGGTGAATCGATAGAACCCAGAATCGAATTTTTGGGATTATTTGACAGTTTTACACAACAGACCTCCTCCTCCAGTGATCGGTTGCTGTTCTAGTGAACCCAATCCAAAATCAAGTAAGGTATGTATGTATATCCGCCAGCCAGGGGCGCTGGGGGAGGGGAGGGGGAAGATGGGAAATTCCAGCCACCCTTGAAATTTCGGATAGGTAACATATACGTATGCCTACATAAGTTTTTGACCTTCCTCAGCGTGAAAATGCTTAACTTATCGACGTTGCAATCAAAATTACTATTATCACAGATTTATATACTTTTCAGATAAAGGTTTTTGCCCATCAAATTTTCTGCATTTCTTATCTTATGCAAAATAAGAGCATAAAAAAGTTCAATTTTCCGGCATTCCATGTCAAATATCATTCCCACATTGCTTATCGTTGTAAAACAAAAGTGAGCTTAAAAGAAATGATATTGAAAATTTCCAACGCTTCGTATCAGATAAAATTTCTGTCGATTACATCCGGAAGAGTGCAAAATTTAACTTATAGTCTGTCTCACATAAGTTTGGGCGTGAATTTTAAAAACTACATCCGACAATAAGGCGACAGATTGCGATTATAGCATTGAATTGATATATAATTATCGTAATCCGTCGGCTTACTTTCGAAAAAATTCTTAACACTTATGTTCAAACTTATGTGAAACAGACTGTAAATGAAACATGGAAAAATTCCGGCGCGTCACGTGACGCATAATCACTGCGATGCTTACGCTCAGAAATCTGCAAAATTGAGCCGAAAAGGATAAAATGCATCAATTTTCCTGCTCTTCGCGCCAGATATACTTACGTGCATTCGGAAAACTGCAAAAATCAGCCTAAAATGATAGAGATGTCGAAAATTTCCGGCGCTTCTGGCTCCGGCACTTAATTCACGATCGTGCAGAATTAAGCTTAAAAGCATAAAAATGTTATTGTTCGGCGGGTCGCGTCAGATATCATTCCTGCATTACTTTTATTCAGAAACTTTAAGATTGAGCTGAAGGAATAAAAAACGTCGGAAATCTTAGTCGCTCAGCGCCAGTTTAATTGATTAAAATTAAAAATTAAAAGAAACGAATGGCATATTGGTCGTTATAACTTCTCCACTACTGGACTAAATTAAACGCGGTTTGCTTTGTTCAAAAGCCTATTACCTTAGTAAGAACGTTATGAAGTTTTATTTACGTAGGCTGAGCCGCTATTGCTTCAAGATAAATTGAGCCAGAAGTCGTTTTTTAGTCACGAAAGCGTCCGCCAGAAGCCTTTGTAACCCCGTAACTTTACAGAACCAAAAGGCAGTTACGCGCAACTTTATTATTTTTTTCAAAGCACTTTCAATTGTCTATCACTCGCATAATTCGTTTTACGGTATTTAAAGTTACTGCTAAATAATTGACCTTTAATCGATGGTCGCGCATTTTGGCGACCGCTAGCAAATTAAAAACATTGACGTACAAATGCGACAACCCGCGACAAAGAAGCCGCTGTTCCGCACGGGCTACCGATCAAAATAAAATTAAAGCGAGCGGTAAACAAATAATTTAGGCCTCGTTTAAAACCGCTCTATCCCGATTCTCCGACCGTCCCGATTCTCCGACCGTTCCGATTCTCCGACTTTACCGATTCTCCGCCTAATGCTAAGAGAGGTTATTTTAAGATTCGCGAAAATCTCGTTTCTCCAACCGTCCCGATTCTCCGCCCGTCCCGATTCTCCGACCATCCCGATTCTCCGACCGTCTCGATTCTCCGACCGTCCCGATTCTCCGTCCGTCCCGATTCTCCGACTTTTCCCGATTCTCCGACTACAGATTCAAATATGACAGGTGGCATGAACCACATGTCAATCGACTGCTGAATAGCGGTTACACATACATGTAATAAAGGACTTATTTAGAGATTGAATTATTATGTAATTTTACGGGATTTTTTCATATCGTATTATTTTTGTCATTCAGTAAAATTGAAAGTAATTTTTTCTGTCTGACATTACAATTATTCGTTTCATGTTGACTTTAAAAAGTGAGAATAAATAGAAGTTACATCTTAGGTAGCGCGTTAGCGCGTACCTATAATATTCAAAGTATATCTCCTTGCCTAGCTCAGACTTTTAATATAAATGCAGTTATATACCTTTGTATGTCAAACGTCTTGAAAACGACGCTAAATATTTTTGTCTAATTTGCATTTTCCATTTTTTTGTTTCTATTTTTATAAGTCAGAGCACAGTTTCATCGTATTCGTTACGCTGGTTAATCGAATAAATAGGTATCCATGTACCTATATAAGTGGTCGATTGAATAAGTATATATGCATGTACATTTCTGAACGCAAAAACACATATACGCATGTTATGTACATGCGTGGGATGCATTCGTAGGTACTGCATTATAAATCGTGCAATGCAGTCGTAGTCAAAACTTGTCAAATCTTACCATAGTCGGAGAATCGGGATGGGTGGAGAATCGGGACGGTCGGAGAAACGAGATTCTCGCGAATTAAAAAACTCTTTTAGCATTAGGCGGAGAATCGGGACGGTCGGAGAATCGGGAAAGTCGGAGAATCGGGACGGTCGGAGAATCGGGACGGTCTGAGAATCGGGATGGTCGGACAATCAGGACGGTCGGGGAATCGGGATGGTCGGAGAATCGAGACACAATCTTTAAAACTAATCGTGTTTAATTCTCTTTTGTTGTAAGAAAGCTCGTTTCAAGCAAGAAATCTGCAAAATAGATGAAAAACGACTTCCGCTTAATTAAGCGTAAGCCAAAAGCAGTTTAACCGGCGTAATCGAAACCTCGGCGCGTTCTCGCGGAGGTAATACTCTTAAAAAGCAAACTGCATTCAATTTAGTCAAGTATTGGAGAAGTTATAGGGATCACTACGCCATTCGTTCTTTTAAGCAACCCGTAAAATAAGCCGTTTTCGTTTTAGCATCGTTTGTCCTAAAAAAGACTCCAAAATTAAATTTAAAAGAGTAAGTGCTAAAAATTTTCTTCGAATCATTGAATTGTCATTCATTAAATAATTACGAGCTACGGGTGTAATCCAATAACGCAAAAACCATCGAAAAAAATCGATTTAGCGCGCGAAATCGCTTATAAAAGCATTTTTGTGCATTTTCAAAATTCTGACGATTCCCCGCACACTGATACGGATATACCTTTGTAAATATCGGGAAAGAGCGAGGATTTAATTAGAGAACTTATCCGTACATCGCGCGCACGAAAAACGTGCAAATGCGAAGCGAAAAGGGGACAACAATCGAGCTAATAAACCCGAATGGTGAACTCGAAATGCACTGAAATATTGCATAAATAAGAGCAGTCGATGCGATACGAATTAAAAACTTAAAACGCGTAAATACTCGTTAAAAAGCGAATCGGCTCGAAGGCGAACAAAGATCGAGTGAAAAGTTGAGTTAAAATGCGGTACAAACCAGATAACTATACAAAATTGCGCGTCTCGACGGTCAAACGTACGTAAATCGGACGCCGGATTTGAAAGCGAACGCGGAACTTTTCAAATATTATATTCAAAGACGTATATAGCGAACAATATTGAGAACAACGATCCGAGTAAGCCTTTAATTTTTTATCTCCGAGCAATATCGGAAAGAGCGAGAGTCAAACGCGGAGGATTAAAAACTCCGTAATGACCGCCGCGCGGACCGACCCTGCGGTTTTCCATTTCTCGAAAAAACGAGTAAAATACTTTACGCGTATTATTAGCAGATTTTTCGACTCGGACGCGTACGAATTTGTCGGCGCTTTGCGCTAAACTGCCATTTTTAATCGAATTTCGTTTCGTTCCATTTAATTTTTTCAAAGTTATTTCGTTAATAGGAATAAAATCGGCGAAAACTTCATTGAATGGCGTTTTTTACGAGCGCCCATCTTTTTTTAAACCGAAATTTACGAGAAAATGTCTCAGAGATTGAGAAAATTCTGAAATCGATAAAATTGAAAAATTAAAAAATTATCGAAAAATGATTAATCGAAAGATTGAAAAATGGGAATGTTACTGGGGAAAATGAGGCAAATGAAAAATAAGAATATATTAAAATCGAAACTTTTAGAAAAGCGCGTGAATTTAAAATTGATAGAGAAACTGCGAAATAACGTAGTTTTAAGTAAATTGCGTAGCATCGATACCGGGTGGAAGGTCATTTCGGACCACCGAAAATAGCTCACTAGCCGACCTCCCCGACCGGATCGAGCGCGCCGCGTATCTAGGCTGGAGGAAATCGCTTACGATTTAATGAAGGAGAAGGTTCGCGAACCGATGAACATTTTTGCGTAAGCCTGGCTACGCCATTAATGCTCAGCGTCATCTACGGGAATGTATTCAACGCCGCTCGATACCGTTATATTCGTACCAATTGCGCGCAAGGTGAATACGTCTTTTGGCCGGATCGGGCAGAGCTCGCATTATGCAAAAATAGTTTTGGAACATTTGCGGCCAAAAAACATTGATTTTGTCAAAAAATTTTAAAACCTCGCGAAGTGTTCCCAAAATCCGCGTTGTTAAAGACTTTTGGGTATATCTTCAATCACTGGTGTATGCGCGAGGCCGGCGAGCCAAAAGCTTGGATCAATTAATGACACGCATCAAATATTGTTTAAAAAAATTGATAAAAATGTTGCACAGGAGCTACGCGCGAGTACTCTTAGAACGAATTGATACTGTTCGTACGGTATGGAGTTATTAAAAGTCGTCCGTGATTGTAAATTATTCAGCTTTTTCGCTCTTTCGACCTACGTATTGGATGTTTAATTTATTCCTTTAAAGACGTAATAAAACGACTTTAAAGCCAGTACAGATTTCTAGTGGAAACCCGTTAAGACCCGGTTCAAAAAAGCGGCTTAAATACGTTTCGTTAATTTGATTAGTATCGCGAATAGACGCGCTAATTAGCGAAAGATTAAACGAACGAAAACGAACGATTTAGACGAACGGATAAATAACTTAAAAGTATTTAACAACGCGCCGAGAATCAAAAAGTGTATACGAGAGCATTTGGTCATAAAGCGATAAAAACGTAAACGCAACGCGATACGGAATCGCGCGAACGGCAGTCAAATTTGATCGCCGTCAACGTTCGGCGATACAAATCTCATAATTTAGCAACGGCGATGGATCCAGAATTTTCGTAGGAAATGGCGCGCGAGGTAGGGATTTATTTCTTCGTTTAAGTCGGAATAAAATTTGTTGCCGATCTTTTCCCTTGACGAATCATCCGTTCTTTGAGAATTTACGGCAAATAAACGCTTCGAGACGTACAAATTTAGGATTCTGAAAAATACAGACCACGAGTTAGGCTAAAGATCGCTAAAATTGACAACGTTTCCGCGAATTGGAGCGATTCGAGTAAAGCGCGCGTCATTAGCGCGGGAACTTTTATAATTTCCGTCCCAAATAATAGCGTCGGATCAGTTTTTATAACAGAAATTTTACCAAAACCTCATAAATTTTATTAAATACCTTTTACCGAGGCGCAAAAATAAGCTTTATAGACCGCCAAGAATACGAATCGATATTGATCAGGCGGCTCTACGGGGAACGGGGAAATCCGAACCTCCCAAAAATTCAGAAAAAACCGGAAAATATGACTTTTAAACCTTATTTTGTGCTATTTTTGGCCTTTTTGGACCCCGGACCCCCCACCCCCGAATAGGTGTTGGTCCTCCCAAAATAGGACGGCCAGCTACGCGCCTGTTGTTGATACGTCCTTTTACACGAGCGCTTCGAACGACATCGGGAAAATAGGAGCAGTACCTAACCTCGAACGCGTTAAATTGACTTTCGGTGAGGTCGGTTAACGATGAAACGACTCACGATAATAAAGACTCGAATTTGTTTGGTCAAAAAATTTCATCCGCGGCGACGGATGGTTGCGTCAACGCGCGTAGACCAACGCGGTCGTTAAACAAAACTTCGAATTAAATGGATAATCAATGTACGACACAAAATGCGGATGAACGTCGTGGGTAAAGAAAGACGCGTTACTCGCGCGTGGCGCGACCGCCGAAACCGACGACGCTAACGGACGACTGGGTCGTAAACGAATCGTCGGCGACGTCCGACGACGACGAGCGATCGTAGACGTCGGCGGCCGTCGTCGCCAAGTCGACGCGGCTGAGATAAAGCGACGAGCCGCCGTCCGACGACGACGTCGACCAAATGACGCCGTCGCGGTCATCGTCGTCGGCGTCGACCCTTCGACGGCGTCGGTCGTCGTCGGGCGACGTCGACGCTAGGTCGCCGACCAAGTCGTCGTCGTCGTCGGCGTCGAAAGGGCCGAGCAGGCGGCAAAAGCGCTGAAAGGGCGCGTTCTCGTAGACGGTTTCGTCGGCATCGGCGTTAGCGGGCGGCGGAGGCGTCGCGGCGGCCGTCTCGTCGTTGAGGAAGTCGAAGTGAGTGAGCGCCTGACGTTCCGGCCGGCCGAAGCGGTGGAAGACGTAGTTGCGCAGCAGGCACGAGCCGCGTTTGACGATTACGGCGCGGCCGCCCGACGGCTTGTAGCGCACCACCGCCGACTTTCCCACGTCTAAATAAAAACATCACTTTAACGAAAGGTCTGGAAAAAATTTATTACCGCAGTGTTAAGCGGTCAGAAAGCGGAAAAAACTTATTATAGAAATTTAAAAAAACGACAATAAAATACGCAGCGGAGCTTAATTTGAAATAAAAGGCGTAATGCGTGTCCATTTCTTGCACTTCGCGCCGAGCTCATTGAATCCACCAAATTACGCGTTCCACTGGACGTAATGTAGGAAAAATTATAAACTCTTAAACTGTAATTTATTAACTTTACGCGGATTATTTGCTTTCAGAAAACTGAGATTCATTATTCCTAAATAGCAAAACTCAGTATTTCATACAACGAGCGAGCAAACGAAGAGGGGTCTGGATGGGTCAAACTCACAAAAACGCGCCATTCAAGTTTGGATTTTTGCTGGTTCAAACCCCGCCATTTCCGAAAATCCACGTGAGGTCAAGAAACAACCGGCTGCCACGTTTCTCTAGAGAGAATGGAGGAGTTCGAACCATACTTGGGCAGCAAGAAAATTCCAGGGGTGCAAGATTTTTCAAAGGTCAAAACAAGGCCTCAAAAATTGATTATGGCGGAGAAAACACCATTTTCGACGTTTCACATTGAGAACTATCCATTGGCATCAAAAATTGCGAAGAAAACAAAAAAAATTTAAAAACTGAATTCTTGGGGGGTCTTTTGGTTTCTAGTAGAAAGGGATTATTTTGGTTTCTCGGGGGGTTGCATACCCCCAATCCCTCGCACGCCCAGCTGTGGTTCGGACACCTAACTTCGGAAAAGTCTGAATTTTTAGACATTATTTTGCGCTATTTTTGCCTTTTTTTCACTCAGTCCCCCCAAATAGTGGGTCTTGATCCTCCCAAAATAGGACGGCCTGCTACATGCCTGCAACCGAAATGAAATAATATAAATAAATAAATAGAGTAATTAGTGGTTAGCGAGCATAAGCGTGGGATGTAAGGAGCGTATTCGCCCCTGAGCTTAAACAACTGATCCTGTTAAAACCACATGCAGCCTTTAGATAGCCTTAAACTTAGAAACATTTCGTGCTATCTTTATATATATATATATATATATATATATATATATATATATATATATATACATAGGGCAGGGGCGGCTGCCTCCCTTATACCCAAAAATATCACGTAAGGTAAAGAGCTATATGAAAATTAAAGTGATTTCAATGAAAATTTCTGAAATTTTCTTTGAGGTTTCCGTGCCATAGAATCATTATTTTCATTCATTCTAGCCTAAGTGCCAAAAACGTCATTTTTTATAGCTCATTAGGAGAAAAATAAAAATTTTTCTGTACTAATGTTGTGAGCAGGGCGGATGAAAGTAGTGGCTGCCGATGGCCCAAAATGCAGTGTCATACACTTTTGAAAGCATTTTGGGTCAAAACGTGGCTACCTTTTCCTGTCGGGTTGTGGGTTCCGCCCCTTTAAATGCCCTTAGGGGAAAATCCAGAACTGCCACGAGGTTAAGTGAGTTTACCTGATAGGAGACAAGCCTGCAAACGCTGGAAGACCTGAGGTTTGAGTGCCCCGTGACCATATCCTGGGTCATAGGGCCTACTGGCTTCAGACTGCCCCCCGGCAATCCGCCCCATGCCCCTATATATATATATATATATACACACACATATATATATATATATATATATATATATATATATATATATATATATATATATATATATATATATATATATATCTATATCTATATATATATATATATATATATATATATATATATATATATATATATATATATATATATATATATATATATATATATATATATATATATATATATATATATATATATATATATTAGAATAAAATGTGGGGCCGTCTTTGGCAAATGTAGCTCTGCCTGGGGCCAATAATATGGTTACCATGCTATATGGTCATCCTGCCCTACCCCTTATGTGTACCACATATGGCCTTTGTTTGTAGAGGTCAAGTTGTTAATATTTGTTGGGATTACAAGATATAACAGAACATGAGCATCGTATCTGACCCCAAGAATTCACATCATCTCCAGAAAATGTCCTTAGATGTCTCCAGAAATATTTTCAGAATTTTTCTGTTTTTCGTTTGTGCTAATGATAGTTTCATTGAGAAACGTGAGAAAATTGCAAGCTATTTTACCATATGAATAAAATTTTTGACTTTGGGTGGCCTTTGTATCCCCATTTTGAGTTCGATGGATGACCTCTGACTTGGATGTGTTTTCAATGTTTCACTTTGCACTTTTTGAAGGCATATTCGTATTTATTCTGATGAATGAAGGAAATGGCAAATATGTTGAAAGAAATGGCCTGCAGGAATGTAATTAGTCACACTGAGATTGATATTCAGGTCAAATCAATGCAGAGTAGAAATAAAGATTGAATGGCAGATTCATGTACTGTTGAAACTATTTAGTAACCGCTCCAAACATTATCAATCTTCATATTGGCATTCAACTCTATCAATTGGTTCTGCGTTTTAAATAGCCTGTCTATGCTTAAAGCCAAGCCTGTCTTGCCTGAAGGAGAGTAGAGAGAGAGAGAGATATATATATATATATATATGAGAGAAAGAGAGAGAGAGAGAGAGAGAGAGAGACATATATATATAATATATATATATATAGGAGAGGCAGTTATAGTAGTATATATGCAGAGAGAGAAAGAGCAGGTAGTATATATATATATATATATATATATATATGAGAGAATGAAAGCCTCAAAACGGCTGCATCTGATAGATAAAAAGTCCTTCTTTCTAAATGTGTAAAAAATTTTTGGTAAAGTCCTAGTGCTCTGGACGCTGAGGCAATTTGTTTACACCCTACTTAAATATTGTTTAAACGCCGATAGCGTCATTGGTCCTGCCTTCAATTTGCACCCTCTTTTGACAATATCCTGAAATTTTTGCACTCGCTAGGACGCGCATCTATTCTGGAGATTTAAAAATGTACTTATTAATTTTTCTGACAGGGCATATTGTATAAATGTCAAAAAGGTGCTTATCTTTATATATATATATATATATATTAGGGATGCAACGGGTCCAGATTTTTTGGAATATCGGTTCCGGGTCCGGGTCTCAAATTTTTCAGATAACGGGTCCGAGTACGGGTCCGGGTCCGGATCTGAAAAAAATATCGGGTTCAAGTCCGGGTCCGGGTCCACGAGAATTTGTGAATTATGTCTTATGTGAACAAAATGGTCCTATTATTCATATTCAGCTTATTGTTTAATGCACTCAGATTGCGTGATTGCTTCTTATTTTCAGAATGTCAGTTAACAAAAGTTAAAGTTCCTGAATAAGTGATTTGAATAATTATTTACACATCTAAAGGTGATGTATATCTATAATGTTTTTAGCAAAAAAGTGGGGCAGAAACGATCCAAATTTGAGACGTATTGATAGAAAAATTGCTCGAATGATTGCACTGGACGATCAGTCTTTTCAGTCTGATGAAAATATTGGTTTTATGGAATTGAAGCGAGAAGTTCTTTTCAAATTGCCTATTAAATTTTGAGTAATATAAACTAATCAAGTTTATTTTCTAGATTCCCTTATATGAGCTTAAATCAAGAACATTTTATAATAATGAAGTACTGAGTCAATATGAAAGTGTGCGGGAAAATTAGCTGAGCAGGTTAAGAAATGCGTTGAAATCGGTATTTCATTCACGAGTGACATTTGGTCTGGCATCAGCGAATCATTGTTTAGGCAAGTTTTCCTAACCTTGAAAACTCTGCAACATAATTGATTAATCCCAACGTTTTAATTTTTAAGTTTAACGGCACATTCAATTTCGGACGACTTTAAGCTGAAAATGTGGATTTTGCATGCATCACCTTTAGGTGCTGAGCATCATACAGCACAATATTTAAGCGAAGTCCCCGAAAACATGTTTAATTCGTTGGACATTAAAAAATAATTAGTGAGTTAGCGTGTACATTCTTAAATTAACCACGAGTCATACAATATCTTTATGAATTTCTTGCAGGTGCACGTTATTGTAAGCGATAATCGTACAAACATAGTTAAGGCGTTAGAGGATTCAAACTTACCAAGTTCAAGCTGTGCGGAGCATAATTTGAGATTTAATTGTTAAGGCGGTAGTGACAAAAAACTTATTTTTCGCAAGTTACATGTACATACTTCTCAGCTAATTTATCCAGGCTATCGAACAGCAGCAAACGGTTAAAAATGCGCCTTATTTGCCGAAAAAATGGCTGGCCATTTTCACAGAAGCCACTCAAACAGACAGTGGCGGATCTAGGATTTTCCTAGGGGAGGCGTATCCCAACTTTTCCAAAAACAGTCAATAATAGGTCCGAATTTTTGCCCTTGACGCGCAAAACAGCGTTTTTTCGGTGTGTTTACGTTGCATACTTTTACATAAAATCACTTTTGACGCATTTTTTTTCCTAAAATTTTCAAATTTTAGACAATTTTGTGCGAAAAAAATCATTAAATTTCTTTGACTTTGAACGAAAATTTGGCGCAAAGCGCCGGAAAAATTTCTGAAATTAAGGCAGATGGACGTCTAGAAGCATGATTTACTACTTGATTTCCTATATTTATAGCATTTGATGCGAAACATCGAAATTTTTAATGGAAAATAGAAGAAAACTGTGCAAAATTAGCTGCTTCTGTTGTTAAAATTGTTTTGAAACCTACATGAACAGAAAATGGCTTCCAGGCAGTGTTTTTTTGTACAAGGTCCGTTTGTACATGTTTATATGTACAAAGATGGTCCCTAAAAGTCTTTGTACATTTCGTGCACACAAATTTTTGGGCACTATGATATAGTATGGTAGCGACTTTAGTATGGTAATTCCTGGTTTTATGAGGGCAAAAATCATTAAGATCGTCTTAAAACGGCGGGAAGCGCCGAAAAATTTTGACATTTTCCATTTCGAATTGCGATTTCTGCTATTATAAAGATATATAGGATACACAATTATACACAATTACTCATTTCGGCGTGAAGCGCCGAAAATGTTTGCGAATTTTAAACCTTTTTTGCAGTTTTCGTCTTCCAAAAATCTTTGTAACATACATGTACAAAGACGGTTCCGAAAAGTCTTTGTACATCGGTAAAAATCTTTGCCGAATAAAAAAACCGTGCTTCCAGGTTGCCAAGAAAGTAAATAAATGTCATCCGGCGATGCGCCGGAAAATTTTGAGGAATTATGGACACTAATGGATAAAAATCATTGCAAATTGCATAAAATTCTTTATCTCGCCGAATATTTTTGGCCAATGGGGGGCAGCCGCCTCCCCGCCAACCTTTAATCCGCCCCTGCAAACAGAAAAAAATTTGAACAAATTCAAAAGCACCTTGACCCTGATTCATCGCCTCTTAAACTAATACAAGTAGAGGAATCTAATTGTTTTTGAAAAACTATCTGGTATAAATGAAAAGATTCAGAAGTTGGAAATAAAGTCTTTAGTCGCCATTCAATTCTTTCATCATTCGCATCTTTTTAAATTTTTTTAATACCCGTTACCCGTTATTTTTCAAGCAAAATTTTACCGGTTCCGGGTCCGGGTCTCAAAAATTTTCAATAACGGGTCCGGGTCCAAAATAAGAACCGGGATATATATATATATATATATATATATATATATATATATATATATATATATATATATATATATATATATATATATATATATATATATTTATTTATTTATATATCCGGCACCAGCACCGGCACCGGGCCGGTGCTAGGCTGGTACCGGCGCCGGTGCCGGTGCTAGATAAAAGAGAAAAATTAGTGTAAAAAGAATAATTGAAGCTCATTTATCACCAATTTAATGAATAAAGGGGCAAAAAGGTAGCATTTTGTTAATAAAATCTTCTGATTAGCATAGTGAAGCATTTTGACTGATCTTCAGAACAAGTCTTCGAGCTTCAAAAATGAATTATTCATTTAACGAAACACATGTTATTGAAAACATCAATTAACAGCAAGAAGCGTGGAAACTAATAAATAAAGTAAATTAAAATTAGAAACATCGACATATAGAGTGGAAAGTTCTTCTAATTCTACCATCTGTAGGCAAGAAGGATGAGTACTACAGAGAGTAGTTTTCAACTTAAGTTCATCAAATCCATTTTTATTTTTCCATTTCGTAAGCAAAAGACCGTAAAACGCAGCTAGAATTTTAAAATAGTTTTTATGCGAAACTTTTTCCTGCAAATTATTCAGAAAAAGCTTGTTAAAACTTTGTAAATAAACTTCTATGTAAATCTTTTGCATTACAAATATATCCCATGTTTCTTTTCAGAGGCTTTTGAAAATGTGAAATGATAAACTCAAATAATTTAACCTCAAAAAGTTTTTCTGGCTATTTTCATGTTTGTTTCTTACTAGTTGAATATTTAAGTAATGCACTAAAACCAAATTTCGATTTGACTAAAGAATCAACAACTGCACAAGCCAATCTTGATTGCGCTACACTTAAACTGATAATACACTATTTAACTTTTATTTTTCTTCGAATTTCAATTTTATTACAATTTTTTGTTTGTTTAATGCTTAAGTGAGAAAATAAATATGTATTCAAAAATTAAAAATAATGAAGTCGTTGCTAGCCAAATGAAATTTTTCCCTTAATATGTATATCCGGTGAAAAATAGGTAAGAATTTAACCCTTTTTGAAGAAGCATAGTACACTATATATGCTAATATAGCACCGGCACCGGTACAGGGGTACCAGCACCGGCACCGGTAAAAAAGTGGCACCGGGACATCACTAATATATATATATATATATATATATATATATATATATATATATATATATATATATATATATATATATATATATATATATATATATATATATATATATATATATATATATATATATATATATATATATATATATATATATATATATATATATACGGGGGCCGAAAATTTTGAGGTCAAATATCTCGAGCACCATCAGGACATGGGCAAGAATAAATACATTGTTGAGCATATCCCAACGAGCTGTTTTTTAGAATTTTTCTATTTATTCCATACTCATATTAAACAGATCTATCGTTTAATAATCTACACAACTGATTTCTCATAATTCAATCGATGAATAATTTCCTAACTTCTATCTTTGTCATTAACTTTTGTCATTTACAAAGAGAAATACTAGAGAAAATGAATAATTCGGCGCCAAGCGCCGAAAAAATTTGACATGTTCTACATGTCAAACTCAAATTTGAGCGGTTTGGGGCGGGCTAGAAGACAAAAGCTATACATAAACGATTAATCCGGCGCGAAGCGCCGAAAAATCTTGAAATTAACATTTTTTACTAAAATTATTGAACTCTCGAAGTGGAAATTGGGACATTAAATCAGTTTTTATGTACTCGGCAAAGGTTTTTCCCGATCAGCAAAGACTTTTCGGGAGGGAAGACAAAAATTGCAAAAAAGGTCTAAAATTCGCAAAAATATTCGGCGCTTAGCGCCGAAATGAGTAATGTGTGTGTTCTATATTTCTCTATAATGGCATAAATTACTTTTCAAAAGGAAAAATGTCAAATCTTCTGGCGCTTCGCGTCGCTTTAAGACGATTCTTAGTCATTTTTGCCGTTAGAGACCCAGAAATTTGCTAAAATACACTACCAAAAGTCCAATAACTCTGTTTTTATCACACTTAGATCGCTTCTAGAACCATATGACATGTAGTACCCAAAAATTTTTGTGTACAAAATGTACAAAAATTTTTGGGAAGACAAAAATTGTAAAAAGGTGTAAAATTCGCAAAAATTTTGCGAAATGAGTAATTATTTGTTCTGTATGTTTAAAATGGCAGAATTTGCATTTAGAAAGAAAAATTTCAAATTTTTCGGCGCTTCGCGCCGATTTTGAAACAATTTTTAGTAATTTTTGGTGTGAGAAACCCAGAAATTAGCTAAAATACACTACGGAAGATCGAAAACCCAGTTTTACAAAGCGTTTTGGGGACCATCATTGTAGATGCACAAACGGACCTTGTACAAACAAACACTGCGTTAAACATAAAAATACATGCTTTGAACTGATATGCTTATACTTTCTTTAGCTTTGCAGCGAAAAAATTAATCGTTACCATAAATAAAATGATGAGCAAGTAACATCACAAAAAAAATTTAATTTTTCTGAAAAACGGAAATGATTCATTAATCGAGAGCTTAGATCCTAAGAGATATGGGTATTCTATTTCGATCTTAAAATTACCCCGCTGTACTTTAGCTCCGCAGAAATCAGTCAGGAAGTTTTGAAAATCTAAGGACAGATTTATGACTTTTCGCTAATAATTGTCATTTAATTGGACTGATTGAGTATCACGCGCGTCATTGGTATTTTTCAAATGTTCTTAATCTTTCAATTTAAAGCCATTATACGGTCCGAAAATGTTTGATTTTCATTCCTCCCCGCAAGTAAGGCGATTGATTACTCTTTTTGCGGCGCAGCTGGTTCCATCTGTCTCGCATGAGCAACTTTTCTCCGTAATATTCGGACGAGTCGTCCGAGGCGCAGCTCGCGTTGGCCGACGACGGCGGCTTTGCTTTTTTGGGAATGGCCACCGTGGCGGTCGTTTTTTGATTATTTAAGGCAATCTGCGCAACAAAGGAGCCGCGTATAACACTGACCCAATAAATCGACTATTTAAGCTACATAATTGCTCCCTTTTTTATGCGTTTTTTATAGATTCTTTGACAACCGGACAAAAATAATGAGTACGCGCCGCATTCCGCTAAGCTCCAACCTTCATAGTCCGTTCGATTTCATTTCGAGCTTTATGGAACAATTGAAGCGACTATAAAAGCGTTTTAGAATACGTAAGCCGCTTTGCTGTACCAAAATTTTAAACTTCTTTCGTAGCCCGATCCCTCCGTAGAAATTTTAAAAAACCGCAAAATTAAATGAGACCGACTACTCGACGCCTGAATCGACGATCAAATTCTTCACTTAACTCAGAATGCAGTTGCTGAGATAGAAAAATAAATTTTATCGCATTGCGAAATTTTTTTAATTCTTCAATCGCTTTAGGTTTATGCGTTCATTTTTAGCTTTGTCTACGGGGTTGTTATGAAAATAAGCGATAGAAATAAAGATAAAACCTAGAGTTTAGCCTAATACGCGCATATTTAAACGATGAGCTTTGCAAACTTCAACATGGAATATTTTTATCAGCGGTGGCGGATCCGGGATTTTCCTAAGGGGGCGGTACCCCTAAGTGGGGCGGAACCCTGACTTGGGCGGAAAAATTAGCCGTTTTAAGCCGAAAATCGCTAAAAATTGCTCAAAAATCCTTAATTTTGCGCACTGTTTTGGGCTAATAGAGGGCGGCCGCTCCCCGCTCCCCGCCCCTACCCCTAAATCCGCCCGTTTATCAGTACAACGTAGCGCACGCTTACGGAAATGCGCTCGGTTAATGCGACAACAACAGGGATTGAATGAAATCGTACGATTAACCGGATTCCTCGCCTACGTCGGTCATCCTCCACCCCGCCTGATTTTTGGCAAAAATTTGTCTTTAATGACCAGTTTTAGGTCTTTTTGATCTTTCGGTCGAAAACCGAATGTCATTAACCTCCTTCCTTTAGGAATAGTCGAATACCAGGGCCGCATTTACGGCGGCGGGGGTAAAACTTTCGATAGTTAGGTAAGTTAATGCGCGGAAAGATGATACGATTGCGTCGCTTTATTACAAAATCTTCTAATTTTCGGCGCTTTCCGCCAAACGTGAAGTTATTTTGCCCGAAGCGCACCAAACAAGAAATATTCTCGCAGCCTATTTGAAAGAGAATAAAAATTTTCAAAAAGTTCGCGTTCGACGAAATCACCGAGACGTACGTAAACCAATTTACGTCGGGTGCGTCCCATAGGTGGGCAGCACCGAAATTCTGGAGGGGGGTGAAAAATATTGAAAGGTCAAAAAATGGTCATAAAAGTGGTCGTATGGCGAAAAAACGCCATTTTTCGACGTTCCTCATCGAGCACTATCCAATGGCATCAAAAAATCGCTAAAAAAGCAAACAGAAATTTCAAAATTTGAATCCATGGGGGGGTATTTTGATTTATGGGGGGTATTTCAACTTCTGTGGGGTGCATACCCCCCAAACCCCCTTCGCCCACGTGTGGTGCGCCCCTTTTAACGCCGATCCGAGTACATTAGCTTAACTGACTCGCTTTGCGGCCGGCGGAGCGGAGTTGGCGCCCATCCGCAGACGAACGTGATCCAATTTTTGGAGCAGAACGTCGCGCTCGAACTCGGTGAGGTGGCTTCCGTTGTTCAAAAAACCCTGCAATACCTCCCCGAACGCCGCGGAGAAGCTACCCGGCGCCGCTTCCAGTAGCCGAGAGTCGGAGTAGCATCTGCTCGGCCAAACTACCGCGGGCGAAACTGCCAAATTTTCCAAACTGCGCCATTCGCCGCGACGTCCGGGCCTCATTTTCGAAATTGACCCTACGAACGGCTTCGCTTTTAAAACTAATCCCATTTTTAATCATTTAAACGCGAACGGAAGAAGCAAAATCGAATTTTTCCGCTTAAACCGATTTATCGGAAAGCGTCTTCGTTCCGTAGGATGCGCCTTTTGACGATTTTATTCCAATAAAGCAACTTTTCAGACTCGGCAGTTTCGAACGATACGATATTATTTTACCCTTATTGTCGACTTTCGGCATAAATAAGTAGATCGCAGACTCGATAAAGCCGTCAATTGTTATTTAAAGAAAAATTTAAATCAATATGAAGCTCCCGCCTCGAAAATTCGAACCCCGAAGAATCGTAAGTCTCGCAAAGGATCGCCTAGTTTATAGCGCAGGACATCGTCGTACATTTTAATACAACCGTACGTATTTGTTAGGGGTAGTTTAGGGGACGGTTCGACTCCTCCCAGAAAGGCAACTGGACCCCGCGAAACGGCTGCGACCCAATCTCCAGAATTCTCGGTTTTTTGTTAAACTTGGTAAAACTTGTAAAAAGTGTGCTTTGCGAGCGTTTTTAGCTCGCGTTTGGCATAGGAATTTCGGATTTTCGGCGCTTCGCGCCATATACAAATTTTTTCGACTATATTTTCTCCGATTTATTTGATTTTTACAAGTATTTTAAGTTTTTATGTCCTAGAAAGAACGAGCATAGTCTGAAAGGTCAAAAGCGGTGTTTTTGACGCGTATTCATCGTTTTTAGCCTAAAAAGGCGCCTTGTAAAAATTTTTTCAGCCTAACCCCTCCCCCAAAATAATTTCCATGTTCTACGCGTAAGAAGACAACCCTGCTAAAATGCACGAAGACGTCCTATTTGTGTTGCAATATAGGTCGAACGATCCTTGGCAGAACTTAAGGATTATTCGGCGTTCAGATTTCGTCGGGAGAGCCGTTTACAATTTTCGATCAATAAACTTACGTACATACGGAGCAGAAAGGTTTCAGGGAGAGTGCAAAAAATATTATTCGGAAGTTTTTTTTGACGTAAACTTAATAGCATTAAAAACGCCATTCTTGGGCATTTCTGACGATTCTTTTTCTTTCTGGATTACAAAAATATAAGAAATAGCCTTAAAATCGTAAAAAATATTTGAACAAATTGAAGCAAAGCCAGAAATGAGTATATGGCGCGAAGGATCAAGGTTTTACACATTTAGGCCAAAGGCTCGCTGTAAGCGCTTGAAACAACACCATTTCTACGATGTTCTTCGAAGATCAATAATTCTGAACAGATAAAAAGATTTTTGGGAACTCCCTCCCCGAAGATCAAGACCGTATTAAGGGGACGAGGGGCGGCCGCCTCCCAACTTGGCCGGAAAAAAATTTGGTATGATAGGATAATGCATGGAAAGATGGAAAAATTGCCCGTCTTTGACGTAAAATCTTCCAATTTTCGGCGCTTTGCGCCAAATACACGGTTTTTTGTATTCGGCAAAGATTTTTCCCGATCTACATAAGACTTTTCAGGACCGTCTGTTGTACAAAAATTTTTGAGAAGACAAAAACTGTGAAAAGGTGAGAAATTCCCAAAAATTTTCGGCGCTTCGCGCCGAAAATGAGCAATTGTTTGTGCTAGATATCTTAAAAATGGCAAAATTTGCATTTAAAATGGAAAAATGTCAAATTTTTCTGCGCTTCGCGCCATTTTGAGACAATTTTTAGTAATTTTTGGCGACAGAAACCAAAAATTTATAGCTAAAATACACTACCAAAGGTCGAAAAACCCTGTTTTACCACACTAAAATCGCTACTGTACCGTATTATAGTACGCAAAAATTTGCATGTACAAAATGTACAGAGAATTTTGGGGACCATCTTTGTACATGTACAAACGGACCTTATACAAAAAAATGGCCAGATATGGAATATCCCATAATTTTGGCTCAAGCGCTGCCGAAAAACGAAACTATAGCATTTTGAGTAAGAAAAAAAGTTTTCGAACAGTTTGAATTTTATGATCTTAACGTCGAAAAATGCGCTTTTTGCGAACCATCTAGGCGAATTTCTCGATAATATAGACCAATTTATGTTGGGTCCCGCCCCCTTTCCATGGCCGAATCCTACACGTGGGCCTGCCTAATAGCATGTATACGTATGTTCAAGAATCGGTAACTTTTTCTTCAATTTTACGCCAAAATGAGCGCGGTCATTCTTGATGATGCGATCGCTATTCCAATAACAAGCCGGCGATTATGCCGAAAACATTAAGCGAAAGAAATCGGGAGTAAAACAAAGAAAGAAATGTTTAATATTAACAAAACGCAAGACGAATGACTTCAGAAATACGATAAAATATTGGAGAAAAATATTTTGGATCAAAAAATCGACAAAAAGACAAACTTACTAATAAAAAGTATTGAAACAAATAACGAATTATAATTAAAACAGTAATTAATAAACATCGCAAAGTGGAAATTGAGGATACCTATCAATTTGCGACGGGAGTCGTTAGATTAAATTAATTATAAATAAATCGTATTCAAAAAGATAGAAATCGTCCAACGGCCAACCGAACCGACTCACCGTCGAGGAAGACGTCGTCGTCAGTCGACGTTGCCCGAAAATTTGTAAATAAGGGTCGCCGCCGCCGCTTGACGTCGAACGCCGCCGCCGCCGCCGCCGGATTCGACACGACGCGCACGACGTTGACCACCATCCGCGTAGTTGATAGATCGTTCGGCGTCAGCGACGCCGCGGCGTCGAAGTTGAACGAAGACGGGCGACTGCACAGCGCCTCGCCGCCGCTGCTCACTGGACGCTCCGACGGCGCCGATGCCTGACCGCCGCGAACGAAGAGCTTTTTAAATCAGAATGTCTTTTTACGAAGCGTTTTTTGAACTTCAAAATACCGCTTTACGACGTTTCGGACGAGAACATAAAGACCAAAAAAATTAAAGAAATATATGAGTATTTATCGAACAAAATATAGTCTAAAATGAGTATATACATAGGTAGGTAGCGAGGCGCTGAATATTTGACGCTTTTGAGCCAAAATATAGTTAAGAACGCAGTAAAAAGCACACCTTCTACGATTTTTTCAAACAGTCGAAAAATTTATTTGTGTCAATCAACGATGATTTTGCTGACTTTCAGCGGCCATTCCGGGGTACAACAACGCCCCCGCCAAACACGAACGCCGACGAGACGACGACGCGCAAATTATTTCTTTTCTGCTCTTTTTTGAAATTTTTCATCTTAAAAACTCAAACGTCGTTAAGGAAATGCTTAGGAGACGCGGTATTACGTTGAAAAAACGACCTTTCTTGTTTTGTTTTTCTAGCTATTCGCTTTTGGAATTCCATGAAGAGTTTTTAAAAGCTAAAAACGTGATAGGATCAAAGAAGCAATTTTCCGTTATGACAAGGTTTCGGTTTTAGTGCCATAAAAGGAACGAGATGGCCGCAGAAATCCGAGCGAGATTCGCTGTTTGTTTTTTTATACGATTCCAAGCTTTTCAGGTTCGTACGAGGATTTTGGGAGCCATCTTTGTACAATGTCCAAAGACTTTTTGGGGCAAAGTAATTATGAATTTAAGGCTTTATTGGGTATTTTAAGCAGATATTCAAAAACAATTGGGATTACAATCTCTTTAGCTCCGAGCGCGGGCATTAAACGCTCCAAAAATTATCTTTACGCGTCTTTGTACGGGCTTAAACGCGTTTCGCGTCTACCTCTACCGTTTTATAAATATTTTATGCGGAAAACAAGAACCGTTCGACAACTTTGTGTCGTTTTCTGCCGTTTGAAGATAAAATTAGCTTTCTTATCTCCGCGTCGCATCGAATTCATAATTAAATTGGCGTCTATTACGAGATTAGGTCGGCGTATCGCGATCGCCGTATATTTACGAAGGCGTAACGCGAGTTATTTTCGCTTTCCGGATCGAGTTTTACGCGCAAATTCGACCAAGAGCTCAAAAAAAGTTCGGGGCTTCGCGCCAAATTAATACAGTCGGCTGAATTTAGGACAAAGTAATACCGTTCGCGAAGCGCGCGGTACGAAGACGACCGACTGGTAGTATCCGAAAATGTGTAAATTTTATAGTATATCTATTTATTCTACATATAATAAATTTTTCGCTCGTAAATAGACTTTCCCGGAGATCTTCGTACGCCTACAAAGAAGCTCGTACAAAAAAAGGGGCGAGATGACTCGTTCGGGCTCGGCGAAGGTAATCTTTATCATTGCGTCTAAAAATAGCACGCCGATAACGCGTAAACTTACATTTTGGTGCATTTCGTCGCGAGCCGCCGCTTGGCTTATCAAAGCGTCGTATTCGTCGTAGAACATTTCGTCGTTCGCGTCGGAAGGTTGAGCCGGGTCGTAATCCTGTTGCGCAAAATAAAACATCGCAATGAGTCATCGATAAATCGGATCAACTTCGAAATAAGATTTACCCCCTCCAATCTGTTTTTCCGCTAAAAACGTGTCCTTCGCACGCTTTTTTGCGCCGAGTTCGAACGCGAAAGGTCGACTTACGAGCAGGGGCGGATTTAGGGGGCGGGTGGAGGCGCCCTCCCCCATTGGTCCAAAATTGCGCGCAAAATTAAGGATTTTTGAGCGATTTTCGGCTTAAAACGGCCTATTCTTCCGCCCAAGTCAGGGTTCCTCGCCTTCCCTTAGGGGAATCGACCCCCCCTTTGGAAAACCCTGGATCCGCCACTGCTTACGAGTAAAAGTCGCCGGCCCCTAATTAATTTCAAGATCAAAAGATTACTAATGTTTCGAATAATAGCGAGATTGAGAACATTTTGAATACGCCGATTAGGAGTGGAAAAGAATGAAAAAATGACCGTCGACCGAGCGAGCGCCTACCTCATTTTCGGGGTAAAAGCCGGGCGAGTGAGGCCGGGATTTGGGTCCATCGTCGTCGCGCTCATCGCGATTAGCGCTTCCGGCTAAAAGTCCACCAATTTTATTCTTCCACTCCAGTTCGTACAAGCGCCGCTGCAATCTGACGCATTCGGCTCTCAACGTCTGACGAACGAACAAATCATAAAACAAAAACAAAATCGCCCGCCGATTTTCAGCTTAGTTGGCCATACGGCGAATTTAACGCGTAACGCGCTTATTTTGTTTAAGAAATCCTATTTTTTAGAAAGTAGAAAAGCGCAGTGGCCTAGGTGCGCGAAATCGGGGTCGGCAAGGGGGGGCGAAATCCCAAAAATTCAAAACGGTAAATTTGAAGCGTTTTTTGCCGTTTTAACGATAAAAATGGTCAACTTAGCCTAAAAACGTTTTTTCGCAGTGATGTCGAATTTGAAAAGCATTTTTACTCCATTTTGACCGCATTATATCGCTTTTAACGCTAAAAAATGGAATAATTTATCGATGATGGGCGTTTTTTGAGTAAAAAGTACTCGAAAATATTAACCCGGCGTGAAGCGCCGGAAAAAATTTGACGTCTTTACCGCTTTTGACCTCAAAAATGTTGCAAAAAACGTTCCATCGGCTCAAAATGGCCGGACGGTACGGTTTGATAAAACGCATCGATGGTTTATCGGCGCGAAATGACCCACTGTTATCGCCACGAAATTCGTACAATCAAAAATCATTAGACTTGGTTAAGGGTTGCGACCATACATGATCTTGGGGGGTTTGGGGGGTTTCGCCCCCCGCAGAATCATTTTTCACCCCCGCAAAAAATTTTTAACCCCCCCCGAATTGGCGATATTTCAAAAATTTCCTAAACTTACCTGAAAATTGGTAGAAAAAGTGTTCTTTTTAAGGGTTTTTGGCTATCTATTTGCTCGAAATCGCCAAATTTTCCGCGCTTGGCGCCATATATTCATGTTTTATGCGATATGTATATTGCTCAATTTATTCGACTTTTTTCGAAATTTTTCTTCATGGTTTTATGCTCTAGAAGGATAGAGTATCGTCAGAAACGCCAAAAAACGATGTTTTTTAACGCGTAAAGACCATTTTTGGGCCCAAAAAAGGCACTTTAGGTTTTCAACCCCCCCCCCACAAGATTCCCATGCTGTGCATGTATGGTCGCGACGCGAGGTCCGTCTTCGTATATTTAGGTACGAAAGTAACCCAAAGCGGAACTAAATAATAGAGTATTCGAATTTAGTGACTTAAGCGTACTTTTTCATTGACAACCGCCCGAGCCACTTCCCCGGCCACGTCTTTGAGACACGCGTCGTAGGCGTCCTTCTGCTCCCGTTTTTGCTGCTCCAAACGCTCCACTCGATCGCGCAGCTCGCAAAGTCGGCCTTCCGCGTCCTTCTCCTTCTAAAACCAAATAAACGTCAACCTAGTGCTAATATTTTCCGAGTTAAAGGAAGGTTCGGCGCGCGCGAACATCGCCGACGCTCCGTTAAATAGATTTAGTTTAAGTTTGATGAAATTAAATAAGAAGAAATTTGGACGAAATAGATTTTTTGGCTACTCGATCGACCGCGTCGCGTCGCAAACGACGCAACGAGCTTTCGAGGTCGACGCGGAGTCGCTCGTTTTCGCATTTAAGCCGCTCGAGGGCTTCGGCCATTTTGGCGCCGTTTTGCTCCAATTTCATCCGCCGTAGTCGCTCCTCGTTCAACTCGCGTCTCAGACTCTGCAAATGCAAAAATTATATTTAATACGGCGATGGCGATCGGGGACGAACGACGATGCGAGATTATCGTTCGACGACTGCGCTTTCCTTCGCGTTCCCGGACGGGCGTTTTCGTCTCTACGGCCGGATTAAGCGAAGTAAGCAATTATAAAAATAATTCATTAGAAAAATAAATATTGAAATTGAAATAATTATAAAAAATAATCAAAATGACAAAACAATTATAAAAAATAATTATTTTTAAAAACAAAGAATCGGAATAATTATTATTCTTATAAAATAATTATAAGAAATAATTTCAATAATAATAAAAAATACGTAATAATCGACGTAACAAAGCGACGTAAATATTTTATACGTAATTTGATAATTTTGAGTATGTAATTTTCGCGCATAAGTATGGCTACCGGCCACCGACTCGAATGCCAAGAAATTATTTAAAATGTGACCATTCGTAACCTCGCCGACTAAGTTCAGCCGAAGAAAAATTGCTCAAACGAGCCCTCGATAACGCATTGGAAAGTAAGAAGGAAGTCTTGCCCGAATGACCACTTTGTCGCAGTCGTTCCGAGCGGCGCAGTGGCCGTCAACGCGCGACGCCAGCGCCCCGCCGCCGCGCAATTCGCATCCGGCGGCGGCGACTCCATTGTTCGGCATTAACGGCGGCTGAAATAATAACGAGTCAATCAAAACGACGAGGGGCGGATTTAAAGAGGACGGGGAAAGAGGGCGGCCGCCCACCCCCGTTAGCCCATAAATATTAATCGGGATTAAGAATGGATGCGTAATTTGCAATGATTTTTGGTCGTCAGTGGCCATAACTTCTCAAATTTTCCGGCGCTCCGCGCCGAACAATAGCTTTCTATTTTCGAGCATAACTTAATAAAACTTTTTGACATTACGCATCAACTGCTACAAATACGAGAAATTGAGCAAGAAATCAAGATTCTAAACGTCCTTCCGTCTAAATTTAAAAAATTATCCGGCGCTTCGCGCCGAATTTTCGCTAATGTTCAAGAAACTCAATGATTTTTTCGCAGACTACTGTTAAAAATTTCGAAATTTTCCGAAAAAATTTTGCGTCAAAAGTGATTTGAGATAAAAGTAGATAATGCAAAACGCCGAAAAACGCTATTTTGCGCGAGAAGGGCAAATTTTGGGTCTACTTTTCACTGTTTTTTTTTGATGGGGTACTTCACCCCTAATGGAAATCCGAGATCCGCCACTGAAAACGACTAAATAAAAAAGAGAGACATAAAATAAAATCTCACGCCTTACATCTCACTACTTAACGTCACGTCCTTTCTTCATTACGCCCAAGTTAAACTCGGGTTAGTATTTGTTACGTACCCATTCGTGTTATGGAAAAAGCTAGTCATTAAGTGAAAAGCGCCAATAATTCAGCCATTGCCATCCAACGCTTCGAGTCAGTCGTTACCATATATACGTAATCTTAGGTGTTTGGGCTTTTCAATCCCCCTCTTTCCAGAATTTAATTTTCCAAAGGAATTGTATAGAAGGTTTTGTTTTCGGCGCTTTTGCCCTCCGTTTCTTAAAAATGTCGACTTTTTGATACTCACTTTTTGTTTATATTATATACCTTTAATTTACAAAATTTCCCAGGTGTTTTTTTCAAAATTTTCCATGTTTTTACGATTGAGAAAATTGGAGCGTCGTCGGGAACGTTGACAAATGATGTTAATGACGCTTATCCGCCATTTTCGAGCCCAAAAAGGGATCTTAAAAAATGTGTCCATTTCAAACCCCCGCCCCTGAATTTCCATGCTATTAAGGTCTGATCGTTACCCATGCAGTAATGATGACAATGGCATTACAGCATTTTACACGGTTTTTAGGGATTAAAGTAGTGAGCTTATCGCAAATTTTCCTACGAATTTACTTTTGTCCTATTTACCTATAAAATACCTAGGATCAAATTGAAATAACCCAGAGAGTCTCTCGACGAATTCTTATTTTTTAGTCAATCGAAGCAACGAAACGATTTAAATGGGAGAGATGTCCAGGGGCCGGGGCCGGGCTTATGCCCCGCCACCGGGACCGGACCCTCAGATATGAACTTTAGGAAACTATGAATGATCCGGTGTAATCTATTACTACACGCAAGCGTACAAATGCGTGGCAAATCAAAATCCGAGTGTTTATAAGAAAATTTATTGCTTGCTGGCTAAACCCGCAACACGCAGTTGCAGCCAGGCCCGTAACCAGGATTTTATTTCGGGGGAAGAGGAAGCCGAAAATTTTGCGGGACAGATATCTCGAGAACCATTAGGAGATAAGCGAAAATAAAGGCAGTTCTGAGCGTATCTCGGCGAGCTCTATACCATGGTGAAGAAAAATTCCAAAAAATCCAAAAGATTTTTCGCTTTTATTTCATATTGATATGCAGCGAATTAATCATTTAGGCTGATTCCTCATCCCTTAATCGACGAATTATTTCTGATCGCTTGCCTTTGTACTTAATCATTTTTGCTTTACAGAGAAAAACAATGCATACAATAAATGATTCGGCGCCGAGAGCCGAAAAAAATTGACAAATTCTGCATGTCAAGCTCAAATTTGAGAGGTTTTGAGAGAGCTGGAAGAGAAAAAATATATAAACAATAAATACGGCGCTAAGCGCCGGAAAAATTTCATGTTTCCTCATGTCATAATTCAAATTTGAGCTGTTTTGAGTGAGCTAGATGGCAAAAACTATAGCTGAACAATATATCTGGCGCACAGCGCCGTGAAAAATTGTCATGCTCTCTATGTCTAAGTCAAATTCAAGCGATTTAGTTCAAAAGTACGCTAAAAACCTGTTTAAGCGGTGTTTGGACGCACTTCACCAATTTTCCATTTTTCCCATTAGGGACCCTCGGAGAAAGAAAGTTTTTTTCCATTTCGAGGGGGGGCGCCCCCCCTCCTCTGGTTACGGGCCTGGAGAGCTACGTGCCTGCATATCGGCAGCCCAACCCCCTGCGTATATAAGCCTTTGCCTGGTGCATGAATATATTGGATTCTGTCTCTAATATTCCGCATACTTCAGCTAGCCAAAGTTTTTACCAAACAAGTCTGAAAATTAAAAGAAACGTGAAATGAAAAATCAAAAAACTGTACGCAATGAGGAGCGAACGATAAAAGTAAATCAAACAATCGCTGAAGAAAAAGAAAACCTTATGAATTGGAGAATTTTCCCGGCTATCCACGCGAAAAATTAGGTGTTGATTAGGACCGCTTCTCGGCTCTTGCGTCGCGTCGCAAGGCGAATTTTCGGGCACCTGGTCCAAATGGCCCTGCCTCGAGCCTTTGCGGGCGAATCTGCCGGTTCCATTGCCGCACTTGCTCTCATTTCCGGAACCTGAAACTTCTTCACCCGCGTCAAAACGTTAATACAGCTTGTCTTTCCTTTCACGAATGTTTATACTTTTTCTCGTTTTTGGAAAGGAAGGGAGTAGTGCGATGCATGGCAAGCTTTGAAAAGAATGATAAATTTTAAATTTTCCGCTAAAGACTAAAGTGGCTAACTGGAAATTATAATCGTATAGTTAGTAATATGAGTATGAGCGGAGAACCGATCTAAAACGCGACTTACGATAAGATGCAACTCACTCCCGTATCCTCTTTGACCCGCTCGCCGCTGTTGCTGGTCCCTCCTCTTGCTCATTCTGAACATGTCGGAAGCAACGTCGGACCAATTACAATCTGATCTGCAACATTTTGCTCAGAACTAGTTTCTTTTCATTAGCGGACGTTAAAAAATAGTAAAACTAAGACGGTGAACTGAATTAAAGCCAACAAATACTTAAGAAATATTTCGGAGCATACGTCCGCTTCGAAGAATTTTATTATCATTTTCCCAAATGTTGTAGAAAACTAAACTTATTCGACTGACCGACAATTGTCCGATATTTTGTCCCAAGCGAGATTTTTCTGCCTAAGAGCTCGCGGAGCGTGTACAAAACGATAAGCTCGAATGATGACGCATTAAAATTGTCAAAAATTAAGTTGCATCGAATGGTTTCACTGATAACAAAGATCATACATTTACCGGCTCGAAATTTAGGGAGGGAGGTCCCCGTCCATTTTCAAAAAAAGAGGGGAGAGGAGGTGATTGACCACCAATTTTTGGCCAAAAACGACCAAAAAACATCTAAAAACGACCAAAAATCGCAAGTTTTTCTAACAATCGGGGAGGGTCAAAAATTTTCTGACCTTGGGGATACGGTCGTCCGTCCTTGGGTGGGGGATCCCCAAAAAACCCCTTGTTACACGTATGACAAAGATACTATCGAATCAACTTTAAAAGCTATGTAGACGTGACGATGGACCATGCTTGCTACACAGTTAGCCATGTACGCTAAACTCCTTGAAGTATCGAGGTGCAGTTGGAGCACGCATTGGACGTTTGCGCCATATACATAATGGCCGACTAGGGCCGTTAATAGGCAAAATTGACATTTCAATTGGAACTGCGTATATAAAGAAACGCGAATTCGCGTCAATCCCCAATTTTGCGAATTCGCGTCCGTCGTTAATTTGTTGCTAAAAATAGTCATTTTTGACACTTTTCGCACAAAAGGACGCGACGAAGTATGAATCGCAACGCTAACGACCGCACGATGAAATTCCTGGATGACGCGATTTCTTCTGCGTCGCGATTTCCGCAGGGAGCATGAATTAAAAAATCGTTTCGCAGAAAATCCTGCGATCCGCGCGAAAGTATGAATTGAATTTGCGTTCAAATCTGATCCTGCGAGTTGCGATTTTGGCAAGTTCGGCGCGATGCGTAGAGTGTGAATTAGGCTTAAGTCTAAGCAAATGGTACAAAGTCCTTTGTTATTTTTAACCATTTTCTAGGCTTATGCTTCGTTACGCGCACCCACACGTGCGCCCGCGCGTGCGCTAAGCCCGAGACAAACGGGCGAAAATTGCGGAGCACTTTTTGAACAAAATTTGAAAAATTAAAAACAAATATTTGATATAATACCCGCCTTTCTATTGAAAATGTTTATTATATTCGTAATCAGCTAATTAAATCGGGCGACAACCGGTCATGCGCGCAATTTCGAATTTAAATAAAATTTGCGTATATAATTAGATATACGCGTTTTTGTTAAAAATGACTATCATATTCGTCATCGGCGTATTAATGACTATAATCGATGACTTTCACGGAAAAACGTTGTTCGCGAAGATACGTTTTTACGAAGGTGAAGACGTGTTGAGATAATACCTTACGCCTAAAAGGGTTCAGAAGTAGTGATCGACCGGGCGTCCGGCCCCGGCCACGGCCGGTATGAGGGTGATCGGCCCCGGCTAAAAGTAGGCCAGTCGCCGGGCTATAATTCGATATATATAATTCACCCGATATAGAAATCTTATGTAAAATACGTCTTTGCAATGTTCAACATTGATCGAATGCACTACTTGTCTGTTTGTATCCGCGAATTTGAGTTTAACAACATGCTACGGAAGTGAAATTGATCTCGCGCTAGTCTGGCTATTTTTCGTCCTATCGCCTTTAGGGTGTCTCAAAATTGGCTTTCAATATGCCCTTTTTTGAACTTTCCGTTGTCAAAAACCCAACAAGCGCGACTCGAAACGAGTGAGAATTGATTGTCTTAGCGCTTCGCGCTTTTTTGAAAAGCTTCGTATCTTATAAAGATAGTCAGTGGTCCAAAATTTACCAAAGTGCTAAAGATCGAAAAACACCGTTTTAGAATTTAGAACGAGTAATTTAAGTGTAGTGCAGAGACCTTGAAATTTACTACGTGCAAAATAAAATGAAAAGTTTTTGGGTATCATCTTTTTAGTTTGTACATATAAAAACATACATGTAAGAGGGGATACCACCCATGTAAAGTTGCTCGTCCCCCCATACCCCGAAGCCAAAAAAAATTTTTGACCCTCCTCCTCCAATTTTTTGAAAAAACTGAATTTTCTGGCCGTTTTTAGGCGAAATTGAGGTCATTTACCCCCCTGCCTAAAAATGGCTGGGGACCCCCATCCCTAAATTTCGAGCGGTCACATGCATGTAAAGAAACAGGGCCATATTTAATAGGGGCAGGGGCCTTGACCAGAAAAGAAATTTGAAAGATAAGATCATGCAGGAAAAGATGGAAAATCGACTGTCTTTGACGTAAAATCTCAAATTTTTGGCGCTTCGCGCAAGATTTGAAGTTTTTTCATCATTCTGGTCCAAACGCGACCAGAAATAGACACTTTTTTTATAGCTTTTTGAGTAAAAAATAATTTTTTTTAAAAAGTTAGAATTGCATCGTTTTAATGGATAGAGGATGTCGAAAAACGTCGAAAAATGCGGTTTTTGCGAGCTATCCCGTCGAATTTTCCGAGATATAGACCAGTTTAAGTAGGGTCCGCCCCCCACCGGGTAAATCATGGATACGGGCCTGTAAACAACGGAGGGTCTTTGTTTTCGACGTACAAGATGCGAATACTTGGTTTCAAATCGTTTGAACTGAATTCGCTGGTGCGATATTCAATATTCGAGTAAAAAAGTTCTTGCATTACGCACTATTAATTACTCGTAGTAACGTAACGTACGTAACGTAAGTTTGTACGCTTATACGTCACATAGACTGTACGTATACATAGTATACGCAGGGTGAATCTGGGCCATAAAAAAACGGATCGCGTCTTGTATTGGTCCTCTTAACTTCTCAAATAATTAACCAAATTTAAGACAGTTCGCTTTGCCTGAAAGCCTATCGCCGCTGCAGGAACGTAGTAAAGTTTAATTTGCGCTGGTTGATTTTATATCGATCTGCACTAAATTTAGCAAAAGCCGTTGATATTTGCCCTCGGTTTGCTTTATACGATTGCAAAGATGTTTGTTTATTAATTTATTTATTTCTATTTCGATTAGTTTGTGTGATAAAAATGCACTTTTAATACAGATTGTTGCGCCGCAAATCAACGTTTTTGATTCGCAAACAGTCGCCAAATGTGCAACTTTTGATTAAAACTTGATTATTTTTACAGAAAAGCAAAATGCCGCAAAGGAAAAGAAGTTATACGCTCAACTGTGGCAGAGTGCGGCAAAATTACATCGCAACAAATGCAATTAATGTTCGCGACGGATACTTTCGTGACTCGGAAAATCGACTTTTGCTAAATGGCGCCTACCTTCCGGACAACGCGATAAGTCTAATTGCCATTTCAATTTTGGAATACGGCGATGATAGGCTTGTTATCGAAGCAAACCGCATTCGATTTACTTTCGTAAGGTCCGATAGCCGATTCGTTTTTCATGGCCCAACCCGAATACGGAAGTTAGAAAAAATTATTTGAAAAAAAATTAATTAATTAATTAAAAAATTAAAAAATAAATTACCCCCCACCCACCCCGTTTGGAACTTAGGCGCCGTCGAGTAGTTTTAGCCCCAAAATAGTGTATTTTCATGCGATTTCGATGCGAAAATTCCCAAAAAAGTAATTTACCGTTGTAAAGATCCTTAGATCCTTCGCGTATCTATGTTTCGGAACTAATGAAAATCATGAACCAAATAATGAAATCCCGCAAACGGCGCAAAATAAGCGTTTGAACGACGATTGTTAAATTGGAAAGCCGTAGAAAAACTAAGAAAATAGATTTCGAGCGGCGCGGCGAAAAGTTTAGTTGAATAGGCGTCTGACGCAAAATGCTTATGATAATTTTCAAGCCGTTTTGCGCGTTTTTCCGTACAACTTCATAAAATTCAAAATCGTTATTAATTACCGTCTATCGACTTAGCCCTAAGAGCGCGCATTAAGAGTTCAAAAATTAGTATTTGTACAATTTCAAACATCTTATCGCGTCTATCGAACGCTTTTATCCGATTTTATGAGAACTACGCAACCGCTCCGCTTTCTAACGTTTGAACGTTAAATTGACTAAGACGCCGGTCGATGCTACCGATAGCGACGTAAGCGGGATAGCGACAAAAAGGGTCGACCGGACGTGTTCAAAAAATTTCTAGAAAATCCAAATAATTTAACAAAGTTGTTAGCGGGCCTTATGTATATAACCCCCGATTCCTCAACCGAGCTTAGCGTCGCGGCTTACCCGTTGAGATCGACTCGTCGCTCGCTACCCCGTTCGCGAAATGCGGCCGTCGCATTGCCCCGTACGTAGTGACCGTCGAACGAGCGCGGCCCCTGTCGATTCGACGGCGTTGTTCGGCCGTCGGGCGCGTGTCTGGCTAAATAGCTGCGCTCGAAGCTAGCGAAACTCTGGCAATCGTACCGTTGCTCTTGCCGCGGCCGCCCGGCCCCGTTAGCCGCCGATTTGCGGGTTTTGGGCGCCAGGGAACGCGAGCGCCGCATCGCGTCGTCGGAAGGAGGCGCTTGGCGCGCGACCAAATACTGACCATTAGCGTACGCGTCCCACGTAGCCGCCTCGTCCATCAGGCGGTGATTGGCCACGTCGGGCAGGCTACGCGCCGATTGACGATGCTTCGCCGATCTCGCCTGTAAAACTGCGTCGCTTATACGTCATAATAGGAGACTCGCCGTTTGAAGTAATGACGCGAACCGCTCTTTAGCATTTAGGTTATATTGAGATCTTTAATCCCAAAATCAACGTTTATCCCGAAACCTAAAATTTTCCTCGGTCGATTTTTGACTAATTACTACAAATTTTTTAGATAAATCTTTATTTTAATCGGAGAAAAATCGAGATCGAATCTTTCTTTTGAAATTGAGAAATTGGGGATAAATCGAGATCTCTGATGTCAAGCATTACATATATTTATTTTGAGAGCCGAATTCGTCCCAAGACGATTTATCTTAATTTGCGAGTTTCGATAGAAATATATTTGGAATAAAATTTGAAAAATTTTCTCAATGGGAGGCCAAAGGGAACGTTAAAACTTTTTCATCGTCCGGTCGCGCGACGGTAGTATATGTAGGGCGGGCCTGAGCCGGTGTACGAAATACCGGTAAACCGTGGTGAGGCTTACCGTACTGGGCTCCCGTTCTAGTATAAGTACTAATAATATACTTATTTCAAAATGTTGTGCTCGTTGCAAATTATCTCAAGAAATCGTACATTTGCGTAGGTCCATATTTCTGAATAAAGCGCATCCACAGTTTCTGTTTCCCTTTCATTAACGAATGCATAAAATATCAATTTGATTCACTTACGCGATGACTTCCGGTCTGACCCATTCATACGAACCACTGCGGCATCTACGAGAAGCCAATTTAATATCAAAACAGCGCCCGACGTACAATGCCTCCGAGATAATAAAGATCGTGCTTAAGAAACACTGACTCGAAAATCCAATTATGCAGTATAGTTCGCCACATACATTATCATGTAGGGTTTGGGGGTTTTCATCCCCCCAGGAAAATTTTCACCCTTCCTTCAAATATTTTTCCACCCCCCTCCTCCAGAATTCGCGATTTTCCAAAAGTTCCCAAAATCTTTCTAAAAATTCGTAGAAAAGGTGTACTTTTTCAGCAATTTCAGCTATCTATTTGCTTTAAAGTGCCAAATTTTCGGCGCTTCGCGCCATATACATACTCATATTCTGACCACAGTTTTTTTGTATTCGGCAAAGATTTTCCCAATGTACATAGACTATTCAGGACAGCCTTTGTACATGTACAAAGATTTTTGGGAAAACAAAATCTGTAAAAAAGTGTAAAATTCCCAAAAATTTTCGGCGCTTCGTGCCGTTTCGACACAATTTTTAGTGATTTTTGGCGTCAGAAACCCAGAAATTAGCTACAATACACTCCAAAAATCGAAAAACCTTGTTTTACCACACAAAAATCGCTGTTGTACCATACTATAGTACACAAAAATTTGCATATACAAAATGTATAAAGACTTTTAAGGACCATCTTTGTACATGTACAAACGGACCTTGTACAAAAAAGCACTTGTTCTGACTATATTTTGTTCCATTTGTTCAACTTTTTTAAATTATTTTTCGGAATTTTTCGTTTTCATGCTCTAGAATGATAGAATATCGCCAGAAACGCCAAAAAACGATGTTTTTGACTCCCATGCTGCGCATGTCTGCTCTTCCACTAGAAGCAAAGCAACAAAACCATACATGTAACAGGGAGATGGGGGGATCTCCCACCCAAACTTGTACAGGTAACAGGTTGATACCTATCCTTAGCTATAGGACACTTTGTAAGTATACCTGGGTACGGGTATCATCAAGCCTGTGTCTTGCCTATGTGCCTTATTGACTTCGATATTTTTAAAATAGGAGAATAGAGAACTGCTGTCCATCGAACTCGAACCGTGGACTTTAGTCCATTTTGACGGCATTATATCACTTTTAACACTAAAAAAATGCAAGCATTTATAAATTTTGGGCGCTTTTTGGGTAAAAAGCACGTACAAGTACTAATCTGGCGCAAAGCGCCGGAAAAATTTTGACGTTTTTACTGCTTTTAACCTCAAAAATGATGCAAAAATGATCCATCAGCTCAAAATCGCAGGACGTGACCTGTCCGGCTGACCCTTCAGGGGGAGGTGATACCCCCATCACCCCCTTATTTGCATGTATGTCATAAGCGTAGCCAGGATTTTTCCAGGTGGAGAGTCAGAAAATTTTTGTCTCAAAAGTCGATAAAAACCTATAAAAATGCATCCAAGGTGTTAAATAATGCCTTTTTCGACTTTTCATATCACCCTACACCAATGAAAATGCAGAGAAATTTTTTTTGAAAATTTTTGAGTTAATGCTTCACACTTTGCAAGTTTTGATACACGGGCAGTGATCGGACCGAGGGTACTTTTTGGACCCTCGGCCTCGGCCTCGGCCGAGGCGCCTTAAAACCCTTGCCTCGGCCGAGGCCGAGGCCGAGGTAATGCCGAGGGTCAAGCTTATATACCTATACCCATAAATAGTGCTCTTAGAAAATTTTGTATGCACATGAGCTAGAGAATAATCGTAATATTGAACATCTTATCGAATGTCATTTTCAATAATACATAGTAGATTAAATGTGTGAAGGATTTTTTGAATAAAGTCAGCAGAATGAAAGCATACTTAATTTAACAAGTTGCCGTTGAAGACTTGGAAAAGTTAATAAAAAATATGGCTGAACAAGCACTTAAAAACTTTTATTACTATACATAAATAAGAAAACAGTGTCAAAGAAATAAAAGAACAAACGAAATAAGCTGAGTAAAGACAGAACTGTAGCCATTGTTGTGCTAGCTTTTGCAGTAATGCATGTTTAAACACGCTTTTCCAGTCATCCAATTCTGGTGTGGCAGGTAATATGACAGAAACTGCACTGTACTTTCCGATCATAGTTTCCCACGGTCCAGAGTTGAGGGAAGGGTGAAATCCCAAAATGGGGGACCAGTAAATTAAGTAGTGTCTTTGTATGAGCGAACAAATTTTTGTAGATATTTTATATGAATATATTTTTAAGCATACACATTTTTACATACTGCCAGTGTGTGACCTGCAACCGGCATGCAGTCCTAAACAGTTTTTTTTTGTGCAAGATACCTTTTTACATGTACAAAAATGGTATCCAAAAGTCTTTGAACATTTTTTACAAGCAAATTCTTGTGTACTATTATAGTATGGTACAGTAGCGATTTAGTGTGGTAAAACAGGGGTTTTCGTCCTTTGGTAGCGTATCTTAGCTAATTCCTGGGTCTCTGATTATTTGATATTTTTCCATTCTAAATGCAAATTCTACTATTTTAGAGATATATAGGACAGACAATTACTGATGCGCCGAAAATTTTCGGGAATTTTACACCTTTTTACAGTTTTTGTCTCTCCAAAAATCTTTGTGCATGTACAAAGACAGTCCTGAAAAGTCTCTGTACATTATGAAAAATCTTTGCGAATACAAAAAACCGTGGTCCTAAATGTGATAATTCGGCCTGGATATAGTTCATAAGATTATTTGGCGCGAAGCGCCGAATTTTATTGAGCTTTTGATGAAATTTACACATAAAACTTGAGTGAGAAAGCTAAAAAAACTTGTACTACAAAGTCAGAAATATTACAGATATTGTAATATGCCAATTCAATCTTGTAATAAGCACTATTGTGCTTAGAAATCCAATGCAACATCAGGATAAATTAGTCAATTTTATCTTTGAACGGCTAAATGTGCTGAGTTATTAAATAGTACTTGTTTTGCATAAAATTTTTAAAAACAGTATAAATGGATACAAAAGATATTTAAATCTGCATAAAGATGCCTAGATTACACAAAAATTGACTTTTGAGTGTTTAATGCCTCAGCTTCAATCTAAATACAGTATATTAGCGATATTTTGCGCGAAGCGCCGAAAAATTTTGAAATTTCGTAAAAAATTTTGAAAAACGATATAGTTAATATCACTTTGTCCAAGAAAGTATTTTAACATTGTATAAAAATGGCTCCAAAAAATGCACGAGTCAAAATTGATTTTTGGCAAAACCTGCATTCATTGGCCATTTTTAGGTGCGTTTTTTGCGATTTTCGGCCGAAAATTCGTAATCATGTACACCCTCTCCCATAAAAATGGCCGAAAACCATACGTGTAACAGGAAGGGCTTTGGGGAATTCCCAACCCACCCAGGGTTGGACGTCCTCCACACCCTTCCCTCCAACGTCAGAAAATTTTGATCCACCCTCCCCCTTTTTTGGCGAAAATTTGCGGAGTCGCTAATCCCCACACCCGAAATTTCTAGCCGTTGCATGTATGCCAAGGAGCCCCTCCCGAAAATTTTGAGCTGTTACATGCATGTTTTATAGTGACAGTTTGTCTATTTACTCTTGCTTACGTTCAAAAATACTGTATCACTTCGGGAAATTCTAATAGTTAGCTGCACTTTTGCCATAGTAAAAATTATGTTCAAAAATATTCAAAAGGTTTTCACCAAAAATCGTCTGACAGTGACTTGAGTCTTGCACCCTGAGAGGGGGTTAATAAACCGCCCTCACTCCTCCTTTGGGAATGTGTGTTTCCGATCCATGTAGCAAGCATGAGAATTAAAACTTAGTCATCACATGAATAATAAATTGGCACTTTGCTGTATGTAACTTTGTGTAACTGGGTACGCGACTAAAACCACAAGAAAAGTCTATAGGTAAAAAATAGTCTTTGTACTGCAGATGCATTCTAAATAGTTAATATTCAACGGACATATTAAACTTATTCAAATTTGATTTTAACCCTCGGCGCCTCGGCACTTTTCAGCTTCAGCCCTCGGCGCCGAGGCCGAGGCTCCAAAAAACGCCGAGGCTTGCCGAGGCCGAGGCCGAGGCCGAGGCCTCGGTCCGATCACTGCTACACGGGTAGGACCTTAGATCAGTGACCACACCAAGGGTAGTTTTTTGACCCTCGGCCGAGGCAGTTTAAAATTCTTGTCTCGACCTCAGCCTTGGGTCATGCCGAGCATACGTGTAACGGCTCAAAATTGGGAAATCCCGGCTATTTTTAGGTGGGGGGAGTAAATGACCTCCAATTTTTGGTCAAAAACGGCCAAGAAACGCCTAAAAACAGCCAAAAAATTCGATTTTTCCAAAAGAATTGGGGGTCAAAATTTTTTTGGCTCTGGGGGGATGAGGGACGTGCAACTTTGAGTGGGGATCCCCTATCCCCCTGCTACATGTATGTTGCTGAGGGTAATGTGCAGATATGAGATTTATGATAGGCAATGATAGAATTCAAAAAACCTGTAATTAAGTTTGTAATGCTCTAAACTTCACAAGTGGAAATACTGTTTGATTAATAATTAAAAACTGAGGAAAAATCATTTCATGAGCCTCATTCAGGTCTTATCACGTTTTTTGTAACATAATTGCGTTAATGCACCATATCAGTAACATATATATATATATATATATATATATATATATATATATATATATATATATATATATATATATATATATATATATATATATATATATATATATATATATATATATATATATATATATATATATATATAAAATATATATATACATATATATATATATATATATATATATATATATATATATATATATATATATATATATATATATATATATATATATATATATATAAAATATATATATACATATATATATATATATATATATATATATATATATATATATATATATATATATATATATATATATATATATATATATATATATATATATATATATATATATATATATATATATATATATATTAACTTATTAAGAAAGTTTGGTAAGCGGTGAAGTAATTCTAGGAATGTAGTATTAATATATACCTGTAGAGTCTGCATCACTTTCATGGTGTTAAATTAAACAAACGTAAAAAGATAATTAAATTAAAATATAATAAATAAATAATGCAGCAGAAATGCATTAAGATTAAAATGTATTTAATTGTCAAAATAATAAAAATTAAGTATAATTAAATCTAATTAACCTAATTAAAATAAACATATTACTCTTTTAATCAAGCTAATCCTGAAACTATCAAGAAGCGTCTTAAAAATCCATTATTTACATGCAAAATGAGTATTTTCGTCGTTTTTCCGTCTTTAGAATCGTTACTGTTGCAGAAATTTCCTTGAAAGATTTTCTAAAGATGACTCCATTTTTTCAAATGTCATTGAAAAACTTTCAAAGCTAGTGTCTGTAAGAGGATGTAAAGAGAAATTTACATTAAAGGATGATCGGAGGCAGGAACGTAACCAGCCGGGGGCGGCCCCTCCCCAGAATGAAAAAATATTTCATGTTTCACAAGGGTACCCCAAAGAAAACCAATAAAAAATTCTCAAAGTTTATTAAAAGGACAGCAAAAATGCGTTTTTCTTAGTCTGAAACAAACCTTGGCAATAGGTGCAACCAAGTGTAACCCGGTATCAGATAGAGCAGGTCCGGTACCAGCTAGAGGGTCTGCCAGCTGCACCTGATGATTTGAGTAGGAAAATTTCATGTGTAATGCACGATAATGCTGGAGTAAGTGGTTGGTAATAAAACTAACTCAGATAATATGAAAATGCTGTCAAATGGTTAAACGAGTTATTTATGTACGCTGATGCACTCCTATAGAACCATCACTCAAAATCTAGTGTACAATTATTAATAAGCTTTAGGAACAACTACTTTTAAGACAGAGCAACCAACCAAAACAAATTAGGCTTGGGTACCAGCTGGGGCAGGGCAATGTGTATTGTCCAGCTATGGTCTCAAATATAGCGTCATAAAAATAATAAAGACTGAGCACTAAAAACTTGACTTTCAGCTACAAGATAGATACCCTTTAAATTACTATGCTTTCGCTTGAAAAATCAGCAGCCATAAAATCATCGACGTGTTCAAAATATACATATTTACATGCAGGCCCGTATCCAGGGGGGGCGGGGGGGGGCCTGCCCCCCGAAATGGGAAAAGATTTTTATTTTTCCCAAGGGTCCCCCAAAGGGAAAAATAAAAAATTGGCGAAGTTGGTCTGAAACACCGTCAAAACAGGTTTTTAGCGTACTTTTGAGCTAGAAAACACAAAATTTTCGCGCTTCGCGCGGATTCATTGTTTATGTAAGGTTTTGTTTTCTAAACCGCTGAAAATCGCTCAAATTTGAGTTAGACATAGAAAGTATGTCAATTTTTTCTAACGCTTTGCGCCGGATTCATTGTTTAGCTATAGTTTTTGCCTTCTAGCTCACTCAAAACAGCTCAAATTTGAGTTATGACATGGGAACAGGCCTGTATCCAGGGGGCGGGGGGCCTTCCCCCCAATGGGGAAAAAATTTTTGTTTCTTTCAAGATTCCCCTGAAGGAAAAAATGAAAAATTGGCTAAGTGCGTCTGAAACAGCGCCTAAACAGGTTTTTAGCGTACTTTTGAGCTAGTACACTCAAAATTTTCCGCCGATTCGCGCCGGATTTATTGTTTACGTATAGTTTTGTCTTCTGAACCACTAAAAATCGCTCAAATTAGAGTTAGACATGGAGAGCATGTCAATTTTTTTCTAGCGCTGTGCGCCGGATTCATTGTTTAGTTATAGTTTTTGCCTTCTAGCTCACTCAAAACAGCTCAAATTTGAGTTATGACATGGGAAACATGAAATTTTTCCGGCGCTTCGCGCCGTATCTATTGTTTATATATGTTTTTTTGTGTTCTAGTCCGCTCAAAACTGCTCAAATTTGAGGTTGATATGCAGAGCATGTCAATTTTTTCGGCGCTTCGCGCCGAATTATTCATTATCCGTATTGTTTTTTGTCTGTAAAGCACAATGATTAAGTACAAAGGCAAGAGATAAGAAATAATTCGCCGATTAGGTGATGAGAAATCAGCTTAAATGATGAATTTGCTGTATATCAAAATGAAATAAAGTGAAAATTTTTTAATTTTTTGTTGAAATTTTTCTTCACCGTTGTAGAGAGCTTGCCGAGATACGCTCAAAACTGTCTTTATTTTCGCCTATCTCCTAATGGTTCTCGAGATATCTGGTCTAAAAATTTTCGGCCCCCCCGAAATAAAATCCTGGATACGGGCCTGTTTACATGTATTCAAAAATACGGCCTTCAGACATGGGCCGGTTTTAGGGGGGAAGGCGGCTATTCCCCCATCGGCCCAAAAACAGTTGGTGACAAAAGAATATTTATGCGATTTGCAATGATTTTCGGCCGTTGGTGAATATTTTCTCAAATTTTTCTGGCACTCCGGGTCAGATAATGCGTATTAATGACATCAATTTGTATTCTTGGCGGCCTGGAATCCATTTTTAACTCATGGAATAGGTTTCAAAACAATTTCTACAGCAGAAAGAGCTATTCCACGATAGATTTCTCCTATTTTCAAGAATAAGTTTTAGATATTTTTGACATTTTACGTCAAATGCTGCAAATACAGGCAATGACCTAAAAATATATAATGACCTAAAAATATTCAATCTTTCCTGCAATTATCAAATACTTGAATGAATGAATGGATGAAATAATTTATTACTGAAAACACGACAGATTTAAATAGAATTTCTATTTGGGCCACCAAAAATCGCTTACCAATATCATATTATAAATGCACAGCCCTATATTTGGGCAAAAAAATCCTTAATTGTCATATACATTCAATACACAATTTATTATGGACGATTCTGTCTATGTTCGCGATTTAGGCGTGCTAATTTAGCAAAACCTGAAATTAAAGGAACATTACAGCAGTATAATCAAGAAAGCTTTCTTGAGATCTATCATAATAAGAAAATCCTTCTTTTAGCGTGATAAAAATAAACTCTTTAAGGCCTTCATTGTTTACGTCAGACCGATCCTTGAATATTCCTTTGCTTTATAGAACCCCTCTTATATTAGTGATATCAACAGGCTGGAGGCTCGTCAGCGTAAATTTACTAAATATATAGTTGGATATCATAGTCCTCTTTCATACGATGAAGGCCTTAACGGTCTTAACTTTTGTCGATTAGAATTATGTTGCCTGCATATTTGCTCATGTATGATGTATCAAATTATTAGTCAAAAATCTTGTCTTTCCATGACAGATTTTTTTGTGCTTAATCAAATCAATCAATCAAAAGCTTATTTGTCATCAAACAAAAAATGGGCAAATAATTATCGACATCAAAACACGCGTGTTATTCTTCAATTACACGAGAAAATTTTTTGATACATACATTATATAATTCCGAACAATACCCAAACAACTACCTGCATGCATAAATTACGGTTTAATTAATGCGAATAATATTAAATCTGGACTAAAAAGTTTGATAGACGAGGACATGTAAAGGCCAATTAGAAATGCGCTTACTTACGGCCCTGAAGAAAAGCATCAAAATCAAGGGTTTCCAATCTCATCATAAACGCTTTCGAGTTAGGAGCTTGTATAACATGCTCAGGCAAATAGTTCCATACAGAAACAATTCGATTACAAAATTCATATTTTCTAATGTTCAGATTTGATTTGTTTACAATTAGTTTCCGAGAGTTTGTGGCACAATTTGACCCCGTATTGAGAACAAAAAAGTCTTCAAAAGGCAGTGCTTGAAATTTTATGATAGAATAGGCCATGTTTAAATCAAAATAGAGCCGTCGAAGTTCTAGGCGTTTGAGACACAATTTCTTCAATCTAAAATCATAAGATAGAATTTTATCATTGAATAATCGCTTTGTGAACCTTCGTTGTACATTTTCTACTAAATTTATGTCCTTAATGAGGTAGGGGTTCCAAACTACAGCGCTGTACTCACAGAATGGGCCTAACATAAGTTGTAAAAGCCTTTATCAGCATTGTGTTTTGTTTTGAAACAAAAGTTCGAAAAATCAGGTTCGAGACTCTCATCGATTTTTCTACTATATATTCACAATGAACTCTAGATTTCAAATTTTTTGATATCAAAACACCAAGATCTTTCACATCAGCCGCATCTTTTGGTATTTGAAAATCATCGATTTTGTAACAATATTCAGGGTTAGACCTTCCCATCTGCAAAACAAAACATTTATCTAATGATATCTTCAGCTGCCACATGTCAGCCCAAGTTTTGATGTGCATCAAATCATTTTGCAAATCGATAAAGACAAACAATCAAACAAACAAACAATCGACAAACAATCACGTTTAGATTGTAGAAAACATGACTTTGCGAACAGGGTGGCTAAAATTTGGAACATTCTCCCACAGAATACAGTTGACTGTAATAACCCAATAGCTTTTAGGAATATGATTTCGGAAATTGATTTTAGTGTTTATCTTAAAGGGCGTACGTAAGAGCATTGTGCCTTAAGCTCCTGGTACCATCGTATTATCTGTTGCTTTATGCACATACTTTGTTTTATGCAGATTGTGTATTATGTTCACATTGACAATGCGTTTTTACCTACTTTTTATGTGTTTTCTTTAATACTTTTACCGAATAAATTTTCTTCTTCTTCTTCTTTAAAGTTTGAGGCAAGATTATAGATCTTAATGTCATCAGCAAAAAGTGAGATAGAACTGGTGGTCTGACGATCACACAAGTCGTTTATGTACAGCAAAAACATTGTAGGACCTAAAACACTACCTTGAGGGACCCCACTCAAAACGGGAAGTGAATCAGACAAGGAATTTCCCATTTTAACTTTTTGGGATCTCCCATTCAAGAAAGCTTTCAACCAGTTCAAGCAAAAACCATTAATGCCATATGCACCCAATTCAACTAGAAGTTTCTTGTGTGACACAGTGTCAAAAGCTTTGCAAAAATCGATGTAGATAGCATCAATTGGCAATTTTTCGTCAAGGTTTTTCGACCATTCATTTTTACACTCTAATAGCTGTAAGGCGCACGACTTATTTTTTCTAAATCCAAACTGGCAATCACTGAGTAAAGTATGCTTACTGAGATGAGTCGTAATGTTTTCATTTACTATCGATTCCATAATTTTGCAAGGGATGCAACAAAGGGATATGGGCCTGTTGTTTTCTGGCGATGACATGTCACCTTTTTTGTGTATAGGCACTACAATGGCTTCACTCCAAAGGGTTGGTATGCTTCCTGTCCTATAACAAATTTCAAAGATTGTAGCAAGCGGTTGTGCCAAAAACAATTTGAGTCTCTTGACAAAAAAGGCACATAGGCCATTGGGACCAACTGACAATGACGGTTTGAGGCGGTTTAAAGCAACTGAAACAGAAAACAAATCAAATTTAACAGCAAAGTTTTCTTTACATTTAATTCTACTAGGAAAGTAAGGTAAAATGTTGTCATCATTCACAAAAGTTGATACAAAAAATTTATTAAAAATGTCTGCCCTGTCAAAATCCTCATCAATAAATGTACCATCCTGGTTTCATAGTAGTGGGATTTTCTTTTGACTTTTCAAACGTCGGTTGACAAAAGAATAAAAGTTTTTTAGATTCTTTGATTTCATTAACCTATTTTCTTCATCAGCAAAAAATAGCTTGGAAGCATTCTTTATCTCTTTGCTCAAATTTTTACACTTTTCTAAAATTTCGACATCTCGGCCAATTTTTTATTTCTTCCAAAGTCTCCGTTTACGAGATTGCAATTTATAGATAAGCGCGGGTAAAACTTTTCTACGTCTTTCACTTTTCTTTGGAACAAATTCAGCAATGACGAATTCCATAACAGACAAAAAACTTAGGTAAAAATCATTTACAGTAATGGAGGAAGAAAAAATAACATCCCATTCAACAGAAGCCAAATACATTTCAATTGCTTCAAAGTTCGCTTTTCTGAAATCTAGTACAAAAATAGCTGATTCATTTTTATTTTTGGCTGCTAATTTAAAAGAAATCATTTCATGATCACTACTAGAAAAAGGTTCAATTACATTTACATTATACAGTAGGTCATAAGAAGTGCATAAAATTAAATCTAGCGTTTTATCATTTCTACTAGGCTCATTTGTCCCTAAAACTAAACCCAGATTTATGAAGCAATCATAAAAAAGTTGGGTCAGTGGATTTCGGAGTGCGAAGTTTGCGGTAAATTTCAAATCAGGTAAATTGAAATCACCGAGTATTATGCAGTCATCCATGTTTTCAGTAAATTTTTCGAGGAGTAAACAAAACTTTTGTGCATGGTCGAGATGATACCCAGGTGGCCTATAACACAAAATGAAACAAATGCTTCTGTGGGAATTTGCGTGAAAATCAATTAGAAGGGTTTCAGGAAAATCGATAAAAGATTCCTCTAGATTAATTTTGCTAACTTTTAACGAATTTTTATAAAAAACAGCAACACCACCTCCCCTACGGACAGTCTGTCACATTGATAAACATCAAACACATAAGGTGCACAAAGAAGGCCATCAGTTATGGCATCTGTGAGCCATGTTTCACAAACAAAAATGAGATCATATACAGCTGAAACTAGCATTGCCTGAAGTTCACTGAGCTTGTTTACAAGACTCCTAGCATTAAAAAGAATGCATTTTAAACCTAATTTATCATTTTTAACCAAAGCGGATTTCTTAGGGGCTGCAGTACCCTATGCTCGAGGCAAAAATTTTTGACGCGAAAATTTTTTCAATTCATATAAATTACGATCTATGAACCAGTCCTGCTCTCCAGCTGTCCGCTTTTTGGTCAATTCCACGTTCAACCGTCGCAAAGCTTCACGTTGCTGCCAAGACCGGTCAGGGCGAGCGTAGATTTTTGTTTTGCGGCCGCGGTCAGCGTATTTGGTTACGGCTTTGATCAGATCGGCTTTTGAAAATTCGGAATCGCATTTTACCTTGATGATACGGGGCAGTTCGGTACCATCTCGACGTGAGTTGATGGTTGGACCAGAACGGCGAATATTGACGATTTTAGTATAGTCGAAACCGGCCTGCACCAAAAAACGTTTTACATCATCGTTCAAACTTGTGTCATTGTTGAGTGGGGTAAAGTTTTCCAGAACGGCAGTCGCCTTTTTCGAGTCGGCCTCCAAAGCATCTTTGACGGCTGACACAACAATTTTATTTATGTCTGCAGTCGGCGCTATGGGTAGAGTTTTCAAACGAACGCACGAATCGAATGTTTTGGCCAAATCGTCGAGTTTTTCATTAACAGATGACTCGAATATATCGAACCGCTTTTCAAAAGTATCGAATTTCTTTTCGACGACCACTAGCCTTTGTTCGACCGCAAAATAACGTTTGCCGGCGGGCAAACAACGAGGACAAAAAAATAGTTGGTCCAAGGTCGAAATAAAATTATAAGCGTCATCGCTCAATTGTAGGCAACTCGAGTGGAACCAAAATCGACAAAAGTCGCAAAATATGGCTAACAAATCGTCGTTGGCCTCATTTTTGCATTCGGGGCAAAAACGTTTTTCGGACGTGGTACTAGTCGCTGATGCCGAGCTGTTTATTCTTTTGTTCTTGGCGCTGTCACCCATCGTTCAATTAGCTGTACTCGCTGCACAAATCGTTTCAAGCTACTTGTTCCTCTTGTCCATTCTAATTTACAAAAATTCAACTTTTTCTATATGTATATCTCTGTTTGGAATCACCTACCTGGTTTTGTAGTCTCTTACCCTAGCTTAAAAATATTCAAATCTAGATTAATTGATGTCAACTTATCCAACTATATTAGAGGGCGGGCTTAAATCGTCATTCTTATGACTCGCTCATCGCCATTTGCTGGACGCTTTTATCCTTTTGACCGTACGTTTTATTACTCTGTTACATCCTTCGTAATTGTCGCGTTTTTAGTAATAAATTATTTCAGTTCAGTTCAGCACTATCGATCTGTCTATTGTTTTAAAGGGGCGTGCACAAGTTGTCGCCTTCGTGACTGCATGTCCCTATAGCTAACGTTATAGTCGTATATACTCGTATGTTGTCATGTGCGTCATTTAAAATATCGTTGTTTTTTATCGAGTTACATCCTTTTTTGTATTTGTGTGTTTTTTCCCAGACGTTGCAATAAATGCTATTTGTTTTGTTTGTTTGATACTACTTGCTGTATACGTACTTATAACGTGGCTATCTTAATACATATGTGAACCAGCTACACCAATGCCCGAATGCCTTGTTGGAAACCAGAGTTGCCAATTGCTCTTGTCAAAAAAACCCAATTTTACCTCAAACTGCCTGAACCCACCCCCCCAACGAATGGTTAAGTATATGCGCAAAAAAACCTCAATCGCTAAAAAATGCCTCCAACGGCCCCAAAAAACCGCCGGAATGGGGGAAAATTCCCAACTTAGCAACCCCACCCCAATTGTAAATGGCGCAACGCAACTCTGGAAGGTCAAACGCCTACAGTAAAGACTAAAGTATACGATATCATGCGACTGATGTAACTTATAAGAAATCTAATTTTTTTGTTCGAAAGAAGTGAACATTGTTTTTGATAAATAACTTTTTTTTCTAATAACCATGGTTCTTTCCGTTAAAGCATTTAAGCGTAAATTTCTGTAAGAATCAGCCCGAGTTTACACGCGTCACTCACTTCAACATATATATGATGCTGATCATCACTGTGTAAAGCGTTTTGCACAAAAATCATTTTTCGCTGTAAACAAGCTCAAAGTTAGAAAAATGACTCATTTTTTCAAAGCTCTTTTGTCAAATACATTTGTAGTTATAGCTTTACGACTAATGAATGAGTATTTACCAATTACATATATGTATGTACATACATAGTCCTCAAATTTTCGGAAGTACGAGTAGGTATTTTTAACAAGTTAACCTAGAGGAAAAGAGTGAAAATTGTTGAAGCGCATCAGAAAGACCGCTTTGATAGATTTCCGCACACTTTTAAATATAATTCAAATCAAGCTAGACTTTTAAAATTTTTTCAATGCGTTGATCTCGATTTAAAAAGCTCAAAAACACCATTATTTTTGCCTCACTATACATACATAAGTAGTTGTTGACTTTAGAATTTTCATCCCTCTAAATTCAGAAGGTCAGCTACATTCTTGAATCTTATGCATTGTTTTTCTGCAATTGCACGCTATCTTTAAGTAAATTGAATTTTCGATATTTTCTTTTTCTCTGTACATAATTCGCGAGAAATGCTGAAAAATATCGTTATTTCTGCATAACATTCTTCACACTTTTAGACACATGACACAAAAATTCTTGGACCTCTCTGTAATCAAATCTTGGATACGGTATTGAATAGGTTTATGCACGTACAGTTCGTACTTAAAATATGCATAATTATTTAGAATATTTTATGCGTATTAGTCATATTGATGGGCGATAGCCTGAGGCGAAGAACGTCAGGTATGTGTATTACTGACTTTTCTGCCACTTAATTTTCAGAAACATTTTGTATTTTTCTTAATTGATCGAAGTGGCACTCAGAAAAATCTCTTTGCTAAGAAATGTTTTTAAATGCGTAAGCTGTTAGAGAAATTGCTTTGTGAAAAATAACTATAATCAAAAACGGTACATATGTATAATAGCCAAATTTTTTACAAAGGTGCTTAAATCGATAAAAATCATAAATTAATAAAGTTTTTGCGACTTCAAGGCCCGAATACCCGGGAGCGGAGAGAATTTACTCCGGAGTAAGGCTTACTCCTGAGTAGTTATTCTAGAGTTGATCGCAAAGTCCGAGATTCGGTATACCTGACAGTGAAGTAAAGGTGGAGTATTTACTCTAGAGTAATTCGTGTAGCATCGTATTTAGGTCGCATTATCCCCGACTACCTCAAAATGTACCATCCCGACCACTCCCATCAACTACTTGTTGTAAGGGCTTAAGGGCCTTGTGATATTGGGTTACTGTGACCTGACCTTATGCAATGTTTGCTCCACTCTCAAAAAACTCGGTTTACATGGCTACCGCTTGTTGTTCGGGCTTTTTGTGTTATTGAACGGTATACCGAAAAAGAATTGATTGCATTATCTACGGCATGCGTTAAACGCATAAAAAATCAGGACAAGAAAATTGGTGGGGAGGGACCTATTCAATAATATTACGTCTTAATGAAGCGCGACCAGTACGACGGAGTTCGGGAGGTATATTCTGACGTAGTCGGGGATAATGCGACAGTACCCGTATTTGTTAAGTTGACTGATACATACACTAGCAAAGAAAAATGCTCCGATGGAACAAAAAAGATGAATATACTTGGAATTGTGGATTATTATGGATGTAAAAGGAGGGGACTAGGAAAAATCTACCTAAAGTCGGAAAATCTGCTAAAAATCACACTTTCTCTAAGCAACGCAAAAAATCGATGTATATTCTGCGGCCAACAGATTAAAATAAATATTCAACCATAACAATGATTGAAACAGCAGCACGTTAGCTATGCAGTAGCTATGGGAAATGATATTAAGTAAACTAACAGTCTTCCAAGCCAATTGAATGAAATAGCAAACATCGAAGACAATTGAAGACATGGTTGGTTAAAAACAGTAGGAAACACGTAAGTTGACTTGAAACAGACTTAATGTAGATACACTAGCATGCCCGAAACGATTGTGTGCACTAATCAATCGGCTCCTGCTTTGCTAGCTATAATGCTCATAAAACAAAACAACTTTAAATACAATACCTCTTAGTTTTCTATCAATCAGGTGCCAGCAATTTAAAAAAGTAACCTTGATAGATTTCGTTTATACACTCTTATCTGAAACTTCGAACATTATTTAAAAAAGACACTTTTTTAGAGGCCGCAGAATATACATCGATTTTTTGCGTTGCTTAGAGAAAGTGTGATTTTTAGCAGATTTTCCGACTTTAGGTAGATTTTTCCTAGTCCCCTCCTTTTACATCCATAATAATCCACAATTCCAAGTATATTCATCTTTTTTGTTCCATCGGAGCATTTTTCTTTGCTAGTACACTACTTTTAATTAGCGTGATTTCAGTACATCAGTCAGTAAACACAATCAGTAATATGCCACAATAATGACAACAGTCCAAGAACGCGGAAAACAATATTGTTCTTAACATCAGCATTATCCTTTTTAAACAAGACAACCTTATTGACACCATCCATTTTCAAATTAAAACTGCATTAAGTTATTTCTTCTTAATGTGCAGTTCACTTATAATCAAGCACAAAAATTTAACCAACGAATTCACATTGCAAATCCTCACTCAATCAATACACAAGCACAATGTGTTGTGACTTTTGAAATTGAAAACACCCAATTTTCAATTTTCAAATTGAAAATTGGATCAATTTTCAAATTGAAAATTGGGTCAATTTTCAAATTGAAAATTGGGTGTTTGAATTTGCGATGAAGAAAATAATCAAAAGATAGTCACTTGGTTTATTTAAGCCGAGTAATAAAATAACGACCGTCCACCAATTCCAAACTAAACGCAACTAATCTGATCACTATGAAAAAGTTTTGAAAAATGAGCTTGCTAAGCGAGAGTTGTAAACCAAGAGAAACTTAAAGTTAAAACCTACCATTAAATTATGAGAGAATTATAAAAGATTTTAAACTTCAAGAAAATGGAAAAGGCGGGATGTTGGTAAATTAGAAGGCAAAGATTTTCGGCAAAAATTCAAAAACTTCACGCAAATATCAAATGTAAGGAACACTAACGCTTTGATTTGGTAGTAAAATAAATTTGTAGTATAGACTACATATTAACAACAAATGAATAGTGCAAACTTTACACAACTACTAGGTGTAGAGAATACTAACAGTTTACGGCTTATTAATGTACATGATTACAATAAAGCTGTATATCTTTGTCGACTTCTGTGCACAGTAGTGTGATTGCTGGTTCATTTTAAACCACTTTTGCAGGCAATTTACATCAATTAAACGATAGCTCTCCATGTGCAAGATTTTGTGAAACATATTATAAACACGGCTAAGAAAGATTTAACTTTAATGCAACCCATTTAAGACAAAATTACATCTCTTCAATGATCTAAGGACACTTGAACATAATTTTTAAATCACTTTAGATTACTTTTGAGGGTAAACAAACTCACTTAATTGATGTCTCACATATGAATCCTTGAAAATTTCTTGACTTCAGTTACAAAGTCTCTGCAAGTCTATCGAATTAGGGTTAACACGTAACGTAAACTTTACACAAACACATAGCGTAAAGAATATTTTAGTCGGATTCGTAATTTTGATATTGCTCCGATATTTCTTTCAACATTTATGGAAAAATGAGTCTCCATAATGTTTTAAAGACAATAAACATTAGGTTTAAACCACTTTGCAATACTGCTGAGTGTAAGCAAGCGCGCCCAATTGACGTATATATTTCATTCCCTGTAAATTTTTATATCTCAGGAAAAAATTTCGATTTTTGCAATGCTCTAGAACAAAGGCTAACATGCAGTGTCAAAAATTACTCGGATATTATGATCAACATTCATGAAAAAATTATGTCTCTACAATGGTCTGAGGACATATAAACAATGAATGTAAACTACTTTACATCACTGTTGGATGTAAACAAACGCGCCTACGTGACGTCTCACATTTGATCCTTTGAAAACTTCTAGGCTCCAAGAAAAAATTAGGTTTCAGGAATGCTCAAAAACGAAGATAAATATATATGTAGTGTAAACTTCATGTAAACACCTAGTGTAAAGAAGATTTTAGTCAGATTCGTAATTTTGATATTTTTCCGATATTACGATTAATATTTATGAAAAAATTAAGTCTACATAATGTTCTATGGGCAAACTAACAATTGGTGTAAACTGCTTTACAACACCGTAGAGTGTAAACATATGCGCCAGACTGGCATATCAAATTTGATTCCTGGTCCATTTCTAGACTTGATAAACGTGTCCCTGACTCGTAACCGGAGAAGCAGGCAGAAAAAACAAGACAGAAACGCATTTAAAACTCCAAATTTTTGACTTTACACTCGCTAAATATTAATGTATAGACAATTTGCTTTGACATGCACCCGATATAAAGCACTTTATTTTTATTCTATTAGACTTATCCCGACTTCTGGACGGAGAAAGTGGCGAACAAAAAACGCAACAAAAACGTATTTTCCATAATTTAGAACACTGTAAACTTTAAAATTCCGTACCGAACTCCCCATTGAGTTTAAAGAAATTCGGTTTGGTACAATTTGTAGCTTTTAAATCGTAGTACATTCCTGTGTGCCGAAATTCTGTTGCAAAAATTATTTGGCATGATTTATCAATCAAACTTCGGAAAAAACGTGTTTTTTAGCCCATTTTTTACCTCTGATTTCGAACTTTACACCCCCATAAATAACTCAATATTGCGTTTTTTTAAATGCGGTTTGCTGCGATGTTTAGCCCCTGTGAGGCACTTTATTAATGCTGTCTTCGATTTGCACTGACTCATAAGCGGAAAAATTTGGCAGAGAAATCTTAGTTAAAATCCGTTTTTTCACACCATCCACTAGAGTGTAAACTTTAAACCCCAGGATCTAACTCACCATAGAGCATACAAGACTTTGCTTATATGCAGAATGTAGCCCTTGATCCGCTCTACATTTCTGTCAGAAAACATTTTAAAAACCTCATAACCGGAGTTAGTATCGGACATAGGAAGGTTGAAAACTCGACCAAAAAGTGCTTTTTCACCCCCAGATTTTCGCACTGTTTACACTGCCGTTCAATAAATAATGCGAATTTCAAAAAACAAAAAAAGTACCATCTGTAGAATTCATCCCTCTATTATCCTATTCTGTTCAATCCTTCGAGTCATCAATACTCAGTTGTCCACATGCCGCAGTAAAAAGGTCCCAAAATTCGTCCTATGTTATAACGTTACACAAAAACTTTACACCTTCTTTACACAGTCAATTTTGAGTTTCAAGAAAAACAAAAAACACGGGCAGCGAATTTTTTTATTATCTTTCTTTTAAAAAAAATCGCACCTTCCAGAAGTGTCCCGTTATAGCTGTAGGGGGGTGCCCAGGTGTTGGGGGTACCCAAGTATATTATAGGTACGCGCTAAAGCGCTACCTATGATGGTACATATAACCATTATAATGCTAATGAATTCACTCATCTCAGACAATTTAATCTGATTGTTCAATATCTCCTTCAAACTTAATTTTAATTATCTATCTGTGTTGCAATTGCCCGTAAAATATTTAGAATGCACAGGGGCAATCTAGGCAAGTCTTGTTTAGAGGGAAGCGGCCGCTCGCTTGTCGTAAAAATCATATAAAAAATAAGGCATACTTATATGAAAATACAGAATAATCATCTTTTTGTCAAAAAGGTTTCCAAAAACTCTTCCAACCATTTTGCTTCACGGACGACCTAAAGTAACAGTTTTTCATTATGTTGAGGTAAAAGTAAGCCTACAATTTTACTTCTTAATCGCACATGGTTCGGATTCGTCAATTGAGCAAATAAATTTTATAGGTCGTTGAAGAAGCACTCATATATTGAAAAATGTTGAAAAGCAGTTTTACATATTAGCAATAGTGCAATACAGCTTCCGAGACGGAGAGCTACGAGTATGTAGGTATCTGGAGTCCGTCCTCGAACAAATCCTGTATGCAGGCCTATCCAAAAATAAGCTCTTCCGTCGATTAGCTGGTCGCGTCCAAAATCAATAATTTTAGTATTTGATTGTTTTTTAAATGTGTATATGACCGTCAAAAATTATTGCCATTATGAATAGCAAACGGAAGATCACCGTTCCATGATATATACACTCACTAGTACAAGGATCAAGAAAATCGAGCATATAATTTGAATGATATGATACAATGAATAATTGGACAACGCCTCAATTCTGAGGGGTCTGCCTTATGGTCCCTCCCTAAAAACTGAAAAGTCGAAAAAAAGCGCCAAAAATAATGGTTAGGGCAAAAACACCTTTTTACGACCATACATACACAGCATGGGAATTCTAGGGCGGGGTGAAATTATAAAGAGTATTTTTTAGTCCAAAAATGGTAGGTACGCGCGTCAAAACATCGTTTTTCAGCGTTTCTCACGATTCTTTATCTTTCTAGAGCATAAAAACAAAAAATTTAGAATAAAATCAAAAATTCGGAACAAATTGAACAAAATATAGTCAAAACATGAGTATAATGGCGCGAAGCGCCGAAAAATTTGGCACTTTTGCGCAAATAGATAACTAAAAACGCTTAAAAAGCATCTTTTCTACAAATTTTTCAGAAAATGTTTGGAAACTTTCAGAAAATAGCCAATTCTGGCGGGGATGAAAAAATTTTTGCGGGTGGGGGGAATATTTCTGGAAGGGTTAAAACCCCCAAACCCCTCCCCCAAGATCATATACCTATGTTTTCGACGTTATTTATTTAGCTTTATCCACTTGTAAGAAAAGTGAGAAGAAGAAAAAATATTGAGATTTTAATTCCGGAAGTCTTCTGGAAGTCTAGAATTCTGGGGTAGGATAGAAACTCCTAGACATCCGCACGCCCACGTGTGATTAAGGACTGCACAAGCCACATACATATGTATGTACCCTACATATGTATCTTTACATTAAAATAATTGTTACTCCGAGATTCACTCCTGCCCCTGGACAGGAGTAGAATCGCGGAGTAACTGCGGAGAAACGCTACTCCACTTTCGAGTATACCAATACCAAAAATTTTACTCGGAGATTTACTCCGAGATTTACGCCAGAGTAAGGGATACTCCACCTTTGGGTATTCGGGCCTAAGTCCTATGGGGGTTAGTCGATTTTGGGGGGTCTGCCGGATTCGTGGGATCTAACCATCCCCACGCCCACGTGTTGTCTGGGCTTCTACGATGAGGAATTGGTAATTTTACTGCGGGAAATGTTGCGAAATGAAGGCTAAAAATGGATGAAAATCCGTGGGATGTTTACCAGCAACTATTGTAAGAGGCTCACACTAGATAAACCTATATAATGGCAAATACCTATGGAAGACGCCGTCTTACATAGTCTAAAGCACCTCTGTTGTCCCTTTAAATTTTTCTAAACAACCTCGGAGCTAAATAAAATGAACTATACATATAGTTCTTACAAGTTACATTTGCTGCAGTCAGAGAAATGGGAAAGTCAGAGAATCTGGTCGACGAGAGAGTCGAAGAATCGGGATGGTCGGTGAACGGGACACAATCTTTACAACAGCTGAAAATCGTCAAGCGAAAACGGAAAGCTTATTTGAAACAGACTGCAGATTTTGTGCCATGTTTTAATAAGCAATTTAACCATTTTTAATTGGCTTTAACTGTCAAACGAAAGCTGATTTTTAATTAGAGCGCTTCAGGCTTAAATCGCATGATAAATGTAAGCAACATTAGTTTCATAGTTTGAAATGCATGTTATTTTCAGTATTTGATTCTAACGATGACGAGAAATTGAATAATCGTTTTTTGGGTCAGTGGGTCGCTGGTAGTTCGGAATAGAAAACAGTTTAAATGTAGGTTAAATTTCGCATCACGGCCAACATGCGTCGGCATTTTGCCATGACCTATTAGAGGCCGCTTCGTTTTCCTGGCATTTCCGTCTGCCGATCAATTATTTACTTAGTTTATCTTTAATACAATTAGCATTTGAAAAATTTGGCAGCGTAATGTTTGCTTCGCAAACCTTTTTTATTTGCGCTTATTTGGCGATCGCATTCATTATTACAGGTACCTATCTGCCTCTTCAGGTGTACCCTAAACTCGAATAATTCTTGATAAAAACTGCATTAATCACGCGTTTCCTGCACCATTAGTTTTTTGCTTACATTTTTTAAATATTTTTACAAGTCGTGTTCGCGCAAGTAAATTTGATGTTTAAGAATTTTTAAATCCAACACATTAAACATGAAAGGCCCTAAATAGTACTTTTGATAGGAAGCAGACAGCAAGACGTGCCTTCTGCGACGTTAAGCCAGAGTGTGAAACAGTTTGGTCAGCAAATCGGGCTGGCCCTGCTGGATAGTTTGTTGCAAAAAGGCCAAGAGGAGGTGGCACGCAACGCACTGCAACGTCAAATCGAGCTGCTTGACGACATCAACCCGTCCTACGCCAAATTGCTACGTCAAATTCCGCCCGAAATGGTGATCAAGGCTGCTTTGGCGCAGCGCCAACAGACCAGCGGCCCGACTGCCGATACTGGCGATCCTTTTCTCAACGTGTTGGCCAAAAACGGAATCGTCGTCAATGCGCCTGCTCCACCTCCAGCCGGAGCCCCGACCACCACTAACGGCACGCTCAACAATCAGCAACTGAACAATGTCTTTCAGGTTGACCTCACACTTTTATAGAAAACTTGTTCCTCAACTTATATTTCAAAAATTAAATACCTATTCTTACTTATTTTTATTTCCGGTGCGCACTCTGCATTTTTTATGACAATTTTTAAATTTTTCCTGCGCTTCACGCCGAATAGTACTCATTAATAACATTTTTGACTTTCTTGGTGCTCTAAAAATGTTATTTTTATGTCAGGAGAGCAGTTTATGTTACAGATCAAGGACTTTTTAGTTTCTACAATAATTCGTTAAGTATTTTTTAGGTGCTGTCGATTTTTGCATTAATTTTGTGCGTTTTTCTTAGAAAACTTTCTGAAATTTCTAATTTTTTTCGGATCAAAAATGATTATGTCTATCAGAAGACGGCAAAAATTCGGTACTTTAAGCATAATGGACGAATTTTCCGGGCAATTTTTGGCACTTTTAGGAAAATTTTGGGGTTCGCCTCCCCTTACAAAAAATCCTATATCCGTCACCGTTCGTAAGTCTCGTTTTTAGCAAATGGTGATATTATGCTTAAGGATCGCATCGCAACGCAACTAAATGTAGTACGTGGACAGTTTCGGCAAGAAATTGAGACCTCCGAGAACTCAAAATACTCCCCGCAGATTATGGCAAACCCCTAGAATTGAATTTCTGTCATATTTTTTGCGATTTTTGCCGTTTTTACCTCATCCAGCAGACCCTTGGATGTTGCCAATGTTTGGCTCGTAAATAGGCACTGCAATAATGATATCATTTTTCATAGCATTACAACAACGTTTTCTCGTGCGCGACACCTGTGAGCCATTTGAAACATAGATTATGCGAATCATTTTAATATTGATGCTGATCATTCATTCATCTACAAATCTCGAAGTCACAAAATGGCTACTAAAAGCTGCACGTAATCAAAAGAAAGAAAAAAATTGAGAACATTCAGAAAATGGCGTTGACTGCCGTTAGGATCGGTTTCATTGCGATTAGTGCCTGAGAATAGGGCTTTGACGGGTCCAAAAAAATTTTAAACTAAAAATAAGTCGAAAAATTTATGGAGGAGCAAAAAACACCATTTTTCGACACTTCTCTTTGAGTTCTATTCATTAACACAAAAATCGCGAAAAGAACGAAAAATTCTGAACATATCATTCTAAGGTCTTTCGAATTCTGAGGGTTTAAGTCCAGCCAGACCCCATATCCTAAACACCACCCATGTGTGATTGGATATTGGAAAATCGGCAAAATGCTTGGTTATAGGCGTTTCCCGTGCCACAGAAATGGTTAGTATATGTTGAGGATAATCATGTAAACTGATCTTTTGTTTATTTCTATTCCAATCTCTGATTTTGTTTACGTACAACATATTATGTCAGCGAAAATGACAGCCACAATTAAAATAGAATGATTTTCGTAATTTTTTAATTGACGATTCGTTTAAGACGGTCCCTATTCTCTACGCCAAACCATATTAATTTGATTTTTTTAAATAATTAGGCTGTACTACATAACGTGCTACAGGCCGTGCAACCGTCGGCCATTCAAAACTCGCTGCTCGGCCCTCAGCTGCCGAGCCAGGAGATCACCAACCCCCTCGAACCACACGCCAATCAGCTGCTCATTCCTCAGCCGTCCAACGGCGGTCTGCCGTCTTTGCCCTTTATCGGCGGTGGGTCTCAATCATTGCCAGGCTCAGTGGCCCTGAAAACCGAGGCTCCGGAAGCACCGCCCAATCCGTTCATTTCAAAAATTGACGCCGACGATCACGAGCCTCCACCTTTGCCATTTGAGACGTCGGAGCCTGCAACGTCAAAACGCCCTCCGCGCAAGAAAATCATTGCGCTCAAACGACATCGCGTCATAACAACCGCTCCACAAACCAATCCACCGGACGACGACGACGACGTTGACGTCGAATTTAAATCCGCATCGACGCCGTCTTCACTAACTGACCAGGAACGCCTGAGAGAGATCAATGCAAAAGCAGTTCGGTTGCTGGCCTACAGAAAACAGTAAGCTAAGATTGATCTGCGAAACTTGCAGCTTTATCAACATACATAAACCATTGCTCCATTCCCATTTTTGTTATCCTAATGAACTTTAAGCGTTTTTAATCGAATTGAATTATGCTTAGATTATTAAATTTGTACTTGAGTATTTGCTGTTCGGGATGAAAGCTGTGCCAGGGCCGCCTTTTTTACCGGGACTGGGGCCTGGAAGCATACTATATATAATGTGCTTTGTGCAATCCCCCTGTAATCATTGACTATGTAATATATGTGTACATATTCGCAACGTAGGCAAATCATTGTAGTAGTGATAAAAAATAATACCAAAATAATAATATTGATATAATAATAATACACTAAATACAAATTATTATAATTATGTGCTACGCGTAGCAACTTTACTCAAAGATTATATTAAGCTGAAAAATGTTATCTTCCTCATCGTAAATACATGTAAGTAATTATCATTGCATTTTAGCTTTGTACACTTAGTTTTTCGCAGCTTTTTAACTAAGCAGTATGTCCTTTGAATGGGAACGACGAATTAAAGAATTTTATGAGACAATGTATGGAAACAACTTAATTTTCAATAAGGGATTTATGCAGCGAAATACATAGTGAAATGCTCCCGCATCTATGTACCATAAAGCTGCATTAGACATATGCACGTGAGGGTTTGAGGGGAGGGCAAATTTCTGTGGTAAATAAGGTATATTAAGGCCAGAAACGGAGAAAAGCTTAAGCTTTTTCGCGAAATTAATTTAATTTGACCAGAACATGAGATTAATTAATTAAACATTTCTACCCATTTTTAAAACTTTTCAGCTCGGAAACCCATCACCAAGCCAGGCTAACACAGACTGTACATGCTATGCTAATGCAACTCGAAGTTTCAACACATATTATTCATCTTAGGTGCAAACTTGTTGGCTTGATTAATTGAATTAAATATGAATCCCATTAGTTTTATTGACTCAAAAGAATTAACGCGCTTAATTCGTTGACAGCTAAACGAAAGTGTTACTGAAGTACCTCAGTTTCAGCTCATTACCTGTAAGGTAAGCTTACTTATATCTCAATTTGTAAATGCAACAATGCGCATCTAAAAACATCCCGGGGCCGGAGTCGAGGCCGTGACCACGCATGGGCGTGGGGGCAGGGTGCCTCCCCCAAAAAGTTGATACCTCCCCCCATAGATTACTGTAGACCCTCCGGAATCCTGTTTTTGGTAAAATTCTTGGTGATTTTACCCTTCCTGACCCCCGCCCCAGAATTTTCTTGTCGCCATAAAACAATCGTAAAAAATTGCGAAGTTCATTGAATGCTGCATGTCTTTCAAAATATCAATTGTATTAAATTTACCTTATTAAAGTACGTACATATGTATGCAGTTTTTGACTTTTTATGATTGATGCGTATTTGCACAATTGGCAGGCACGTCGCTGTGGGGGGACTGGGGGGGGGGCCGAACCCCCCAAATTCAGAAAAAACCGGAAAAATAGGACTTTTTACACGTTATTTTGTGCTATTTTTGGCTTAGACCCCCAAAATTGGTGTTGGTCTCCCCCCAAAATAGTAGAGCCAGCTACGTGCCTGTTTACTGGTATTCATGTTGACGTAGAAAACAATGTTTCCTCTAACTGGCGTATCTATATGTGTATAATCACTAATTTTTTCATCACATTGAATTCGTCCACTAATCCCTTTTGTTGTTTACAGTCACACGACCAATGTTATACGATTTATGAGTATGACACAACGCAGCTCAATCTATCTGAAAATAATTTTGATGTGAAAGGATCAGTTTTTATACTGATTATCACAATTCAATTTGCTTTGTTCCAAAATCAAAATTCACTCAGCTACAGAAAACAAGACGTTGAATATGTGCTAATTGTTTGATTTTTACTACAGTCTGTTTCATGGAACCTTGCGTGGATCAAAAATTTCAGAGTCAACGTAAATCGATTACAAAAGCGGTTTAGATTGAAGCATCAAACACGATACCGTGCATAGCAATCGATAAGAAAATTAAGTTTTACTATGATAATCTGTATTACAGTACATAGGCCGCCTAAAAACCCACCTTTGTAGCTGCTCGCCTGACCGTAGAATATTGATTTCCATATAAACACAAGGTTTCGTGAAATAGACTATAACTATTTTCTCGACGTACGAGTATAATGAAGATTACTTTGTGAAATGACACATCTCTAATAGTGAAAACATTTGCTGTTTTAACCGTGCAGCATCTTTTTGCCGCGAAAGTGAAGATTCACATTTGTAGCTAAACGAATGATGGTAACCAAGAAATTTATTCTAAAAATCTATGTATGTGGGTATGTACCGTCCTTACGTGAAAGTGACTAAATTATAGTCTGTTTCACACAACTTCGGTCATAAATTTGAAAACTATTTCCTGACAATAAGTTGACATATTGCGATTATAGCATTGATCTGATATATAATTATCTTAACCTTCGGCTTACTGAGACTGCTCATTTTAATGAAAAGTAAAATATTTAAAACTTTTCAACACCGCATTTCTTATCATTATACTTCGCTGATTGTTTAGCGAGCTCGTTTCTTAATTTGTGACGTTATGTCCATCATGCGCGTTTGGCCCACAAGACTATCCGCAGCTCACTGACTTCACAAATCCTACATATGTTCCAGATATGCAAATCGTGAGATGTTATCTTTTGCGTTAGGCAAGCTCAATTGCCCGAAAGAAAATTAGCACCTGCGCCTTCATTGTCGTCAAAAGAACAGCAGAATGCTCAACGGAGGAAGTCAAGCCCACCGGTGGATCTGCGGCTAGAACGGCTTGGCGATAAAACTGTATTGAGCGCCGATTCGCGGCTGTCCACGCTGGATGAACACGGCGGCGCCTGGCAACCGCCGACGCTAAGCCACGGCGGCACGGCAGTTGCTGTAGGCCGCAAAGGAGCACGACCTAGATTTGGCTGGCCGGGTTGAACTGCCCAACGACTGGCTGTCCGGCAAGCGCGCTTCGATTGACGGGTCAATTGGTGGTCGCGACAACAATGACGTCTTCTCCGGCCTCGAATTTTGACAACAATAAATGCACCTGAAATCATGAGTTGGAAGGGACCCTTTCGCCATAAGAATAGGCGGCGCGACTTAGAATATTTATATCTGTTTTTCAATGATTTCAACCATTTTTATCATAATCTTCACATTTTTGGGTCTATTGTTGACGTTTCTCGGTGACTTCATCGACGTTCTAAACCTTACTTTCACATGGGAATAGTACGCATTGCGTAACAAAGGCTGTGCTTCTTAGAATAATTTGTTGAGCAAATATATAGGCATTCAGAACAGTTTTAGCTAATTTTTTTAGCAAAAATCCTTAAACTTGCAGATCGCGTCATATCCTTTAAAATTATTCATCCCAGCTCAAGTTATTTCTTTTAGTATAAAATTATGTAAGTTTAAATTTTTCCTGCAGAGGCAAAAGCTTCCCGCTATCTTATGACATTGCTACATTCACATCAGTATTATATATGAGCGACTGCAGAATCGGATAGATGAGTTTTTACTAGTGCAAAATATTTGTGTTCTGTCGTCCTACTGTGGAGATATGGCCCCAAACAGATTACAGTATGCCGAAAAATGCGATTCGGCATGCTCCTAACAAAATTTCTATTCCTCCATCAATTCTCAACCTTCTCTTGATTCTTTCTTGATTGATAGATACAGCCTGATGAAATTGATACGACTTTAAAACAGCTTCAAGATAATCGTAAATTTATTGAGAAAGATTAAGACAAACTGGTTTCAGAAGGCAAAAGACCAAATTGAAAATAAAAAATGACGAAATTCCGCCCGAAGCCGGATTTGAACGATGCAGAACAGAAAAAGTGTTTTCCTGGATAAAATATATAAACGCAAATTATATGTACCTTGTGAAACTCCGGATGGTCAGCATCAAAACTTGTCCAATCAAAGGATATGGTCATAATTTGCGACTTTTTGTTAGAACTTAAAGCAATTTGTGAAAGCAATTCATGCATTGCTCAGTAAAATAAGTGATAGGTAGGCACCCGCGATGCGACTGTAAAGCTGTAGACATGTATGAACAGCATGAACAGCGATCAAATTCTGGAGTCTGTATGAAGCAAGTCAAGAAAATCACAAAAATGCGTAAAATTCAACTCTAGTGTCTTCGTAATCTGCGAGGTATCCTGGATTCTCGGGGTCTCACTACCCCCCCAAACACCCATATGAGTATGTACATAGGTACATCATCCACGCATAGGAGTGATGCAGTTGACGGAATGTTAAAATTTAGAATAAGTGATTTGCAAAAAAAGGTCGTAAAAAATGATTGCGCTTTACAAGAAAAATCCAAAATAAAAAATATCGCGATTTTTCGACTTCAAGACAGTACAGATATGCCTGCAATCCGGAATGCTTTGAATTCACAGCTTACCTTAGTTGACGAAATTTACAGCTTATCTTTAGCAATAATACTTTACATTAGGATACCTTTATCTGAAGTCATACCCATATGTATGTGTAACAAAGCCGATACATTCAGCAGCTAACAGTCTTATTTTACGTTCGTATATTTATGCTTAAGCTAGGTACTTATTAGGTATACCGCCCATTTTCTATATTCGTAATTCCGCCTACTATTTGTTGCTTAAATACTACCCGCTCTATAGTAAATAGCTCAGTCCTAGAGATCTCCACTAATATGTAGCTTAGGATCGAGGCTGGCCAGCTACATGGTATAAGCTTACGATGTGGCATACGTGTGATTACAGTAGGATATGATTTAGCTCACGTTAAACTATGTATTGAGGGCCATGGGCCGAAACGTGCATCGCCCATGAATTATTGATTTTACTAGCCTTAGTATTGTGAATTCTGATAGTAATATTTCCAAGATAATGATTAACAAGCGAACTTTATACCACTAGACGAATTAACCCTAAATGTAAGGAATAGCCAAACCCTAAACCTTACATTTTTGGGTGGCAAGCATGGGAATTGGATCCCGGTCCCGCTCGCAAGAAGCGACGATTTGAGACTCGAGCGAAGAGTGGACGATTGAGCCCGTGAGCTACAACTTTGAGAAAACGACTGAGGTACGTACGAAGTTTTGCCGACGACGACTGGACGTGCTCATGCTGCTAGCTTTAGCGAAAACCGAGACTTGTGTCTCCCTGCTAACGTCGCCGTTAAATCGACGACGGACGCCTGGGATGGATTCCCTCGCAATGGCTATGCAGAAATCGCAAAAAGGTTAGTAATTAGGCTGTTACGTCATTTTCTGATCAGAAAAAGTGCCAATTGTAAGTTGGTTGTTTTAACATGCGATAGTGCGTTATGTCGAGAAAATATACTATTATTTCCCAAAGATTTTGACATCTTTTTGCACTATTATTTGAGATAATTTGTCTGAAAGTGTCCTTATTTTCATTCTAATCTGCTATTTTATATCTCAAAATTTTGCTATAACGAGAGATACAATTATTTTTAGTTCAAAATTGTGATTTTCGCTTTGCCTCAATGTTGCATTATAACGTGAGGTACAGTATAATTTCCATCTATATACGAATTCTCGAGAAAACACAATTTTTGTCTGCCATTACCGGTTTCAGACAGATGTGAGCTTATTATTATTTTCTTTTTGTTAATCCCGATCTGACTCAAGAATGGGGTTACATTAGAGCATTCATTAAGCTTAAGAACACAATTTTTGTCTGCCATTGACGGTTTCAGACAGATGTGAGCTTATTATTTTCTTTTTGTTAATCCCCATCTGACTCAAGAATAGGGTTGCACGAGAGCATTCATTAAGCTTCGGACAATAATTATATTTCGGCCAAAAGTAATTTCCTTTTATCTCGATTTTCAAGTGACGGAAAATCTAGCTGAAAACGAGCGGGCATTAGGCAGAAAACCGCAATTAAGATCTGTCATGTGTCCTCTTACTCTACATCTGCCGATTTTAAGTACTTTCTCATCAGCTTATTTTTCCAAAGAGCAACCACAGGACATTTGGACTTTGGACCGGAGAGCAATTTCTAGCTCTCCTAATAAAAGATTAGTGGACCTAAAAGCTTCCACCTAAATGACGACTCTTAAAAGAAAAAAAGAAAGCCGAAAATATTAATCTTTGATGAAAAAGGGTCCAGATGAGCACCGAATCCTAATTAAATATACTGCCCGGCCAGCTTAGGAATAAATTAATGAGCGCGCAGCGTGGTACTGTTTGACTATTGTATTTCAAGCGCGCGTTAATGAGGTACGGAATAGCTTACAGTATCCCGTTTTGTCGCTGCATTGGTTTACTGCGCGCAGAAATAAAGGTTCTTTATGGTTAAAGTACGACCAACTGGCCCGTCGTACGGACAATGCATGCTTTGTAAGAGTCGGCTAGGTTACGATGAGACTTCCGAAAAGCATGCTAAATATTATAGTGTTTGAAGATTCAGGTATCCCTGGTTAGCACTGCAGATCGTACGTACGAGTACATTAATGCACGGGAGTGAACAATCGGTTGACCCGAGCTACCCATTGAATACGCCGACGGACGTTGGGATAGCTCTTGTTGGAAAAATCTTAGATCTAAGTCATATGAATATGGACCGATTGTATGCAGTGTGGTGGAGACGTACCGTAACCTAAAACGCTACCTAATGTGTAGCAGACCTACCGTATCCCAGCGAAACAGGGCAGCGCTGAGAGTGTGTATACGTGTGTGTGTCCAGTAATATTAAATGTGCGAGCTTGACCCTTGCTCGCGAGGGCAAGCGCATAGCTTCCGTGTTATTGCGTTTGCACCCGATCAAGCCCCTCATATTACGTTTTATCCGTGTTAGCGAAAAGGTCATTCCGCGAATCAGTCTGATTTTATTAAATTTCGAATTATTAGTATTGTGTATGCCCAAAATGGCGACCCAATCCGCCCTGGATCGTGTTGAAGTGTATATCAACGAATTTCGGGCCCGCTGGCCAGAGATGCGGGGCGACCCCTCGGTGGACACTGAAATAGCCAAAGAACGGGTCTGTAGCCCGTTTTTGGGCGATCATCTGCGCGACGATGTCCGGGCCCGTTTATTCGTTGGTGCGATGGCCGCCGGCCATTTTACGACCATGGCCCAGTACGCCCGCGATTGCATGTGGGCCTTGCTGGCCGACGCGGAGGTCCCCACTCACACGGCGTTGGTCAGCATTATGGAAATGCTGACCGACGAGACAAAGTTTGAGTGGGGCCGTTGCTCCTACGCGTCGGCGGCAGTCCGTGCCAGCGTCGCCCTGGACGGCGCATACCAATATGACGACGACGACGTCGCCTCGTTGCCGAGCGTCGATTCATACGACGAGTCGTTTTTTCACGGCAACATCGAAGCTTAATAAGCTCCGCCTGGACTGTACATAAATATTAGGGGCATTGAGCCGGCGTTGATTTAGTGTCGATTATCATTGCCCATGTTCGTCCTGTTATTCAAGTGTGTGTGTGAGATGAGGTCTTAAAAAATAAAATATTTTTTTTTTCCAGCTTATGCTGACTGATAACTCGTCAAAAAGGCGATAGTAATATTTGTCATTGTGTTGTTATTTTGTTTGTGCATTATTGACTTTGATTCGCGCCGACCCCCTAATTGCCCTGTCCCACCAAATTTGAGTGGTTGAAAATATCGATAAATGATGACCAAAGTCGATTTAGCGCGCACTAAATATGAAAAAAGGGGATTAACTAGACTTTGCGATTTTACGCGAAAAAGTAGAAAGAAATGTTGAATTGGTCGGTCTAGGGATCCTAGTGTGCTTAACTTGTTTTCTTTTTATTTAGAGAATTCGATTTTTCTTAATGCCATCTAAACGAGCTTCCAGTACTAGCAGTACGCATGGTGCAAACGCTATGGAGTGTTTGTGTCAGCAGTTTGATGTGTTGCGCATCACTGTTAGACAACAGCAAGATCAGTTGCTGACTTCAAGGTCTGAAGCGGTGACATCAACCCCCGCCACCAGTTCCGGCCGGGATGTCGAATATTTTTATGGACGATCAGA